>CM038677.1:602664754-603107829 GCA_021605205.1 Aegilops longissima | reverse complement strand
CAGTGGAAGAAAAAGAAAGAAGGAGAGAGAGGGCAGCGGGCGCTACATGTGCAGCCCGGCTGCAGTAGCACAAACGAGGTAAAAGTTTGCATGCAGCCTGCGCTAGCTCCTCCCTCCCAATCACATGTCTCCTTTCACATGCACACATTAAATGCTACAGTTAGGGCATGTACAATGGAGGCATCACCTTCCTAATGCCTCACCCTTTCCACATAAGTAAAGATGGATGGGGCACTATTTAGTTTCTCAAATACTTAACGCATACAGCTGCCCCAGCAGGCCCATGGTATGACATATACATCTCTTTTTGCTGTACTTCACAGTCACGAGCAGGGCTGGCTCCTCTCATTTCCCTTGCTTTTGCCCTCTCTCTCATACTTTTGGCAGCCAAGAGCCTACCTCCTCTACAAGATTCCACTTTAGTCTACAAGCAGTAGGTTGAGCCTAGCTGGACATTTGAGAATGACGTATGGTGTTGGGGCAGCGGTCCACAGTGGAGCGTTGGCCATGCCCTTAATTAGTAGCTAATATATAGCCAACTTATTATATAAGTGGGCTTTTCTAAAGACTATAGATGACATGGCATCTCTTTGTAGCCGGCAGCCGGCTACACTATTAACCATGCTCTGACGAGGATGGCGGTGGTCGCCTCCAACAACGCCAGTAGATGAGCTCCCCAGCTGGACCACATTCTCAAGTCGCCGTCTCCTACCACCACCAACACTGATCCGCGCGGGTGAGGGCCCGTATCCCGCGCGTGGCTACCACCCACACGGCGGCGCAGGGGTATGAAGGTTGCTGCTCCCCACTTGGAGATGTACAGAGGGAGGGGGAGGTGCACCGTCGGGCATCGCCGGCTCACTGGTGAGCCGCCACCTGTGTCCTCCTTTCACCTTCCCTCCTCTGCTACGGGAGCAGCACCGGCTGTGTCGTCGTGCAGTTCACTCGCTGGTGCACGCGGTTCCAGCATGCCGGACGTGCAGTTCATTGGCGTACAGATGGTGTGATTTTTTGTTTGTTTTTGTTGTTCACCACTTTTGCCTGCCCCCACGAGGTCCTGCACCTCTCACCGGCGACGTGCGCATGTAATTCTGATTATTTCCGATCCCCTACGCTTGGTTACCTGGTAAACAGTTGAGTGGCGATGTGCAGATATGAATTGAAGTGATTCCCATTTTCGTGCAGTTTGGATCGGTAGATGGATGGTGTATATACTTTTTTAGTATGGCTTGATAGACCATGTATCTTCTTCCTGGTCCGAGTTAGTGATTCAATCTGTCCGAATTTCATTTGGTTCCTCGATCTGTTTTTGCAGGTTTTGTGAACTCCATCTGAACTCTGAAGAGGTAGTTTGAGTATAATTTCATTTCAGGCATAACTCATATAGATTTTCCTTTTTTTTTTTGCTATCACTTCGTTACTACTAATCGAATCTGAATACCATGGCGTGGCTAAATTCATGATATGATTGCCAATAGACTGAATTCCCCACACAAATATGTGGTTAAATACATCAAATATATGTAGGTAATCTTATTTAACAATAGTAGAGTTGTGTGGATTCATTGCAATATGAACCTGATGCCTATGATTGAGTATAGATCTGCACAACTACCAAGCATAGCTGGTGTATTTGTGTCTTCTTTTACTACTAGTACTTGTTAATGCATGGTGCAGACTCATGTTAAGATTCTTTCCAGGTCTGACATTTGAAATCACAATATCTGCAGTATTGGTTTGACCTATGGTTAAATGGTTTGACTTATCTGAGTTATTTCTTACAACTGGTTTATGTACCTTCCAGCCTTACGTGGCTAAACTCGGGACATCTTTATTTGTTGTTGGTAGCAACCTTGAGTTAAAAGATTTATTATGGTTATTGCAATGACAAGCTGGCCATCATGCTGTCAATTGGTTACATTGCAACAGAGGTACCTGAGGGTAAGCTTCTTGAAAATGGACAAAAAGGTTATATTTTCAGACCCCCTCCCCCTTTCCGAACAGCAGGAATATGTAAATTTTAAACCTATAGATGTAACCAATGACTTGAATTTTTGCTGTAAAGTTTGTCTCGGAGATTATATGCACAAAAAGTTTACTTATCTAATTTCATTTATAATGAAGAACTCTGGTTGCAAATATGAAGAAATTTATAGATGAGGTGAGGAAAATCTTACTCATTCACAGATGACTCTGAAGATTATCCTTGGTCATTCATGGCCAATGTAAACTTGAAGGTTGAAAATAATATTGAATCATCATAGCACGACGACACATAGCAAACACGATCCTCACATGTGTAACACGCGATATTGTGACCAACGAGGCTGCCAATGACCGGCACCAGTTTTGCTACATGTAGATTTCTTTCTGGTGAGAAAAACGGCCTCTAGTGCAGGACGAAACGAGCAATTTATGTCTGTCTTTAGAGTATAAAGTCTATTTGTATTGTAATCTATCTCTATTAGTCTAGTCTTAGAGCCCAAGCTTTGTAATCTATATAAACAGCCCTTGAGGCCCCAATCAATACAACAATTACTTCTCCAATATCTCAATCTATCATGGTATCAGACGCCTAGGTTTTCCGCACCTGATATGGCTCCGCCACCCGCGCCGCCGCCCCGGCCGATTCGGCCCCTCTTCTCCATGGCCGAGTTCCGCGCCGCCGACGCCCCATCCCCTACCTCTTCCTCTACAACTACCCAAACACCTCCCCCCAAACCCGTCATCCACCTCTCCCGCGCCACCAGCTCCGTCGTCATGGCCTCCTCAAGATGATCCTTGGACTGGCCTCGTCCGAGCTTGGTCGATGCCTTGGTCGGCCCCTCGCCGAGTGGTGCCCCTCCTGCGTGACAGGCACGTGGAGCCCCGTCTTCGTCCACCACCGGCTCTCCGGACTCCTTGGACCCAGCCGCCGGCGACGTCTACACCGCCACTCCCACTCCGCCTACCAGCACGCCAGGACCGCCGTCGCCCTCCAACACCATGTCGGTCTTCTACGGCAACATGCAGGCCCCAATCGCATACTACCCATCCGGCTATCCCATATGTCAACATGCAAGCTCCTGGCCCCTCTGCTCCCCCCCCCAACAGCCGGCTTGGGACCAAGCCGCCTTCATCAACGCCATGAACAATTTTGTCCTCAACGACGCAGGTACGAATTGGATTTTCGATTCTGGTGCATCAATGCATATGTCTTCAAATATGAATTTATTGTCGACTTGTTTTCCTTACCTTTTCCACTATCACCATTGGCGATGGCTCCACCATCCTGTTTCATGCACCGTCACTCTTACATCCCTTCCTCTCATGCCAATTTTCTTCTCCGCAATATTCTTGTGGTTCCTTCCATCATCAAAAATCTTATTTCGTTAGATAATTTTGCATTGACAACAAAGTTATCCTGGCCTTTGACCCTTTTGGTTTGTCGTGAAGAATCGACAACGGGCGGTCCTCGCTCGGTACAATAGCACGGTGATCTTTATCCTCTTCATGGCGCGCCCACATCCACCCTCGTGCCATGCTCGCATCCGTTGATCTATGGCATCGTCGCCTCGGTCATCCCAGCAAAAACACTTTGACGTCTTTACTCCAAGAATTTTGTATCCCTAGTTCTAGCAGTCCCCATAATCCCTCTCTCGTAATGCATGTCAATGCGGCAAACATGTTAGATTACCTTTTGGAACCTCTACTACCATTAGTACTTTTCCTTTTGAGTTACTTCACTTTGTGATTTATGGACCTCCCGGTCCCTAGTGTTTACGGTTATAAATATTATCTTGTGATCTTGGATGATTATTCTCACTATGCTTGGACCTTTCCTCTCGCGCTAAATCTGAAGTACCGCAATCTTTCTCAACTTTCGACAATATGTAATCACACACTTTGGCTTGCCAATTCGATTTATTCAATGTGATAACGGTCGTGAATTTGATAACACCCAAAACCGCACCTTCTTTCTCTCCCAAGGCATTCTTCTTCGCTTTTCATGCCCTTATACATCTTCTCAAAATGGTAAAGCTGAACGCTGTCTTCGCTCTATTAATGATGTTCTTCGCACATTGCTTTTACAAGCCTCTCTTCCTTCCCGCTTTTGGGTTGAAGCCCTTCGCACCGCCACACTCCTTCTTAATATTCACCAACTAAAACTTGTCCTCTTTATTCGCCTTTCCAATCTCTTTTCTCTCCCACCCGACTATTCTTTTTCGTGTGTTTTGGCTGTCTATGCTTTCCCAACATCGCCTCTACCGTCTCCAACAAACTAGAACCACGCTCACTACCTTGCATTCACCTTGGTCTTTCGATGATCACAAAGGATATCGTTGTTTGAACCATCTTCGGTCGTATCACTCTCTCTCGTCATGTCACATTCGATGAAAATACTTTTCCTTTTTACGTCACTACAACCACAACATCAATTCCACCACAATCCGCCACCACCAAAACCCCTTCCCTAGTTCGCCTTCGCCATCTCTGCTGCCATGGAATCTTGTTCCGTCTCTCACCGGAATCGCCCAACGTTAGCCACCCTCCTGCCCGCCCCCCCCTCTCCAGAAGCTGCATCCTCTACCCCAGCCGTCTTTCCTCACCACATCCTACCACGGCAACCCCTCGACACCCACCACCTCGATTCTTCTTCCTCACCGTCCTCTTCAACCGAAAACCCATCGCCACCCAATGCCGTTCTTATACCACCGCTCACCAATGATCATGTCATGTGCACCCGTGGAAAACGAGGATTTCTTCTCCCCACCAAACGTCACAATCTTACCGCCACCCCAACCATCTCTCCTATTCCAACCAGTTATAAGCGAGCTCTTCTTGACCCTCTCGGCTTTACGCTATGCGATGAATTTGAAGCTCTTGACAAAATAATACAAGGACTCTTGTTCCCAAACCTCTGGTGTTAACATTGTTTCGGCAAATGGTTTTTTCGTCATAAATTTCATTACGATGGCACTCTCGCTCGTTACAAAGCTCATTTGGGTGTGTCGTGGTTTCTCCCAAAGACTGGTATTGACTTTGATGAGACTTTTCTCCTGTTGTTAAACCAAGCACTATTCGTGTTGTTCTTAGTCTTGTTGTTTCCTCTTCTTGGCCTATTCATCAACTTGATGTTAAAATGTTTTTCTTCATGGCACTCTCAATGAAACTGTTTATTGTCAGCAACCCTCTAGTTTTGAGAATCCCTCATCTCCAAATTTTATTTGTCTCCTCAACAAATCTCTTTATGGCCTTAAACAAGCTCTCGTGCATGGTTTCAATGCTTTGCTACTTTTATTCAAACCATAGGCTTTATTCCCTCCAAATCCGATTCTTCTCTCTTTGTTTATCGTCTTCTACTCACACCGCCTACCTCTTGCTTTATGTTGATGATATCATTCTCACGGCTAGTTCGATTCTTTTCTTCAACATACCATCTCTTCTCTCAATCGGGAGTTTTCCATGACTGATCTTGGTCCTCTTCATCATTTTCTAGGTATTCATGTTTCTCGCACAAAATCTTCCCTCTTTCTTTCTCAACAGTCATACATTTTGGACTTGCTTTCTCGTTCGGTATGTCGATTGTCAACCTCTCATACTCCACCGACGTTGGTGCTAAACCGTCGGGTGATGGTGATCCTCTTTCGATCCTACTTTATATCGTAGCATCATGGCGCTCTTCAATATGCCACTCTTACTCGTCACGAAATCTCCTATTCAGTTCAGCAAGCTTTGTCTCTTTATGCATGATCCTCGTGCTCCTCATCCGCTCATGTCGACGATTCTCCGCTATTTAAAAGGCACTCTTGATCACGGTCTCCTTATTAATTCTTCTTCACCTACAGCTTGACAGTTTATTCGATGCGATGGGCAGGTTGTCCAGATACTCGACGATCTACATCCGGATTTTGCGTTTATTTGGGTGATAATCTTGTTTCTTGGTGTTCTAAAAGGCGGTAACAGTTTTCAGGTCTTCTGCGAGGCTGAGTATAGGGCGGTTGCTCACGCTGTGGCGAGGCGGTGTGGCTACGGCAGCTTCTCGTTGAACTTCATCGTCCGCTCCCACGTGCTACCATTGTTCTTGTGATAATATCTCTGCAGTATACATGGCTTCCAATCCATTCAACATCGTCGCACAAAGCACATTGAGATTGACATTCACTTTGTTCGTGAAAAGGTGCCTCTTGGCGAGGTTCGCGTTCTTCATGTTCCTACAAGTGCCTAATTTGTCGACATTTTACCAAAGGACTCCGATCGCATCGTTCACCGACATACGCTCCGGTCTCAACATTGTTTCACCCGACGTTGAGACTGCGGGGATCTTAGAGTATAAAGTCTATTCGTATTGTAATCTATCTCTATTAGTCTAGTCTTGGAGCCCAAGCTTTGTAATCTATATAAACAGCCCTTGAGGCCCCAATCAATACAACAATTACTTCTCCAATATCTCAATCTATCACTGTCTACTAGGAGCGACCACTCCACAAAGAATTTTTAAGACTGAAACACGTTAGGCCAATCACTGTGAAGTCCACGATGCAGCCAACCGCAACGGCGGCCGATCATTGCCTGCCATGGACAATGATCTGGAGAGAGACACAGGCTGTTCGTCATCGTGCCAAGTTGCCGCAGGCTCCGGCCACCAGAGTCCATGATCAACTTCCTTGCAGTGACTATTCAGTCTTTAATCTCCACACGCGGTGGGCCTTGCCTCGCCGGTAATGGGCACAGAGTGATCTGCAGTTTCTTCAGCTTTGGGCTGGGGTCACTACCCCGTCACCCGAAGGACACCCAACGGCTAGGAATCGCAAATCCGCCGTTTGCAACCACACTCCTCGCCGTCGCCGGCTTTGTGCTCCCCCCATCTCCGAAGTGTGACGCAGAACCTCCTTCTTGTGCCCGGTGGCTAGCCAACTTTTGGTACTCAGCCAAGCATCTGTTAGCCTGAGCTCTATGTCGCCCACTAGCCTCCACTAGCAAATCGCCCAACACGCCGACCATTTCATTGGTGCACCGTTGACATGCAGCAATAACAAACAACAAATGATCATCTGTAGGCTCACCGTCAAGAGCTTGTCAAACATGACATGGTGTATTAGTTAAACATATCCGTTATTTGGATGGAAACGTCGAGGCATCATCAAGGGGTTGGAGCATGATTAGGATGACGTGATTGGTTGAATCTTGCAGCAACCAAAGCCATGCTAATCGCTTACAGTAAAAGTGATGTTTGGATGCCTTGAAGTAAGCAACTTCTCTGACGTGGCCCACGATTTTACACTATTTCTTTGCGAATGAGATGAATTTATACAGGCCAGTTGAGGCATACGCTACGCTGTAGAGCCGCCAGCAGAAGCATGAGCCACGAGGTCGCACAATCAGAGCACCGCCAAGGCAGCGACAAAGTACTCCACTACGAAGGAGTACTCGGCAGCAAACTCCTTTTTTATAGAAGAAATTCCAATAATTAGTACAGCCCGAACAAGCAACACTGATAACTCCAGTCATCAATCATTATCTGCGATTAAATTTTCGAGCTAAAAAGATCATCATCCTGCACGTTGTTTGCACTCCTTGATCTGTCCATAACCGGCCCAGTGAGACCCAGCAGCCGGCCAGCCGAGAAGCCAAGCTTTCACCAATGGTCGCCGTCTTCAACAAGGACGTCCTGAGCTGGTACCTCATCACGCTCAAGCTCAAGGAGACCGTCGACGCCAACCTCAAGAAGTCCCCGTCGCCGCACTGGCAGGCGCTTCCCCGCAGCCTGCTCGTCGCCAACGGCACGCCGGGGGCAGCGGAGACACTGACGCGCCAAGACCGGGACCAGCAGGCCGCGGCCCCGTCGGCGCAGTCACCAGCGCACAGCCCCAAGCCGCAGGACCCGGAATGGGTGGTGACCATCCGCGGGAAGCTGGCGCAGGCGCGCGCGGAGGAGGCGGCGTGCCCGTGGGCGCGGCTCTCCGTGTACCGGGTGCCCAAGTCGCTCCGCGAGGGCGACGAGCGCGCCTACATGCCGCAGGTGGTCTCCATCGGCCCGCTCCACGCCGGCAAGCGGCGGCTGCGTGAGATGGAGCGCCACAAGTGGCGCGCGCTGCACCACGTGCTCAAGCGCACGGGCCACGACGTCACCGCCTACCTGGACGCGCTGCGGCCCATGGAGGAGCGGGTGCGGTCGTGCTACGACGGCCGCGTCGCCTGGATGCCGGCCAACGACTTCGCGCAGTGCCTGGTGCTGGACGGGACCTTCGTGCTGGAGCTGTTCCGCGGCGCGCTGGACGGCGCCAAGGGGTTCGTGGACGACCTGGGCTACTCGCGGCACGACCCCGTCTTCGCCATGCGCGGCGCCATGCACGCCATCCGCAACGACATGATCCTGCTCGAGAACCAGATACCGCTGTTCGTGCTGGACCTGCTGCTCGGGATCCAGCTGGGCCACCCGGAGCAGACCGGGGCCGTGGCCAGCCTCGCCGTGCGGTTCTTCGACCCGCTGATGCCGACGGACACGCCGCTGCACCGGAAGGACCGGTTCAAGCTGGAGTCGTCCGTGGACGCCGACGCGGCGGCCGCGGCGGCGTTCGACCCGCTGTCGAACCCGATGCTGCACTGCCTGGACGTGTTCCGGCGCAGCCTCCTCCGCGCGGGGATGCAGCCGACCCCGCCGCCGGCGGCGCGCCTGTGGCTGAAGAAATGGTCGGGGCTGCGGCGCGTGGCCGACAAGCGGCGGCAGCAGTTCGTGCACTGCGTGTCGGAGCTCCGGGAGGCGGGCATCCGGTGCCGGCGGCGGCGCAACACGGACCGGTTCTGGGACATCCGGTTCGAGAAGGGGGTGCTCCACATCCCGCGGATCCTGATCCACGACGGCACCAAGGCGCTGTTCCTGAACCTGATCGCGTTCGAGCAGTGCCACATGGACATCGCGACGCCAGGCGGGAACAACATCACCTCCTACGCCATCTTCATGGACAACCTGATAAACTCGGCGGAGGACGTCAAGTACCTGCACGACCGGGGCATCATCGAGCACTGGCTGGGCAGCGACGGCGAGGTGGCGGAGCTGTTCAACCGGCTGTGCCTGGAGGTGGTGTTCGACATCAACGACAGCTACCTCTCCGGGCTGTCGGACCAGGTGAACCGGTACTACGACCACAAGTGGAGCACCTGGGTGGCCAGCCTGCAGCACAACTACTTCACCAACCCGTGGGCGATCGTCTCCGTCGTCGCCGGCGTCTTCCTGCTGCTGCTCACCATGATGCAGACCTTCTACAGCGCATACAGCTACTATCGCCCGCCGGCCTAGCCTTAGCATTGCAGTTTGACATTCTTTCTTTGTGTGTTGCTCGCATTGCAGTTTTGATTGATTGATTGGTTGGTTCTCTTGTCAAGGAAGAACTCTTCTCCCCCCTTTGAGTTGCATCCTGTTAATAACTCGATTCTGGTGGGAGAAGGATCTTTTTGTGACAAAAAATTAAGCAAATGCATTGTATTAAGCGTCTGTTCTTCGGACATCTTCAGGTTCGGGTTTGGGCGCTCTCATGGTCATTTGAGATGAGACTCTATTTGGAATGCTGCATTTGCACATTTTATGTCTATACCGTTGAGATTCTGGGTGCTAGACGCGTATACATTGTAATTTTAGTGACTACGGAGGATTATTCAATTAATCATTTGCAAGGTCAAATGTTAAGTCTTGTTTTAGGCTGATTCTAAGGATTTCCACACGTGGAAGGAAGGCCCCAAGTTTTCTGTCCTTCCACGCCTCAGTTACATGTGGGGCATATATGACCCTTTTCTTATCTAGATGTAGATCAGCAGCATGCGCGGATGCGCCAATCTCCGTATTTTCTTTTGAAGAAAAGATAACGACACTATGATCCGTATGATGCTTCTACTCTAAGTAGTCATCGGGATCCATCCTCGGCCCCTAGCGTGCAGCATTGGAGCCAGAAGGATTTCTTTCTCACGCCATGGAAGCACCCCAGACGGATCTTCTATTCCTTTTGACACCAATTCAGTTCTTCCAGTGAGCAGCATCGATGCTCTCCCCTAAAAAAACAGAGCAGCATCGATGCATATGCTCTAGTGCCATGCCTAATTCAGAGCATAAAGCGCGTCATACTACTATCAACTTGGCAATGGACCCAACATGTGCAAATCTTGTGCACTCCAACAATACACTGATTTCTGCAGTCACCTTATCAGGCAAAAGGCCAAATGTCAGGACAATCTTTTTTTTTTTGAGATGATGTCAGGGCAATCTTGAAGGAACATGCATACCATCTTTCTACAATTATAAAAAACACAAAGGCTGATTCGCGCTTTGCAAAAAGATGAGCATTTCAAAGGCCAGGAACAAAGTCGCAGCCCAACAAATAATTTTCTAGAGTACAAAAGTTCTACACGGCCACTGTAGTAGTATGAATGTATGATACAGCTCTAGTTACACGCTTCGTATCAGCTGGTATATATGTATGATACAGCTCTGGTACGTAGCATCCACTTCAAGACACATACAACGTGTCGATCGCGTGCAACTCAGTAGCTGCTTCTCTCATGTTCATTCGCTCATTAGGTGCCTGGCTTGCGCATGAAAGTGCCACTTTCAGCAAGGACAGCAGGCACCGGCGGACTTCGTTCTCTTCTTCCAGATTATCCTGAGAGCAGTCTTGGCATTCTTCTCGGAGAGAAGCGTCAAGGATATCAAGTATCTGATCCGGAAAGTTCCTCCTGACAAAGTTCACGATGCCAAGCCCCTCGCAGAACATAGGGTCGGTTGGCCTTCTTCCTGTCAGCATCTCCAGCAGCACAATCCCAAAACTGTACACGTCTCCAGACGTCGACAGGTGGCCACCTCCCGCGTACTCTGAATACCAGGTAAAACGTGTGACATAAGTTCATATAAACAACCACTTCGTTGCATGCAGGAATATTTACAGCAAGAAACATGTTGTTACCTGGAGCAATGTATCCAATCGTGCCCTTCAGAGTTATTGTACCCATTGAACTCGAACATCCAGCTGCCGCTGACTTGGATTTAATGTAGAACCTTGCGATGCCAAAGTCCCCCAAACGAGCTGTCATATCATAATCTAGAAGGATGTTGCTGGGCTTCAAGTCACAGTGAACAATAGGGCTCTCACAGTCATGGTGTATATATTGCAACACATCGGCTATATCAACAGCTATTTTCATTCTTTGAGAAAGGTCCAGTTGCTTTGGGGCTTTTTCATCTCCTGTCGGGTGCAGCCAAGAGTCCAAGTTGCCATTGGGCATGAACTGGTAGACTAGAGCTTTGAAATCCCTGCCTCGATTATCAATTGTTGAGCATGCAGTCAGAATTGGAAGAAGATTCCGGTGCCGAATGTTTCTCAGTGCTTTACATTCTGAGATGAAACTTTTATCCGCACCTTGCATGTCAAGGTCAAAAACTTTCACTGCCACAACCATCTGTTTTTGGTTTAGCTTTGCTCTGTACACTGAACCGCAGCTTCCTCTCCCAATCAAGTTAGATACTGTGAAGTTCTCAGTAGCCTGGGCTAGATCCTTATAAGATACTTTAGGGAATTGCTCATCGGAAGAAGGCAACGATAACTGCATCCTCAGCATCCTCTTTCTGAGAAGGGTTAAGCACACTACTAATATGAGTAACAAGATGCCTAATATAGGGACCAATACTCTGACCAAATAGTGTTGCCATCTAGATCTTCTATGAGAAGCAGCGGGGCATGAAGGCATATGTAGGTCCAGTACACCTCCACAAAGCCGCCAATTGCCTTTAAGGGAAATGGCTGTTGTATTTTTGAATATTCCTTCTACTGGTACTTCTCCTTCAAGATGATTGTCGGATAGATCCAACTGGGTGAGAAGTTGCAGTTTGCTTAGAGAATTTGGGATAGAGCCTGAGAGATTGTTATGTGAAAGGTTGAGCTCAATCAAGCTGTTCAGACTGCCTAGAAATATGGGAATGCTTCCCGAGAGGAAGTTCTGGTCCATTTTGATGGCTTGCAATTGCTGGCATGTGCGCAAAGTAGGTGGAATTTCCCCAGTAAGCTTGTTGGATGAAAGATCTAGATAGTTGAGTTGTTGAAGATTACTGATGTGAGGAATTTGGCCTTCTAGACTGTTGTGGGATAACGCACATTGGGCAATTGTGGCTACACTAAAAAACTCTTTTGGTATATTTTCTTGAAGATTGTTATAGCTGAGGTCTAAATACAAGAGTTGCTGAAGGTTTTCTAAACTTGATGGTATGGGACCGTGGAATTGATTATTTGCCAGAAACAGTTCTGACAGCTTGGAGTTATTGCCAATGGAAGTTGGAATCTGCCCGGTGAAATTGTTCTGTTGAAGATATAAACCTTGCAAATTAGCAAGATTTCCAACCCATCCATCAATTGGACCAGTCAAACTGTTCTCCTCCAGTCCTAGCTTAGTTAGTCTATGGAGATTTCCTATGCTTGACGGAACTAATCCATATAGCATGTTCCTAGCAAACACGAGGTTGTCAAGATTAGATGAAAGGTTGCCAACAGAATTTGGCAAGATTCCTTGTAGCCGATTTGCATAGAGTGAAAGCATCTCTAGAGAAGTGCAGTTGCTCAATGCATCCAAGAATTCCCAGCCCCAACTGTCATTTGCTTCAAGACTGTTTGTGTCAAGACCTAGCTTACTGAGCTTCGGAAGTTTACCAAGAGAAGGTGGGACTCGTCCTCTAAACCCGTGATTATATGCTAAGTTTATCAGCTGTAGCTCGGATGCATTGCCTAATGAGTCTGGGATAAGACCTTCCAGCATGTTACCACCCAATGTAAGACGTTGGAGGTTAGGGAGAGCATCACCCATGTTAGATGGTAGAGTACCAACTAGCATATTCAACTCCAGTGCCATTTGAGTTAGCAGAGACATATTAAAAATGGCCTCTGGGATTCTACCTGATAGCTTGTTTTCACCAAGGAGTAAGTTTGACATTTTGGACAACTTCCCAAATTCATCAGGAATGCCTCCCTCTAACCGGTTATACATCAGAATGATATGTTCTAGAGAAGTGATATTGCCAAGGCCTGGTGGAATGACCCCGGTAAGATCATTATAAGAAAGCCACAAGCGTGTCAGATTGGAGAGTAGGGATATTTCTGCAGGAATTTCACCCACCAATAAGTTTCTTGAGAGGTCTAACACCCTCAAGTTGGAGCAGTTTGTGAGCGTCACTGGAATAATCCCTTGTAGCGAGTTGTGACTCAGGTCAAGAAACTCCAGCTCTTGCAGCCGGCCAAGCTGTGGTATCTGACCAGAGAACTTGCTTCTGGAAAGGTTAAGATAAGTAAGATATGACATGTTTCCAAGGGAAGGAGAGATTTCCCCGACAAAACTCTGCTCAGACAGATCCAGCTCTGCAACGCGCTCATGTTCTACGAGGCTGCACTTCACACCCTGCCAGTTGCAGAAGTGAATGCTGGTGTTCCATGAGCTCAAGAGCCCTTTCGGATCGTCGGTGATTGCGCGCTTAAAATCAAGGAGTGACAGCATATCCGTGTCGTTCCCAGGGAGGACAGCACAAATGATGCTTCCAGATCCATGAGACAATAACAACAGTGCCCATACGATGAGCACGTAGAGCTTCATGACATAGCTTTGTCGCTCGCTCCCTATTTCATGATGCAACACTGGAGTTTAAGTGCGCCTGATTCACATGTAAAAGATCTGAATAAAGCGGAAAGTACGATGTATGAAAGAAAGTGCGCAAAATATTCATAGAGAGAAGAAGCAGTGCACCTACCTCTAGTCTTCAGAAGCATAGCATATCAGAGGAGACAGGACCATGTCTATTGTTGGTTTAGGTGGAGATGAGTGTTGTAGTTTGCCCTTCTGAGAGGGATTAAGTAGCAATAGAGGCGCGTTAGCGTTACGCAGCATAAAAAATATCTAATTGCCGCGCACACGTTGACACTTGACAGCACTAATTGCTTTTAAAAATATGCTCTAGTGCTGAATCGCCGGCCGGCCTACTTTGTTTTTAGCAAATACAGTCTTGTATGCACACTTAGCAGGTATCCCCGTTCTTTGTCGCTTTTACACTTTGTTTGGAACCATTCAAGCTTCTCAATGGTACAGGCTGATGCGATGCCATATACGGAGTAGTTCTAAATAAGGGTTGAAACAAGTGCAGCGTCAGTACTCTTATAAGCATCTGAAGTACCGTGTTTTTAGTATACGTTATCACATAATATTGACCTCTTGAAGAGTTCAGAGCTTTGTACAGTTTGTACAATGCGCATGGGTGGTAGCCACGATGGGTGGAATCAGATTCCCCAACTTTCAGCTCGAATTTAACAAGCTTTCAGTTCCAGCTAATATTAAATTCAGACGTTTCAACTTGATTTGTAAGAGGGAAAATCGCACCTCGGAGTTCAGGGCGCGGCGCCCTCGCCGGCGAGGGAGAGGAACAGTACGGCGCCCTAACCGCCGACGGAGAAGACAGCGGAGGCGGAGCAGGGCGTGCCATAGGGGAGGGAGGCGCGGGAGCGGCGGTGCCGCGCCTGGCCTGGGGGCAATAGCGGCGGCGGTGTTGCTAGGGCTCGGCTGGACGGCCTGAGGCAGGCCGCAGGCGTGGGTAGCTGCTGCTGGTTCTCTCACGCAACTAGCTGATTTTAAATTTAGTACTCTCTCGGTTACAAAATAAAAGATGTTCTAGACGCGGCGTAATTTTTTGTGAATAAGTGTATGCACGTTTTACTGTGATTATTCACTTATTTTAATCTATATTTAGTCCATATTGATAAAATATTTAAAACATCTTGTATTTGTATTCGTGAATGGTGGGAGTATCAATTTTTTGTTGTAGTTTCTTCCCGTTTCACGCCTTGAATTATGCGTCGCTGTTGTTTTGGTCTACATGATATAGTACTAAAAGACAAAAGAACTCACTGAAAAGAAAAACCAGCTAGATGCTAATTGGACCAACTCTGACGCCAAGTGGTTAGAAGGTCAGCAACTAACAACTTAATTATTGTATTTTCTTACTTACCACTTGTATCTCAAAGACAAAGCCTGGAAATGCCAATCCTTAAAACAATAAACAAATATCATGCATAGCACAAAGCAACGCAAAATCATTTAAATATTTTCTGGAAACATCAAAATATATTTTTGTGATTTTCTAAATTTTTAAAGACAGCAAACAGAAGAGTAAAGAAGGAACAAGAAAATGTTTTTATTTTTTAAGTTGATAACACACAATTAAGAACCAAAATAAGAACATTTTAGTGCTTTTGTTTTTAGTAGAAACAAATAAAGCATGATGAACAAGGGTAAAACATTTTTGTATTTTTTAAATTTATCAATAAATTAAAAAGATAACAATCAATCTAGGCTAACGAAATAGATGGAATAAAAATAATATGGGTCATCATGCTCTATGCAATGCTATATTTTATCACTTAAACTCATACTGTGCACGTGGAGGCTGTGATCAGTATTGGCCATACATTTTGGCGTGTGTCTGTCTAGAGGATTTACGAACACACCAGCATATAATATAATCTCAGATTAAGAAAAATAGAATGTCATGATTGTATGATTGTTTAGTTTCACATGTTTATGTTATTATGCAAGGCCATCACATTTATAAGAGACGTTGCCACCGAACCGATTTCCTGCATAAGCAAACCTTCAAACTCTCGTTTGCTTGGACTTCTACTTTCAACTATTACTTATTTAAAAAATGCAAAAGTACTTCATATATGATCATGTACTCACAACTTGTTGCAACTAGTAAAGCTAGTGCGATTGACAACCTGTTGCGTGTTGCCCCCCCCTCCTGCGCCAAGTGCCAAAATTCATCATCGCCCGAGAGTCATGCCATCGGTAGAGCGGTGTAGGGTGGGGAGGTTGCGTTCCACTACTTCCTTTACATGAGCGAGGACTTGATACTTTAGCGGTTGTGTTGGACGCGCAGGAGGCCGCAAACGTCAACGCTGCTAGTTGCACGTCGTTCGCGCTGAACAATTGGTCCTCGTTGGCGCCGCTTCGATGACAAGGCCGGTCCGTCCACGTCCATCATCGAACTCACCGCCACCGTCGACGCTCAGATCGCGAATTCCGACGAGGAGTAGGGCATGAGAGACGACAACCCCTCGTGTCCCGTGTGGGTCAGTCTGTGTGTCCCATGTTCTGCTCTTCCTCGCCGGCGACCACACCTTCACTTCCCGGGATCGCGACCACTGGACATGGACACAGAGGGGAACAACAAGGACTTGGAGGTCGGATGCTTTTGGGGGCTCATGGCCGCCGACGAAGATTTAGACTAAATTAACTTCTTGACGCTTTTGTTTAGTTAAATGTGCCAAAGATATTATGTATTTGATCTGGTTTAGATGAAACTCATCGGTTTTGCATTCCCGCAAAAAAAATCCGTTTTGCATCAAGCCGCCGGTTTATTTAGATCTACCTTGAAATGTATGCGGGCATGGTTGGATGACCCTTTCCTGCATGAGTGCCCGTAAAATGGTCCGGACCAGATGCCCTTGTGTAGCGAAATTTAACCGAGAAAACCATGTACTGTGGCGAAGAATAGCATATGGAGAAACCGGTCGAGGAAGAAAACCAGTGGAGTGAGATCGGCCCGAGCCCGACAGGACGAGATCATAAATACAGAAAAGTTAAAATGGCACAAATTTGGTTAAATGGGGTAATCCCAATCAAGAATGTCAAAACAGAGGGTTTTACTTTTTTTGCCTTTGAGATCCGTAGATGATTTTTACTGGAATCCTCAAAATCACGCTTTAAGGGCTGATCAACGACGCCTTTTTCAGGCGGGCCCCACAATCGCGAGCGCGCGATACATGGGCCTCGAACGATGATCACACGCATCGCTTGTCGATCGAAGCTAGTCGGGGACACGTATGCTCGATTCCCGTCCCGATCACAAACCCAACCTTCCCCCGCTGCATCCTCCATGTCTATTCTCACAGGCATACACTTGGGAAAGCTAGCCTGCTGCTCGATCGTCGACGACCAGGAAGCGAATTAAGCGCCGGCGGCATGCTAGCGCCGTCGCTGAAGCGGCTGGCGCGGTTGGCCGCCACGAGGCCGCTGGAGAAGGCCGGGATGGCGCTGGCCCTCGCCGCGACGGTGGTCTCCGCCGCCGCCGCGCTGCTGCTGCTCGCCTGCCCCGCGTCGCCCCGCTGCTCGACGGCCGTCGGGTCCGCCCTGTCGGCGCCCAGGAAGCTCTGGGGCTGCGGGGCCTCCGTCGCGCCCGGTGCGGTGGCGCGGGAGTGCGACTTCTTCGACGGGGAGTGGGTGCGGGACGACAGCTACCCGCTCTACGAGTCCAAGGACTGCCCGTTCCTCGACGGCGGGTTCCGGTGCTCGGAGAACGGCCGCCCCGACGCCTCCTACACCAGATGGCGGTGGCAGCCGTCGTGCTGCGATCTCCCCAGGTCGGTTGGTTGACCCCTTTTCTCGTGTGTCGTCTTTTACAGTTTTATTACTGTTTTTTTTAGACATTTTACAGTTTTACATACTCATTTAGTTACACACCAGGCCAAATAAAATCAAATTGATTGGGTCGTAAGTTTGTACCGAAGCAACTCTGTATTGAAACTGAAATGTTTATAGCCGGTGATGTTGATAAATTAAATCTACTCAAACGATTGTACCACTAATTTGTTTCAAGAAATAAATTCTAGCACTAGTTATTACTGAGAAGATCACCTTTGAGCAACGGGACTTCCCTATTTTTTAGAATAGCAAATGGACTTACTGTCACTGCCAATATAACCATGCCTATCTGAATATCTGATGTTTGTGGTTTTGGGCTTAGGGATTATCTGAATATCCACACTTTATTCAAGTATTCTAGCACAACTTACGTCATTTTCTATGTCATAATCTGTATTTCTGTGATTTCTTAGGTTTGATGCTAAGGGTATGCTAGAGAGGCTACGAAACAAAAGAGTAGTATTCGTTGGCGATTCGATTGGAAGGAACCAATGGGAGTCTCTGCTTTGTATGCTCTCTACTGCTGTTCCAGACAAAAGCTCCATCTATGAGATCAATGGCAGACCCATCACAAAGCATGATGGGTTCTTTATATTCAAGTTTAGAGACTACAATTGCACCGTCGAGTATTACAGGTCTCCTTTTCTAGTCCCCCAAGGTCATGGACCGGCTGGAGCCCCCAAGTTTGTTAAGAGTACAGTCAGGGTGGATTCCATGGATTGGATGTCTGGCCGGCGTAAGTGGAGGGATGCTGATCTGTTAATCTTCAACTCTGGGCATTGGTGGACAAAAGACAAAACAATTGGATGGTGAGCAAGTTAGCGTATATATCTGCATATTTATGTTGGATTATTAATAGCTTTTCCCTGTTTACTGAAACTTATATTCTTTGTTCATTCAAATTAGTTGTTAGCGACACTCTCATCTGGCCCTTTCTATGTACTAGTAGCTATTTTCTTGTTTAGTATGCCTAGAGAAATAACCATCTCCGTGTGATCAAGATTAATTTAATAGTGTCCTGATTAGTTTCACTGTATCTATCACGTTGACAAGAACTTACCACAGGCTCATTCTGTTATTAATTTCTTTTCTTTTTCTTGCGAGGAAGACTCATTATGGCTCACCTGTGTTTTTTGTGCCGACTGATAAACATTTCTTTGTAATTCTGCTTTTGTTAATCAGAATTGTTAGTTCATCATAATTGCACCCGTCATCTTTCTGAAACCAGGTTTACATTTATACACCAGGGGTGCGTATTTCCAAGAAGGGAATGAGGTGAAGATGGATATGAGCGTCAGCGATGCTTACAGAAGATCAATAAAAACACTGTTCGACTGGCTTCAGAAAAATGTTAATGCAAACAAGACCCAGGCCATCTTCCGAACCTATTCTCCTACGCACTTCAGGTCTGTACCCTAGCAAGACTGCTAGTTTTCGTTTTCCTTTGACAATAAACATAGCTAGTGTTAATAGGTTGTTCGTGGTGGTGCTTGATTAAATAGAAAAACGATCCACACTCTCCATGATCGACCACTGTTAATTTTTCTGCAGCGGTGGTGACTGGAATTCTGGAGGGTTTTGTCAGCAAGAAACACTTCCAGACATGACACCGCTCAAATCACTGGAGCAATGGGTCGACATGCTGAAGCCCGTGAACGATGTTCTAGGGAGCCATCACAGGCCCAAGCTGCCTGGGTTGGATATACTGAACGTGACCCGGATGACGGCCCAACGAAAAGACGGCCACCTCTCAGTGTTCAGAAGTCCTTTGAGTTCAAGGCAAGCCCATATCAACAAGACATCAGAAATCAAAGAGGTAGAGGATTGCAGCCACTGGTGCCTGCCTGGAGTCCCTGATGTCTGGAATGAGCTCCTCTACGCCCTCTTCATGAAAAAGCAAATCATGTTGGAGCGAAATGTTTCTGGCTCAAGAACACTGATCACTGATCGACAAAGTACAGGGGATATATCCACGTGATGACTTGCTGAAGAGGAAATTAAGTCCAGCAGGTCTCATGACAAGTGGTTTCTGTTAATAGGTATACCGGGGAGGGTTGCGGCCCTCGACTATGTGAGTAGCACAAAACTACTTATGCCCTTAGTTTCCTGATTAAGGGGAATTTTGTTGGCTCAAACGCCACATCGAGATGATAAACCCACAAAGAGTCTATACACAGACAATTGTACATAGACAACTTGATAGACATTATGACATTTTATATTTGTCAAAATATTCTCACTAGTGGTACTAGTTTCAGTTTACCAATACAATTTGTTTGTATCTCTTAGCAGCCACAGTTCGAAAATTGTGACTACATGTTATCTTGTTACGAACGGTACCCTTTCAGAAAATGTTACAAACATTATTTTTCCAAGGCAAGGCCCTAGTCCATGATATGAACTATAGTTGGAGGCTCTCGGGTTGCTCAACCTTCATAAATTCATTACCGCCCTTTGTCTCTGTTGGCTTTGGTTTCAGTGGATTGATCCTTCCAAGCCCTGGATTGAGGTGGGGTCTCTGCGTGATGATGATGACCAACCGGGTCTTGTTTGTGGCTGCCTCTAAGCCTAGCCACAGTGGGAGTAACAAGGTAGTAACATGCATCTTCATGCAATGTCAACTAGGCATATTGATGACATGACAAAGTACTAAATGAAGAAAGATATGATGGTGGTAACATATTATGTTACCATCACACAACGCTTTCCAAAAAAAAATGATTATACAAGCTAATAAATGGAATCATATATGATATTGTTTCTATGATACTTTGCATTATGAAAGTAGTAACATACTCCCTCCGTTTCTAAATATAAGTCTTTTTAGACATTTCACTAGGTGACTACATACGGAGCAAAATGAGTGAATCTAAACTCTAAAATATGTCTATATACATCCGTATGTAGTTCCCTAGTGAAACCTCTAAAAAGACTTATATTTAGGAACGGAGGGAGTAGATTTCATGGGAGGAGATCGAGGGACTTCACACCCAAAGTTTTTGAGCTTTCGTGCAAGAAAGGTTGCACGGTCAATAGAGCATTACAAAAAAAAAAAACTATTGGATCTCCATGATTGACATCCACCATGGCATTTCCATTGACCATATTAGGGAATTAACCACTCTTTGGGAAATGTTGGCCGACATCGCTCTTGCGCCTTGGTTCCGATGGTACCATCTCATGAAAGCTCACGACCAGTGGAGTATGCACAGTGTCCTCGGCATGCATGACGCAATTCTAGGGGCTCGTTGCCACGCCTTTGGTTAATACCGTGTGAAAGGATTGCTTGGTCGGTGATCTACAATAGTGAGTTCAGACGGCCGATAAACTTCACCACAGGGGATGGCCCAATTGCAGTCTATGACCCATTTGCCAACAAGTTCAAGAATCAACAGCACTGCTTCTTGGTCATTGTCGGCACACCATTAGAGTGTGGAATGAGATCAAATATTGGCTTGGATGTGATGCCATCACGACCAATGTGTGGACCAACATGGTTAGCTTCGGTTAGGGAGTGGTGGACTGGCACCGTCCTCAAAAGATCTCAACATGGCAAGGCGCTCACTTTCGTTGATGATGCTAATTTCTTGAGATGTTTGGAAGGAGCGCAACTCGAGGGTTTTCTGCAATACCTTCGCCCCGGTGATTGTCATTGCGACAAGATCAAAGGGAAAGTTTCTTGATGCACGTGCGGGTGCTAAGCATTTGTGTAATTTAGTGCCGTATGAGTACTAGTAGTAATTTCCCACCGCTTTGCGGTCTTTGTCTTGGACTACTTTCGTAATTAACTGTAACGCCCCCGATGCGGCTATATCTCCCACGTGTCGAGGCACGACTTAGAGGCATAACCACATTGAAAGCAATGTCGCAAGTGAGGTAATCTTCACACAACCCATGTAATAAATAAGGGAAAGAGATACATAGTTGGCTTACAGTCGCCACTTCACACAGTACATAAATAAACATCCATCATTCAGAGTACACTCAAGGTCCGACTACGGAACCAAAATAAAGAAGATACCCCAAATGCTACACAGATCCCGAATCGTCCCAACTGGGCACCACTATCGATCATCTGGGAAAGACACATAGTAACGACCACGTTCTCGTCGAACTCCCACTTGAGCTCGGTGGAATCACCTGCACCGCATCGTCGGAACCTGCAACTGTTTTGGAAGTATCGTGAGTCACGGGACTCAGCAATCTCACACCGCGAGATCAAGACTATTTAAGCTAATAGGAAGGATAGAGTAGTAAAGAGGAGCTGCAGCAAGCGACTAGCATATATGGTGGCTACATCGCAAAAGAGAGCGAGAAGAGAGGCAAAGCACGGTCGTGAAACTAGTAGCGATCAAGAAGTGATCTGAACTACTTACGTCCGACATAACTCCAACACCGTGTTCACCTCCGGACCGCCGAGAAGAGACCATCACGGTTACACACGCGGTTGATGTGTATTTTAATTGAGGTCAACTTTGGGTTTTCTACAACCGGACATTAACAAATTCCCATCTGCCTCATAACCGCGGGCACGGCTTTGAAAGATATTACCTGCAGGGTGTCCCAACTTAGCCCATAATAAGCTCTCACGGTCAACGAAGGATATTCCTTCTACCGGAAGACCCGATCAATCTCGAATCCGGACTACAAGACATTTCGACAACAATAAAACAAGACCAGCAAAGCCACCCGAATGTGCCGACAAATCCCGATAGGAGCTGCACATATCTCGTTCTCGTGGCACACCGGATGGGCAAGACGTCGGGTTGGCATAGACCCTGGATTGCCAGGGGCGCCGGACATCGCCGAGTTGGACCAGCAATCGAAGGAGAACGGCCGGGGTTAAAATAAAGATGACCCTCGGGCTCGCGAAAACCCGGGAAAAGGCTTAGGTGGCAAATGGTAAAACCAATGTTGGGCCTTCTTTGGAGGAGTCTTATTCAAAGCGAACTGTCAAGGGGTCCCATAAATCACCCAACCGTAAGGAACGCAAAATCAAGGAACATAACACCGGTATGACGGAAACTAGGGTGGCAAGAGTGGAACAAAACACTGCATAAGGCCGAGCCTTCCACCCTTTACCAAGTATATAGATGTATTAATTATAGCAGATATATATATTGTGATATCCCCAACAAGTAAACATGTTCCAAAGAGGAACAACATCTCCATGTTCCAACTAGGAACAAACTTCACTTCACCGCAACTAGCAACGCTATAAGAGGGCCGAGCAAAGCGGTAACATAGCCAATCAACGGTTTGCTAGGAAAGGATGGTTAGGGGCTGACATGGCAATATGGGTGGCATGATATAGCAAGTGGTAGGCATCGCAGCATAGGCATAGCAAAAGAGCGAGCAACTAGCATAGCAAAGATAGAAGTGATTTCGAGGGTATGGTCATCTTGCTCGCAATGTTCTCGAGTTGTCGAAAGCTTGATCCTCTCGGCGTTCTCAACAGGCTCCTCGTTCACGTACTCGTCTCCGACTCTACCCAAAGCAACAACACAACCAAAGGAACCACAATAAATCACGGTGCAATGCACAATCAACATGATGCAAAACATGACATGATATGCGAGATGCGATATGCAATGCGTATGTGCGCTCCGGAAGGTAAATGATGAACCAGGCATCAACTTGGCAAACCAAGCATGCCATTGGAAAGATGAGATGATTTCGGTTGAAATCGATATAAAGATCACCGGAAACGGATGCACGGTTTGCAAATGGCAAGCAAAACAAGAATGGCGCAAATCTGCCATTAACAGCATGATGCCACTTAGCAAGCAACAAATAATTAAGCTACTGCACCCAAACGTAACAACAAAGCACATGGCAGTGATCTACACATGATGCTCGACAAAAGATGAGCACTGAGCTACGGCTAGTTCACATCATAACATGTTCAAACAAGCATGGCAAAAGTGCACAAAATATCAGGCTGGACATGGCAAAAACAGCATCAGGTTGCAATGTTCAGAGCAATAAAAGTACATGCTACAGGAACTTAAAATAGCAAAACATGGCATGGCATGAATCTACTCAAAGCATAGATCAAAAGTCCCTTACTGACCATAAGCCAAAAAAGGACTAGAAAATATAGTAACACCCATGTCAATATTGAAAGTCTCGTTAACAGATTCAGCAACATGGCATGTCAAAAACTGATAACGAGATGGCATGTTTACAAGCTCAATGCACTCACTACAGAGCCTCAAAAGATAAACTAAGCATACATACATCAAGAAGACATGACATAGAAGACATACATGGCAAGAACAATAACATAGCATAAATGGATCAACCACAACAAGCTAGGCAAAATTGAATAACATGTATACAATCTGCCAGGAATCATTTGATAGCAAAAGTAGAGCTCGATTGACTCAAGCTATGGCACTCCATAATTTCAAACAAAGGCATGGATGGATAGAGCAAGACATGTTTTACAAAACACCCTTACTGAAGTATCTCAAAATATGCATAGATCTCTCGGTATCATCAAGTTAACATGGCATCAAAATCAGCTAAAACAGGGCTGAAATCAGCAACAACAGGACACCTACTTTGCATGCTTGTGCTAGTCACCACATAGATCACAAAAATACATGGCATATACCCCTGGAAAGATGGCATGGAATTTTACAAAACACATGTAGGACTCAAATTCATAGGGTGCACACATTAATCATGGCAAAAATAACAAAAGTGCAAGTCCTGATAAAAATCAGAAACTAACAACACATAGCACTCTTCCAACAGCATTTCGGGCATCAAGATGAGCTCAAATGGAAATGACGCAATGAGATGAAATGATCTACTCTTCGAGGCGAACATTTTGACATATTATACGTGAAAAATGGATCTACGGATGCGAAGATATAGCACGTTGAAAATTGCACAAAATAACAATGATGCTAAAAAACTTAGAGAAAAATAAGGGAGGGGAGAGAGTCAACGGCGGGATTCCCGAGGCCGGATCGGGCTCCCGATCGATCGGATCGGCGCCGGGCGGTGGAGGAGCTCGCTGGTCGGGCGGCGGCCGTCCGTGGCGGGTGGCGGGCCGGCGAGGGAGGCGCGGAGGAGGAGGAACCATGGCGGCGGCCGGCCGGAGAGGCGCGGCGGCGGGAGGCGGGGCGATGCCGGCGAGGCGGCGTGAGGCGGCCGGAGGCGCGCGCGGGCGGCGGGGCGGCGCGCCGCCCGGGAGGCGGGCGGGCGGCGGCGGCGGCGGGCTCAGCCTGCCCCTCTGGGGCCGGGCGAGAGGGCGGAGAAGGGGGGTGCGGGCTGACGTGGCGCCCGCGATTGGCCGGGCGGGCGGGCGGACGTGTCCGCTCGCCGGACGTGTCCGCGCGCGAGGGCAAAATTTAGGGTTAGGACTGGAATTGATCCGGATTTTGGGAGAGGTGCTTAAATAGGCATAGAGGAGCTAGGAGAGTCCAAATGAGGTGTAGTTTTACCACACGATCGTGATCGAACGACGGAGAGCATGGAAGTGACTTAGATGGGTTATTGGGCTGTTTTGAAGGGTGTTGGGCTGCAACTTAAAAGAGGCCTTTCTTGAGAGTGCGGTTAACCGTTGGAGTACCAAACGAGCTCCAAATGACCAAACTTGACCGGTGGTCTACGGTGGTATACCAAGGCCACTAGACAAACCTCGGTCCATTTCGAGAAGGTTTAGTACCCGCACACGGAAAAACGTAAAAGGACCGCGGGGAGATAGGAGTGCGGATTGCAAAAGCGGACAACGGAAAAATGCTCGGAATCATGAGACGAATACATATGCAAATGCGATGCACATGATGACATAATATAAAATGCATGACAAGGACAAAATGCAAAAAGAAGAAAACCCAACCACGGAGGAAAATATCATATATCAATGCCGAAAATGGCAAGAGTTGGAGTTACAAATATGGAAAGTTACTTCCGGGGTGTTACAACACTCCACCACTACAAGAGGATCTCGCCCCGAGATCTAGGACTGAAAGAACTCCGGATACTCGAACGGAGGTGATCCTCGCGCCCGTGTAGCTTCTCGGTCGGAATGGTGTGACCACTTCACTTTCAGGAATTTGATTGACTTGTTGCGAGTCTTGCGCTCGGTTTCTTCAAGAATAGCAACGGGTGCTCATGATAAGAGAGATCTTCTTGAAGGTCAATCTCTTGAAGTTGATAGTGCGTTCAGAGTCTTGAAGCACTTGCGAAGTTGTGACACGTGAAACACATCGCACGTTTGCAAAGTTGGATGGAAGCTCAAGTTGATAGGCGAGATCGCCTCTTTTCCCAATGATCTTGAAAGGACCCACGATCTAGGGGCAAGCTTCCCTTTGATACCGGCGACGAGTGCCTTTCATTGAGAGACGCGGAGGTAGACATGGTCTCCGATTTCAAAAGTCACATCACGGTGCTTATCATCATAATAGCTCTTCCGCGCGATTGCGCGGCTTTGAGATTCTCACGAATGACTTGGCACATTTCTTCCGCTTACGTGATCAAGTCATTGCCAAGAAGTTGGCGTTCACTGTCTCGAGCACCAATTGAGAGGAGTACGCACTTTTCGCCATAGAGAATTTCGAATGGGGCCTTGCCCGAACTCGCTTGGAAGCTGTTGTTGTAGGAGAACTCGGCATATGGAAGACAATCTTCCCACTTCATACCGAAAGAAATGACACAAGCCCCGAGCATATCTTCAAGGATTTGATTAACTCGCTCAACTTGGCCACTTGTCCGAGGATGGAAAGCTGTCTTTGAAACGAATGTTGGTGCCCATGGCCTTCGAAAAGAATCCCAAAACTTGGAGGTAAAGATGCTGCCACGGTCTCAAGAGATCACTTGTGGAATGCCGTGCAAGGAGACAATCCTCGAGGTGTATAGCTCGCCAACCGAGCTGCTGTGATGGATTCTTTGATAGGAAGAAAATGAGCCACTTTAGTAAGCTTGTCAATGACAACAAAGATAGCATCATTTCCACGCTTGGACTTTGGAAAACCAGTCACGAAGTCCATTTCAATATGACCAAACTTCCATTCAGGAATAGCAAGAGGTTGAAGGAGACCAGCTGGTCTTTGGTGTTCTGCTTTCACTCTTCTCGCAGACATCACACTCATTCACGAATTGAGCAATTTCTCGCTTCATTCGAGTCCACCAATATGATTTGCTTGAGGTCATGGTACATCTTCGTACTTCCGGATGAATGGATAGGAGCGAATTGTGAGCCTCGCTCATAATGACTTTTCTCGAGATCACCCTTAGGAACCACAATCCGGTCCTCAAAGAACAGAGTGTCTTTGTCATCAACGTGGAAGCACTTGTACTTGGAAATGCCCTTGTCGATACCACGCTTCACCTTTTTCACCATGGCATCCGAAGTTGAGCCTCACGAATCTGATCTTCCAAAGTAGGAGATACTAAGAGGTTGGCAAGAAAGCCTTGAGGAACAACTTGAAGATTCAGCTTATGGAAAGATTCACAGAGATCCGGTGAAAGGGCTTGAGGATTAGGCTGTTGCGATAAGCCTTCCTGCTCAAAGCATCTGCAATGGCATTGGCTTTGCCGGAGTATACTCAATACTTGGGTTGTACTCTTGAATCATTTCGACCCATCGAGTCTGCCTCGAGGTTGAGGTTAGGCTGAGTGAAGATGTACTTGAGACTCTTGTGATCGGTGAAAATGTCCACTTTCCTTCCCAACAAGAGATGTCTCCATGTAATCAATGCATGGACAAGCGCCGCCAACTCAAGATCGTGAGTGGGGTAGTTCTTCTCGTTGGGCTTCAATCTGGCGAGAGGTATAAGCCACAACTCTCTTCTCTTGCATTAACACAGACCGAGACCTTGAAGAGAAGCATCACAGAAAACTTCAAAAGGCTTGGATTCATCAGAGGAGTCGTAGCAGAGCTGTGACGAGTTTCTCTTTGAGGGTATTGAAAGCAACGTCACACTCGGGAGACCGGACATACTTCACATGCTTCGGAGGAGGTTGGAAAGAGGCTTTGCAATCTTGGAGAAGTTCTCAACGAATCTTCGCAATAGCTTGCAAGACCAAGAAAATCATGGAGCTGCTTGACATTCGAGGAGGTTCCCAATTCACAATTGCGGACACCTTCTCGGGATCAACAGCGATGCCCTTGGCGAGATGATATGACCAAGATAAAGCACTTCATCAAGCCAGAATTCACATTTGGAGAACTTAGCATAGAATTGATACTCTCGAGCTTATCTAGCACCAATCGCAAATGTTTGGCATGATCCTTCTTATTCTTGGAGAAGACCAAAATATCATCAAGATAGACCAAGACGAATTCATTGGTGTAGGGGTTGAAAATGAAGTTCATCATCCGAGAGAATGTTGGAGGAGCATTGACAAGGCGAAAGACATGACAAGATATTCATAAGAACCAAAGCTTGTTCGAATGTTGTCTTGGGAATATCTTGTTCACGAATGCGAATCTGATGATACCCCATACGAAGGTCAAGCTTGGAGAACACCGTAGCACCTTTGAGTTGCTCGAAAAGCTCATTGATGTTGGGAAGTGGATACTTGTTCTTGATTGTCTTCTTATTCAATGGACGGTAATCGATGCAAAGTCGGTCCGTGCCATCCTTCTTCTCGGACAAAAGAACACCACAACCCCAAGGAGATGAACTCGATCCGATCAGACCAGACGCTCTTGTTCATCGAGCTGCTTCTTCAATTCCTTCAGCTCGTCAGTCCAAGCTTGTATGGACGCTTGCAAACGGGTTGATGCGGGCTCAAGATCGATAACGAACTCAAGCGGCCGATGAGGAGGCATACCCGAAGCTCTTCCGAAAGACATCTTGGTACTCACAAACGACTGGAATCTGAGAGATGGCATTCAGTTCGCCCTTCTCATTGAGAGAAAACAACCGAATGGTTTCATCACGAGCGGCATAGATGATCACATCATTAGAAGAGTGAGTCAATTGAATTTCTCTGGCAGCACAATCAAGCTGAGCTTTGTGCTGATAAAGCCAGTCCATTCCGAGAATAAGATCAATGTCCGAGTCACCAAGAACCATTGGTTTAGCGAGAAATCTGTAATCTCCCATCTTGATAGAAACATCCGGGGCCATCATTTTTGTATTCATGAACAAACCCGGAGAGGAAACTGTTGGAAATATGCCCTAGAGGCAATAATAAATTAGTTATTATTATTATATTTCCTTGTTCATGATAATCGTTTATTATCCATGCTATAATTGTATTGATAGGAAACTCAAATACATGTGTGGATACATAGACAACACCATGTCCCTAGCAAGCCTCTATTGGCTAGCTCGTTGATCAATAGATGGTTATGGTTTCCTAACCATGGACATTGGATGTCATTGATAACGGGATCACATCATTAGGAGAATGATGTGATGGACAAGACCCAATCCTAAGCATAGCACAAGATCGTGTAGTTCGTTTTGCTAGAGCTTTTCCAATGTCAAGTATCTCTTCCTTAGACCATGAGATCGTGCAATTCCCGGATACCGTAGGAGTGCTTTGGGTGTATCAAACGTCACAACGTAACTGGGTGACTATAAAGGTGCACTACAGGTATCTCCGAAAGTGACCATTGGGTTGACACGGATCGAGACTGGGATTTGTCACTCCGGTAGACGGAGAGGTATCTCTGGGCCCACTCGGTAGGACATCATCATAATGTGCACAATGTGACCAAGGGGTTGATCACGGGATGATGTGTTACGGAACGAGTAAAGAGACTTGCCGGTAACGAGATTGAACAAGGTATCGGGATACCGACGATCGAATCTCGGGCAAGTACAATACCGCTAGACGAAGGGAATTGAATACGGGATTGATTGAGTCCTTGACATCGTGGTTCATCCGATGAGATCATCGTGGAACATGTGGGAGCCAACATGGGTATCCAGATCCGCTGTTGGTTATTGACCGGAGAACGTCTCGGTCATGTTCGCTTGTCTCCGAACCCGTAGGGTCTACACACTTAAGGTTCGGTGATGCTAGGGTTATATAGGAAGCTTGTATGTGGTTACCGAATGTTGTTCGAGTCCGGATGAGATCCCGGACGTCACGAGGAGTTCGGAATGGTCCGGAGGTAAAGATTTATATATGGAAAGTTGTTGTTGGGTTAGGAAAAAGTTCGGGTTTTTCGGTATTGTACCGGAAGCTTCGGAAGGTTCGAAGGATTCGGAGGGTCCGGAGGTCGGAAATTGTTCCACCACGTCCAATACAGTAGCATGGGCTGTAGGGGCGCCCTAGCCATAATGGGCCAAGGGAACCAGCCCCCAAGGCCCATGCGCATGGGAAGGGGAAACCCTAAGGGGAGGGCCTCCACTTGACTTGGGAGGCACTCCTCCCCTCTGGCCGCCCCAAGTCCCATCTAGGGCTGGCCGCACCCCTTGGGGTGGGAAACCCTAAAGGGCGCAGCCCCTTTCCCTATATATACTTGAGGTTTTGGGCTGCCCAACACAAGAGAACTTCTCTCTCGTTGGCGCAGCCTGCATCTCTTCTTCCTCCTCTCCCTTGGTGCTTGGCGAAGCCTCGGGATTGCCACGCTCCTCCATCACCACCATGCCGTTGTGCTGCTGCTGGATGGAGTCTTCCTCAACCTCTCCTCTCTCCTTGCTGGATCAAGGCGTGGGAGACGTCACCGGCTGTACGTGTGTTGAACGCGGAGGTGCCGTCTGTTCGCACTTGATCATCGGTGATTTGAATCACGACGAGCACGACTCCTTCAACCCCGTTCACTTGAACGCTTCCGCTTAGCGATCTACAAGGGTATGTAGATGCACTCTCCTTTCCCTCGTTGCTAGTTTCTCCATAGATAGATCTTGGTGACACGTAGGAAAATTTTGAATTTCGCCTCGTTCCCCAACAAATGGCATCATGAGCTAGGTCTATTGCGTAGATTCTTTGCACGAGTAGAACACAAAGTAGTTGTGGGCGTTGATGTTGTTCAATATGCTTACCGTTACTAGTCCAATCTTGTTTCGACGGTATTGTGGAATGAAGCGGCCCGGACCGACCTTACACGTACTCTTACGTGAGACAGGTTCCACCGACTGACATGCACTTGGTGCATAAGGTGGCTAGCGGTGCCGTCTCCCACTTTAGTCGGAACGGATTCGATGAAAAGGGTCCTTATGAAGGGTAAATAGCAATTGGCATATCACGTTGTGGTTTTGCGAGGTAGGAAACGTTCTTGCTAGAAACCCAAAGCAGCCACGTAAAACATGCAAACAACAATTAGAGGACGTCTAACTTGTTTTTGCAGGGTATGCTATGTGATGTGATATGGCCAAGAAGAATGTGATGAATGATATGTGATGTATGAGATTGATCATGTTCTTGTAATAGGATTCACGACTTGCATGTCGATGATTATGACAACGGCAGGAGCCATAGGAGTTGTCTTTATTTATTGTATGACCTGCGTGTCATTAAACAACGCCATGTAATTACTTTACTTTATTGCTAACGGTAGCCATAGTAGTAGAAGTAATAGTTGGCGAGACAACTTCATGAAGACACGATGATGGAGATCATGATGATGGAGATCATGGTGTCATGCCGGTGACGATGATGATCATGGAGCCCCAAGATGGAGATCAAAGGAGCAAAATGATATTGGCCATATCATGTCACTATATAATTGCATGTGATGTTTATTATGTTTATGCATCTTGTTTACTTAGAACGACGGTAGTAAATAAGATGATCCCTTACACAAATTTCAAGAAGTGTTCTCCCTAAGCGTGCACCGTTGCTACAGTTCGTCGCTTCTAAGCACCACGTGTTAATCGGGTGTGATGGATTCTTACGTTCACATACAACGGGTGTAAGCAAGATTTACACACGCAGAAACACTTAGGGTTAACTTGACGAGCCTAGCATGTGAAGACATGGCCTCGGAACACGGAGACCGAAAGGTCGAGCATGAGTCGTATGGTAGATACAATCAACATGAAGATGTTCACCGATGATGACTAGTCCGTCTCACGTGTTGATCGGACACGGCCTAGTTGATTCGGATCATGTAATCACTTAGATAACCGGAGGGATGTCTATTCGAGTGGGAGTTCATAAGATGAACTTAATTATCCTGAACATAGTCAAAAGACCTTTTGCAAATTATGTCGAAAGCTCGCGCTTTAGTTCCTTGTTTAGATATGTTCCTAGAGAAAATATAGTTGAAAGTTGAAAGTAGCGATTATGCGGACGAGAAAGCTTATGTCCTTAATGCACCGCTCGTGTGCTGAACCCCAAACGTCGTCTGTGGATGTTGCGAACATCGGACATACACGTCTTGATAACTACGTGATAGTTCAGTTAAGCGGTTTAGAGTTGAGGCATGAAAGATGTTTTTCAAATGTCGCGGAACATATGAGATGTTTGAGGGCTGAAATTAGGATTTCAGGCTCGTGCCACGCCAAGAGGTATGAGACCTCCGACGATTTTCTTTGCCTACAAACTAAGGGAGAAAAGCTCAATCGTTGAGCTTGTACTCAGATTGTCTGGTACAACAATCACTTGAATCAAGTGGGAGTTAATCTTCCAGATGAGATAGTGATGTTTCTCCAAAGTCATTGCCACCAAGCTGCTAGAGCTTCGTGATGAACTATAACATATCAGGGATAGATATGATGATCCTTGAGGTATTCGCGTTGTTTGACATCGCGAAAGTAGAAATCAAGAAGGAGCATCAATTGTTGATGGTTGGTGAAACCACTAGTTTCAAGAAGGGCAAGGGCAATAAAGGGATACTTCACGAAATGGCAAATCAGCTGCTGCTCCAAGTGAAGAAACCCGAGGTTGAACCCAAACCCGAGACTAAGTGTTTACGAGATAAGGGAACAGCCATCGAGCAGAATTACCCTAGATACTTGGTAGATAAGAAGGCTGGCAAGGTGAATAGAAGTATATTGGATATACATTATGTTAATGTGTACTTTACTAGTACTCCTAGTAGCACCAGGGTATTAGATACCGGTTCGGTTGCTAAGTGTTAGTAACTCGAAATAAAAGGCTACGGAATAAACGGAGACTAGCTAAAGGTGAGCTGACGATATGTATTGGAAGTGTTTCCAAGGTTGATATGATCAAACATCGCACGCTCCCTCTACCATCAAGATTAGTATTAAACCAGAATAATTATCATTTGGTGTTTGCGTTGAGCATAGACATGATTGGATTATGTCTATCGCAATACGGTTATTCATTTAAGGAGAATAATGGTTACTCTATTTATTTGAATAATACCTTGATGGTCTTGCACCTAAAGGAATGGTTTATTGAATCTCGATCGTAGTGATACACATTTTCATGCCAAAAGTATAAGATAGTAATGATAGTACCACTTACTTGTGGCAATCGCCATGTAAGTCATATTGGTATAAGACGCATGAAGAAGCTCCATGTTGATGGATCTTTGGACTCACTCGCTTTTGAAAAGTTTGAGACATGTGAACCATGTCTATTGGTGTATACGCATGAAGAAACTCCATGCAGATGGATCGTTTGGACTCACTTGATCTTGAATCACTTGAGATATGCAAATCATACCACATGAGCTAGATGGTGAAAAGCCTCGGTTTGATAGAAATGGAACAAGGTAGCAACTTGTTGGAAGTAACACATTTTGATGTGTGCAGTCCAATGAGTCTTTGAGGCATGCGATGAATATCATTATGTTCTGATTTCACAGATGATTTGAGTAAATGTTGAGTATATTTACTTGATGAAACACAAGTCTGAATTATTGAATGGTTCAAGTAATTTCAGAGTGAAGTTTAAGATCTTCGTGACAAGAGGATAGAATGTCTATGATATGATCATAGAGATGAATATCTGAGTTACGAGTTTTGGCACACAATTAAGACATTGTGCAAATTGTTTCACAATTAATACCGCCTGGAACACCATAGTGTGATGGTGTGTCCGAACATCATAGTTGCACCTTATTGGATATGGTGCGTACCATGATGTCTCTTATCGAATTTCCACTATCGTTCATGGGTTAGGCATTAGAGACAACCGCACTCACTTTAATAGGGCACCACGTAATTCCGTTGAGATGACACCGTATGAACTATGGTTTAGAGAAACCTAAGCTGTCATTTCTTAAAGGTTTGGGGCTGCGACGCTTATGTGGAAAAGTTTCAGGTTGATAAGCTCGAACCCAAAGCGGATAAAATGCATCTTCATAGGACACCCAAAACAGTTGGGTATACCTCCTAATTCAGATCCGAAAGCAATAGGGATTGTTTCTTGAATCGGGTCCTTTCTCGAGGAAAAGTTCGTCTCGAAAAGTTGAGTGGGAGGATGGTGGAGACTTGATGAGGTTATTGAACCATCACTTCAACTAGTGTGTAGCAGGGCACAGGAAGTTGTTCCCGTGGCACCTACACCAATTGAAGTAGAAGCTTATGATAGTGATCATGAAGTTTCGGATCAAGTCACTACCGTACCTCGTAGGGTGACAAGGATGCGTACTACTTCTGAGTGGTACAGCAATCTTGTCTTGAAGGTCATGTTGCTAGGCAACAATGAACCTACGAGCTATGGAGAAGCGATGGTGGGCCCAAATTCCGACAAATGGTTAGAAACCATGAAATCCGAGGTAGGATCCATGTATCATAACAAAGCATGGACTTTGGTGGACTTGCCCGATGATCGGCAAGCCATTGAAATAAATGGGTCTTTAAGAAGAAGACGGACATGGACGGTAATGTCACCTTCTATGAAGCTCGACTTGTGGCAAAGAGTTTTTCACAAGTTCAAGGAGTTGACTACGATGAGATTTTCTCATCCGTAGCGATGCTTAAGTCCGTCGGAATCATGTTAGCATTAGCTGCATTTATGAAATCTGGCAGATGGATGTCAAGACGAGTTTCCTTACCGGTTTACGTAAGGAAAGGTTGTATGTGATACAATCAGAAAAGTTTTGTCGATCCTAAGGATGCTAAAAGGTATCTTTGGCTCCAAGCGATCCTTTCTAAGGACCGGAGTAAGCATCTCGGAGTTGGAATGTGCGCTTTGATGAGATGATCAAAGATTTTGGGTGTATACAAAGTTTATGAGAAACTTGTATTTCCAAAGAAGTGAGTGGGAGCACTATAGAATTTCGATGAGTATATGTTGTTGACATATGGATGATCGAAATGATGTAGAATTCTGGAAAGCATATAGGGTTATTTGAAAGATGTTTTCAATAGAAAACCTGGATTAAGCTATTTGAACATTGAGCATCGAGATCTATAAGGATAGATCAAAATGCTTAATAATACTTTCAAATGAGCATATACCTTGACATGATCTTGAAAGTGTTCAAGATGGATCATCAAAGAAGGAGTTCTTGCACGAGATGTAAGGTATGAAGTTAAGAGTTAAAGCTCGACCACGGCGAAAAGAGAGAAAGGACGAAGGTCGTCCCTATGCTTCAGACGTAGGCTCTATAGTATGCTATCTTTGTGTCTTGCACTTTTGATGTGTGCCTTGCTACATATCGGCAAGAGAGTACAAAGGTGATCAAGGAGTGGATCACCGGATAGCGGTCAAAATTATCCTTAGAGGAATAAGGACATGTTTCTCGATTATGGAGGTGATAAAGAGTTGGCGTAAAGGGTTACGTCGATGCAAGCTTTAACACCTATCCGAGTGACTCGAGTAGCAAACCGGATACGTATAGTGGAGCAACCATTTGGAATAGCTCCAAGTGGAGCGTGAAAGCAGCATTTACAATATGTCATAGAGAAATGCGAAGTACACACGGATCTGAAAGGTTCGCACCGTTGACTAAAACCTCTCTCACAAGCAAAACATGATCAAACCCCGAACTCATTGAGACTTAATCACATGGTGATGTGAACTAGTTTAAGACACTAGTAAACTCTTTGGATGTTGGTCACATGGCGATGTGACCTATCAGTGTTAATCACATGGCGATGTGAACTAGATTATTGACTCTAGTGCAAGTGGGAGACTGTTGGAAATATGCCCTAGAGGCAATAATAAATTAGTTATTATTATTATATTTCCTTGTTCATGATAATCGTTTATTATCCATGCTATAATTGTATTGATAGGAAACTCAAATACATGTGTGGATACATAGACAACACCATGTCCCTAGCAAGCCTCTATTGGCTAGCTCGTTGATCAATAGATGGTTATGGTTTCCTAACCATGGACATTGGATGTCATTGATAACGGGATCACATCATTAGGAGAATGATGTGATGGACAAGACCCAATCCTAAGCATAGCACAAGATCGTGTAGTTCGTTTTGCTAGAGCTTTTCCAATGTCAAGTATCTCTTCCTTAGACCATGAGATCGTGCAATTCCGGATACCGTAGGAGTGCTTTGGGTGTATCAAGCGTCACAAGCGAATCGGGTGACTATAAAGGTGCACTACGGTATCTCCGAAAGTGACCATTGGGTTGACACGGATCGAGGCGGGATTTGTCACTCCGTGAGACGGAGAGGTATCTCTGGGCCCACTCGGTAGGACATCATCATAATGTGCACAATGTGACCAAGGGGTTGATCACGGGATGATGTGTTACGGAACGAGTAAAGAGACTTGCCGTAACGAGATTGAACAAGGTATCGGGATACCGACGATCGAATCTCGGGCAAGTACAATACCGCTAGACGAAGGGAATTGAATACGGGATTGATTGAGTCCTTGACATCGTGGTTCATCCGATGAGATCATCGTGGAACATGTAGGAGCCAACATGGGTATCCAGATCCGCTGTTGGTTATTGACCGGAGAACGTCTCGGTCATGTTCGCTTGTCTCCGAACCCGTAGGGTCTACACATAAGGTTCGGTGGCGCTAGGGTTATATAGGAAGCTTGTATGTGGTTACCGAATGTTGTTGAGTCCGGATGAGATCCCGGACGTCACGAGGAGTTCGGAATGGTCCGGAGGTAAAGATTTATATATGGAAAGTTGTTGTTGGGTTAGGAAAAAGTTCGGGTTTTTTCGGATTGTACGGAAGCTTCTGAAGGTTCGGAGGATTCGGAGGGGTCCGGAGGTCCGGAAATTGTTCCACCACGTCCAATACAGTAGCATGGGCTGTAGGGGGGCGCCCTAGCCATAATGGGCCAAGGGAACCAGCCCCCCCAAGGCCCATGCGCATGGGAAGGGGAAACCCTAAGGGGGAGGGCCTCCACTTGACTTGGGAGGCACTCCTCCCCCTCTTGGCCGCCCCCCAAGTCCCATCTAGGGCTGGCCGCACCCCTTGGGGTGGGAAACCCTAAAGGGGGCGCAGCCCCCCTTTCCCCCTATATATACTTGAGGTTTTGGGCTGCCCAACACAAGAGAACTTCTCCTCTCGTTGGCGCAGCCCTGCATCTCTTCTTCCTCCTCTCCCTTGGTGCTTGGCGAAGCCCTGCGGGATTGCCACGCTCCTCCATCACCACCATGCCGTTGTGCTGCTGCTGGATGGAGTCTTCCTCAACCTCTCCTCTCTCCTTGCTGGATCAAGGCGTGGGAGGCGCCACCGGGCTGTACGTGTGTTGAACGCGGAGGTGCCGTCCGTTCGCACTTGATCATCGGTGATTTGAATCACGGCAGTACGACTCCTTCAACCCCGTTCACTTGAGCGCTTCCGCTTAGCGATCTACAAGGGTATGTAGATGCACTCTCCTTTCCCCTCGTTGCTAGTTTCTCCATAGATAGATCTTGGTGACACGTAGGAAAATTTTGAATTTCTGCTACGTTCCCCAACAGAAACCGCTATCGGCTTAGGCAGATCAACAGTATGCAAATTATTCATGGATGCAAAAGGTCTTGATATGAAAGAAATAGATGCACCAGTATCAAATAAGACTTTTGCAGGAATATCATTAACTGGAAGATTACCCATGATCACATCAGAAGATTCCTCCGCTTGAGCTGCATTCATCATGTTCACCCTTGCGGACTTGGGATTATGCTTGACCTTTGCATTCTTTGGAAGATTTCACGGGAGGAGGAGGCGGAAGGCGCCTCGGTTGAAGCACTTGTTCGCATAGTGACCCTTCTGCGACACTTGTTGCAAGTGACCTCGAGAGAGCGGACGGTGGTAAGGAGCACTTGACCTTGGAGCTTGAGAATTAGACTTGTTACGATAGCTTGGGTTGGGTGGGTGGGAAGATCCACGGCCACTGAGTTCTTCTTTGGTAAGGGTGACGGAACGGAGGAGGGGCAGGTAAAACTTCTGCTGCTTAGCTGCCACTTGAGAGGACGAAGAGGACTGAACTGCATCCCCGATTCTCTTCTTAGAAGCCTCACATTTGAGCTGGGCCGCTTCTTGCTTGAGCCATGTTGTAGAAATCATCATACTTATCTCGCTCAAACAGCACAAGAGGTAATTGCAGATCTTCTCTCGGACCACCTCTGAATTGGTAGATCATACTCCTTTCATCGTGCACGTCTTGCTTAGCAAAAGAAAGCGAGCTTCGAACTGGATATTGTATTGATAGACAGACATGTTGCCCTGCTTGAGATTGCGGAACTCCTCACGCTTGCTCTCAACAACACTTTTCGAATGTGATGAGCTCTGAAATCACGGCGGAACTCATCCTGTAATGACACGACCTCCTCTGGAATCTTTGTATTCTGGTACCACTCGGCAGCTTGATCCTTGAGTTGAAACGATGCAAACTTGACAAAGTCCTCAGTTCGACATTGCTACAATCAAAGTGCTTGCAGATGTCCACTAACCAATCGTCGTCGTCGTGGCCTCGACACGTAAACCGAAAGACTTCGCTGATTAGCGAGGAACCGACCGAGAGTAGCAAAGTGTGGCTGATTGTTGCCTTGACCTTGATTGCCTTGATTGCCTTGCCCCGAGTACGTTCTTGCAAGAGCTGCAAAATCATCGAGCATTGGCATTGGTGGCTGTCATGATAGCTTGCCGGGCCTCGGAGGCGGAGGTGGAGGTGGAGGTGGAGGATTCGACCGATCCCCATCATTGCGATCCGGATTGAGAGCGTTGGCGGAGCCATCTGAAGAGGGTGACATCCGTTAGTCCTTTGATAGACAAATAGATAAGTAGAATCAACGGATAGAAATTGCAACATATAGTCTTCACAATAAACATTCGAACAAGAATGAGCGAATGAATTCCAAAGTTAATCATCACACGTCCATTAAGGTGAGAAGCCACTTAGATAAAGATATGGAAACAACATCGCCTTAGAAACAAATCGAATATCACAACTGAAAACAAAAGATTGGCTTCTAGAATGAGCGGAACAAACACATGATAGAAATTTACGCCCAAAGTGTTCGTGGTGGGGCCCACACGGACCACGACGTATAGCGGACGTCACGAATGACTAACAAGGCGTCCCGAATCAGCATAGCCAAGGATTCTTTAAGGCGTCTCGCGACCATCAGAATCGACCGTGAATGGGCGGACCACTAGACGTTGAACCCCAATCTCAAATCATACATCCGTCGGAAAGAATATCCTGTAAGCTACTAGAATTCCCACCTATAAAACTCCCGAAACTTTCTGGTTATGCAATCTGGTGTTGGGGATACAGGGACACAAAATATATCACCCAAACTAACAATACCTAGATCCATTTGTATCCATCCGTCAACACATAACCAAGAAATCCTCGAAATCGTGTACCTCGACCTTGAAAAACATCCGTTATGCAAGTCATGGCAATACTCCCTTTTCGCCACAAGATCTTGGGCTATCGGGGTTATCTCACCAACGATCGCACAAAAGAGATTTCGATGTCGGCAAAACTCAGTATTCGAACTGCAACGATAAAATTGTGACGACAACACCTCGGAGCTAAACTCCCGGGACACCGCCACAACCCCTAAATGTCGGGAGGCACCAAGAACAATGTTCTCGTCACAAAACCATCGAACGATTCCAAGATACCCACGTGATCCTAAAATTTTTTAGTGAAATTTGAGGAGAGAAGAGTCAAAACTCTCGTCGGGATACCTCACCAGAGCTGACGAAGGATGGGAAGTAAAAGAATCCTACTCTCCGATATATATAATCCTAAGACTCAAAACATTTTCCATTCTAGACTCAACAACGTCGACAAACAATCAAGTAGGGGCTCCTAAGTCGGGAAGGCTCGATTACCAACTTGGTACGCCCGATGCGGCTATATCTCCCACGTGTCGAGGCACGACTTAGAGGCATAACCGCATTGAAAGCAATGTCGCAAGTGAGGTAATCTTCACACAACCCATGTAATAAATAAGGAAAGAGATACATAGTTGGCTTACAAATGCCACTTCACACAATACATAAATAAACATCCATCATTGAGTACACTCAAGGTCCGACTACGGAACCAAAATAAAGAAGATACCCCAAATGCTACAGATCCCGAATCGTCCCAAGCGGGCACCACTCTGATCATCTGGGAAAGACACATAGTAACGACCACGTTCCTCGTCGAACTCCCACTTGAGCTCGGTGGAATCACCTGCACTGGCATCGTCGGAACCTGCAACTGTTTTGGAAGTATCTGTGAGTCACGGGGACTCAGCAATCTCACACCCGCGAGATCAAGACTATTTAAGCTAATAGGAAGGATAGAGTAGTAAAGAGGAGCTGCAGCAAGCGACTAGCATATATGGTGGCTACATCGCAAAAGAGAGCGAGAAGAGAGGCAAAGCACGGTCGTGAAACTAGTAGCGATCAAGAAGTGATCCTGAACTACTTACGTCAGACATAACTCCAACACCGTGTTCACCTCCCGGACTCCGCCGAGAAGAGACCATCACGGTTACACACGCGGTTGATGTGTATTTTAATTGAGGTCAACTTTGGGTTTTCTACAACCGGACATTAACAAATTCCCATCTGCCTCATAACGCGGGCACGGCTTTGAAAGATATTACCGCAGGATGTCCCAACTTAGCCCATAATAAGCTCTCACGGTCAACGAAGGATATTCCTTCTACCGGAAGACCCGATCAATCTTGGAATCCGGACTACAAGACATTTCGACAAACAATAAAACAAGACCAGCAAAGCCACCCGAATGTGCCGACAAATCCCGATAGGAGCTGCACATATCTCGTTCTCGGGGCACCGGATGGGCAAGACGTCGGGTTGGCATAGACCCTGGATTGCCCAGGGGCGCCGGACATCGCCAGGTTGGACCAGCAATCGAAGGAGAAGCGCCGGGGGTTAAAATAAAGATGACCCTCGGGCTCATGAAAACCCGGGGAAAAGGCTTAGGTGGCAAATGGTAAAACCAATGTTGGGCCTTCTGGAGGAGTCTTATTCAAAGCGAACTGTCAAGGGGTTCCCATAAATCACCCAACCGTAAGGAACGCGAAATCAAGGAACATAACACCGGTATGACGGAAACTAGGGTGGCAAGAGTGGAACAAAACACTGCATAAGGCCGAGCCTTCCACCCTTTACCAAGTATATAGATGTATTAATTATAGCAGATATATATATTGTGATATCCCCAACAAGTAAACATGTTCCAAAGAGGAACAACATCTCCATGTTCCAACTAGGAACAAACTTCACTTCACCGCAACTAGCAACGCTATAAGAGGGCTGAGCAAAGCGGTAACATAGCCAATCAACGGTTTGCTAGGAAAGGATGGTTAGGGGCTGACATGGCAATATGGGTGGCATGATATAGCAAGTGGTAGGCATCGCAGCATAGGCATAGCAAAAGAGCGAGCAACTAGCATAGCAAAGATAGAAGTGATTTCGAGGGTATGGTCATCTTGCCTGCAATGTTCTCAGAGTTGTCGAAAGCTTGATCCTCGAAAACGTTCTCAACAGGCTCCTCGTTCACGTACTAGTCTCCCGACTCTACCCAAAGCAACAACACAACCAAAGGAACCACAATAAATCACGGTGCAATGCACAATCAACATGATGCAAAACATGACATGATATGCGAGATGCGATATGCAATGCGATATGCGCCCGGAAGGTAAATGATGAACCAGGCATCAACTTGGCAAACCAAGCATGCCATTGGAAAGATGAGATGATTTCGGTTGAAATCGATATAAAGATCACCGGAAACGGATGCACGGTTTGCAAATGGCAAGCAAAACAAGAATGGCGCAAATCTGCCATTAACAGCATGATGCCACTTAGCAAGCAACAAATAATTAAGCTACTGCACCCAAACGTAACAACAAAGCACATGGCAGTGATCTACACATGATGCTCGACAAAAGATGAGCACTGAGCTACGGCTAGTTCACATCATAACATGTTCAAACAAGCATGGCAAAAATGCACAAAATATCAGGCTGGACATGGCAAAAACAGCATCAGGTTGCAATGTTCAGAGCAACAAAAGTACATGCTACAGGAACTTAAAATAGCAAAACATGGCATGGCATGAATCCACTCAAAGCATAGATCAAAAGTCCCTTACTGACCATAAGCCAAAAAAGGACTAGAAAATATAGTAACACCCATGTCAATATTGAAAGTCTCGTTAACAGATTCAGCAACATGGCATGTCAAAAACTGATAACGAGATGGCATGTTTACAAGCTCAATGCACTCACTACAGAGCCTCAAAAGATAAACTAAGCATACATACATCAAGAAGACATGACATAGAAGACATACATGGCAAGAACAATAACATAGCATAAATGGATCAACCACAACAAGCTAGGCAAAATTGAATAACATGTATACAATCTGCCAGGAATCATTTGATAGCAAAAGTAGAGCTCGATTGACTCAAGCTATTGCACTCCATAATTGCAAACAAAGGCATGGATGGATAGAGCAAGACATGTTTTACAAAACACCCTTACTGAAGTATCTCAAAATATGCATAGATCTCTCGGTATCATCAAGTTAACATGGCATCAAAATCAGCTAAAACAGGGCTGAAATCAGCAACAACAGGACACCTACTTTGCATGCTTGTGCTAGTCACCACATATATCACAAAAATACATGGCATATACCCCTGGAAATATGGCATGGCATTTTACAAAACACATGTAGGACTCAAATTCATAGGGTGCACACATTAATCAGGGCAAAAATAACAAAAGTGCAAGTCCTGATAAAAATCAGAAACTAACAGCACATAGCACTCTTCCAACAGCATTTCGGGCATCAAGATGAGCTCAAATGAAAATGACGCAATGAGATGAAATGATCTACTCTTCGAGACGAACATTTTGACATATTATACGCGAAAAATGGATCTACGGATGCGAAGATATAGCACGTTGAAAATTGCACAAAATAACAATGATGCTAAAAAACTTAGAGAAAAATAAGGGAGGGGAGAGAGTCAACGGCGGGATTCCCGAGGCGGATCGGCTCTCGATCGATCGGATCGGCGCTGGCGGTGGAGGAGCTCGCCCGGGTCGGGCGGCGTCCGTCCGGCGCAATGGCCGGCCGGGCGAGGGAGGCGCGGAGGAGGAGGAACATGGGCGGCCGGCCGGAGGGCGCCGGCCGGAGGGCGCGGCGACCGCCGGCGAGGCGGTGAGGCGGCCGGAGGCGGGCCGGGCGGCGGGCGGCGCGCGCTGCCCGGGAGGCGGGAGAGGGCAGGCATGGTGGCGGGCTGTGAGCCCGCTCTGGGCCCATGGTGTGTGAGCATGCGAGGGCGGGGCGGGCGGGGTGACGTGGCGCCGCGATTGGCCGGCGGCGGGCGGGCGGACGTGTCCGGCTCGCCCGGACGTGTCCGCGCGCGAGGGGCAAAATTTAGGGTTAGGACTGCGAATTGATCCGGGATTTTCGGGGGAGGTGCTTAAATAGGCATAGAGGGAGCTAGGAGAGTCCAAATGAGGTGTAGTTTTCGCCCACACGATCGTGATCGAACGACGGAGAGCATGAAAGTGACTTAGATGGGTTATTGGGCTGTTTTGAAGGGGTGTTGGGCTGCAACTTAAAAGAGGCCTTTGCGAGAGTGCGGTTAACCGTTGGAGTACCAAACGAGCTCCAAATGACCCGAAACTTGACCGGTGGTCTACGGGTGGTATACCAAGGCCACTAGACAAACCTCGGTCCATTTCGAGAAGGTTTAGTACCCGCACACGGAAAAACGTAAAAGAGACCGCCGGGGGAGATAGGAGTGCCGGATTGCAAAACGGACAACGGGAAAAATGCTCGGAATCATGAGACGAATACGTATGCAAATGCGATGCACATGATGATATAATATAAAATGCATGACAAGGACAAAATGCAAAAAGAAGAAAACCCAACCACGGAGGAAAATATCATATATCAATGCCGAAAATGGCAAGAGTTGGAGTTACAAATATGGAAAGTTACTTCCGGGGTGTTACATTAACAAAAACGGTTTGGCTGAAACTCAGCTGAGTTTCAAGTTTGGCATCATTCACCGTATCAGCCATTGGATGCTTTTCTCACGTCATGATTTGTGCGTTTCCTAGCTGGGCATATTGTCTCTCTGTGTCTGTGATGGATGCGGCCCAATGTTTTTTTTCGTAATCAGGTTGTTGTCTGTTGTTTGGGGCTCTTTTCTTTTGTTGGCAGCCCGTTTCTCCTGGCCGTTTATGGCTGTCCGTCCCCCTGCGGCCCGCTACATCATGGCTTACAAGAGCCGTTGCCCCTCTTATCTGTTTTAATTTTTTTCTTTTTCTTCATTTTTTTTCTATTTTCTCATGTGGCTATTTTATTTTTAACTTTTCCTTCCATGGTTTTTTTTTATTTTTTTTCATGTAGCTCTTGCTCTCATCTATTATCGGTTTTCAAGTCGGTGTCCCAACCACAAGTTTTTAAATGGGGTCGGTATTCAAGCTTTTAAAAAGAGGCTGCAATTGCAAGTTTAGAAATAGAATCGCAACTGCAAGTTTTTAAAATGTGATGGCAACTGCCAGTTTTAGTGAGCGTCGCGAATTGCAAGTTTTCAAAATGGAATCGCGAACTGCTTGTTTTTGGTGAGGATCATAACTGCAAGTTTTTGAAATGGGGTCGAAGCTGTAAGTTTTCAAAACATGATCGCAGCTGCTTGTTTTTCAAGGGATCGAGTTGCAAGTTTTCATAATGGGGTCGCAACTTCATGTTTTGTAGTCAGGGTTGCAACTGCATGTTGGTCATATCTGCATGTTTTTCAGAGGTGTGGGGAGGTCACTGGCGCAAGTTTTTAAACGGGTCATAGCTGCAAATTTTAGGGAGAGGTCGCGATCTGCATGTTTTCAAAATAAGGTTGCAACTGCAAGTTTTTAGTAAGGGTCGCAACTGCAATTTTTTAGGAAGAGGTCGCAACTGCATGTTTTCAAAATGGGGTCGCAATTGCAAGCTTTCAGGGAGAGGTCGCAACTGCATGTTTTCAAAATGGTGTCGGAACTGCAAGTTTTTAGTAAGGGTCGCAACTGCAAATTTTCAGGGAGAGGTCGCATCTGCATGTTTGCAAAATGGGGTCGCGACTGCAAGTTTTTAGTGAGGGTCGCAACTGCAAGTTTTCAAAAGGGGTCGCAACTACACATGACATATCCCATGGACAATTGCAAGAACTGAAATACATGTGCAACTGGTGCATGCCATTTTTTCCTTTCTTTTTTCTTGAAAAATGATTCTTCTCGAATGTATGTGGACCGTGTGCAACTACATGTGACGCAACTCAGCACAATTGTAGTCGACGACATACAGGGGCGGAGCCAGGTTAGCATTGAGCCCTGGGCCAGCTTCATTGCTGCATCAATCTACAGTACCAAAAGCACCACATTCAACAAAGGCTGCTGACGCCACGCTCCGGGCCAAGGCCCCCCAGGCCTGGGGTGTAGCTCCGCCACTGACGACATACACACACAATTTGATGCATGCTCGATTTATAAGAAAAATAATATCACCAGTTGTATGGATATGCCGCTATAATTGATTTCTTAAATAAAAATACCATTCTAAATATCATCCTTCCTTCAAGCTGTTTTTTCAACACAGCTGTTATTGTTTTTTTCCCTCATGACCAATGAATCTTATTTGTGCAGCGGCTAAATGGAAAAGCTAGAATCAAGTTGTTTTTACTAAGAAAATAAATAAATTATTACATCACAATTAATATAATAAGGGCACAATTCTTTTGTACAGGTATGTTTAGTGGTCAGAGTGGTTCATATAACAAGCCATTACGTAAGGTCGAGGGTTTGACCCACATTTTTTGCATATTCCATTTTACTTTTCTCTATGAGCGATTTATTAGGCCAGGTAGATCCAGCGCGCAGCAACAAGAACAGAACAAATAATTATTGGGCCAACCTAAAAAAAAGTAATTATTGGGCTGGGTAGATGCGAGGCACAACAACAACAGCCAGAAAAAAAATGACATGTCAGCCCAAAAGAATAAAATGATGGGCCAGTGAAAACAAACAGGCAAAATACATAATACAATGACGTCATGTGAATGAGACCATACTAAATCTCAGTTAGCTGAGTTCTAGGCGCTCCCGGCAAATCTGTTGTCTTGTTTCAAAAAAACTGATCGGAATTATTACAGCATTATGATTCGTTGAGAGAGAGAGAAAACAGTCACTTGTGACCACGTACCTAGCCAGACATACCGGGCATGCAAGCACCTGAATTAAGCGGACCGTAATAGTGGATGAGAAAGGGAACACCAAAAAGTACAAACAACAACAATATGGACAGAGACCAGCCGTCGCAACGACCAAGCAGCTGCGCCGTGCGGGCACGCTCACGAGACGCGCCGTGCTTTTGCCCTTTTAGCAACAGTGTACCGCGTACGTGGAGCTGCCGGCCCTCGCCGGCAGGGCTGGCCCTTACGGGTGCAACGCCGAGTAGGTCCGGTACTTGTACTCCTCCGCCGCCGCGGCCTCCTCCCTGGCCGCGTCGACGGCGTACCACTTGGGGTGGCACGGCACGTACTTGCTGACGGGGCACGTCATCCTGGTCCAGTTCTCGTGGAAGAACTCGGCGCACTCCTGGAAGGACCGCTGGTTGGGCGCCCACAGGATGCAGTTGCGGTCGACGTTGAGCTTCCCCTCCCTGATCAGGTCCCAGCAGCACGGCCCCAGCCACGTGAAGTAGTTGCCGGAGAGCGTGAGGTTGGCGAGCCGGCCGTCGTAGGCGAGCCGGCAGAGCGAGTCGTGCACCACGCCGTACAGCAGGTTGTCCGCCAGGTTGAGCTGCTCCACGCTCCGCAGGCACGCGTACGACAGCGGGATGGTGCCGGTGAGGCGGTTGGTGCCGGCGTCGATGACCGTGGCCCGGGCGAGCAGGCCGATCTCGTAGGGGAGGCAGCCGCTGAGGCTGTTGTTGAGGAAGAGCACCTCCTGGAGCGTGCCGGCGGCGCGGCCGATGGACGAGGGGATGGGCCCTGTGAAGTCGTTGTTGGCGAGGGAGAGATAGTTGACGGGCGAGTCCCCGAGGTTGTCCGGGAGCTGGCCGGAGAAGTGGTTGTTGTTGACGAAGATGGCCTCCACCTCCGGAAAGGAGCTGAAGAGCCCCGCCGGCAGCTCGCCGAAGAAGCTGTTGAACCGGATGTCGATGAAGGTGGCGTTGGTGAGCCCCAGCACGTCCGTCGGGAACGGGGCCGGCGCCAGCTTGTTGTTGCTGAGGTCCAGCTCGTAGAAGTACTGCAGCCCCCGGAGGTTGGGCACGGCGCCGCCGAAGCTGTTGGAGTTGGCGTGGAACAGCGCCAGGTCTGGCAGGCCGTCCACGAAGCCCTGCAGCGAGTCGGACCGCAGGTTGAAGCCGTTGAGGTCGACGGACGCGACGGTCCGGTCGCTGACGTTGATCGGCCGCCCGCAGAAGAAGCCCTTGTAGGAGCCGCAGAGGTCGGTGCCGGCCCAGGTGGCGGTGACGCCCTTGGGGTCGCAGACCACCGTCTTCCTGAACTTCTGGATCACCAGGTACGCCCTGTAGAGCCGCTCGTTCTCGAACTGGCACGCCCTCGGCTCGGACGACGGCGCCGGCCGGGGCATCAAGCTGCCATCGTATCCGCCACCACCGCCAACCCCGACGTCGCTGGCCGCTCCGTCGTGGCTGTCGCCTACGGCGAGGCCCCGCCGGCTCGGGCGGGTGGTGCCCGCCGCGAGCGCGAGCGCAATGCAGGAGGCCAAGACGCAGAAGAGAGCGAGGCGGCGAGGAAGCGAGCGAGCCATTGTCCGATCACGGGAGGCGTCGGCGGCAGAAATGAGAACACACAGCACAGTGCCTTGCGCAACTGTGTATATATATGCCTAGCTAGGGAAGCCGGCAAGGTTGGCGCGGCGTCATCTCCCGCGGTTGCATGGCACCATTATGGTCGTAGCATGCATGCATGCAGACTGACTACCTACTGTCGCTTGCTGAAACCTGCAGTTGATACTTACTTCTCTTCAGGCGACTTGTCCACGTATAGTTTCGGAACAGCTGGAACTTCCTCTGGTTAGCTTTTTTAGATGAACTTTCTGTGGTTAGCTGCTGCTTGTCGCAGTGGTTGGACGCAGATACCAGTCATGTGTGGGGTGGCGTCATAAACACCGACCCGCTGATGAAGGTAGAGCGCGACGGCGCCATCGAGTGGCCTCATCCTATCTATGGACGCGCAGTCGGCGTCTAAGAGCATCTCCACCATCCGCGCTAAACTAGCGCCGCGCCGTAAAATAGCTTTTAAGCGCGTCTTGTAACGCAACGGCGCCATTTCCCGTGGCGTGAAAAAAGCAAGGCTGAGCGATAAGCGGGTTGGACGCGCGGTCAAAAACACTTATCCGCGCGGTGTATTTGGAGCGCCAATTGCTACAGGCACACACTCGGCCTTCGCGCCAAGACTCCGGCATGGCAAGGGGAAAAAAGCTTGCAGGGCGTTCGACGTCACGGGCGGCTACCAAGCGCCGGCGAGCTCACTCGTTGAGCCGTCACGACGCCGCACCACGTGTTCGACGAAATGCCCCAAGGTGAAAAAATTTCCAAGTATTTTTTCTTCTTATTTGTTCAATGCATCATCATTTTACATATAGATAGCTTATTTGCATTGTTCAAAAAATTGTAGTCTCAACGATGATGCATACATGTCCACTATGGGTGTTGGGTCCAACAATTCGCATTGGTCTCAAACCAATGACATCCATTTCAAGACCATGAGTTTGAGGTGGGACGAGGAGGGTGAGGGAATTGTCGAGGCGCCGAGAGGAAGAGCGGGCAATTACTCCACCACCGATGACAAGTTACTATGCTACACTTATTTGCATGTGTGAAGGATCCATCCATTGGAGGTGATCAAAGTAGAGACGCAGCGTATTGGGGCGAATGATGAGCACTTTAATGCTCACAACAAGAGTGGAATTTACCGCCCGAGAGATCACCGGTCCCGATGGTCGACAATCAACTCGGATTGTCAAAAGTGGGCGGCCGCGCAAAAGTCGATGGACAAGATTAACCCAAGTGGCACAAATGAGGATGATCGAGTAAGTGGCATCTCATATATGTTCATCATACTTGTTTTTAGTGACCGAAGCGCTAACTTGTTTTGTTTTTCTTGTAGTACAACATTGCACAAAACTTGTTCAAAGAAGAGACAAGGACAACCAAGAAGGGGAAGATCAAGAAAGGCAGGATCTTTACCTTGCCTCATTGCTATGAAGTGTTAAAGGATGATGAGAAATGGAAGAAGCGTGATGGTTTGGAGGATTTGCATTTGAGCAACAAACGGAAGCGAGCAATTGAGATGAATGATGATGAGGAGGAGGATGATGCATCAAGTGATGACGGCAAGAGAAGCCCCACACCCAACTCGGTTTCATACTCGAAGCCAAAACGACCGGATGGGTGCAAGAAAGACAAAACCGAAAAGAAGAAGAAGAAAGGAGATGATGAGCTCAAAATGCTATGGAAGCTATTGTGAAGGCAAGGGTCGGGCGAATGAGGTGAGGAAAATGGCAAGGAACCAAGATGCCGTGGCCGAGGAGAGGAGGTTGGCGGCCGAGGAGAGAAGGGTGGCGGCCGAGGAGAGAAAGGTGACTTTGGAGGAGAGGAAAGTGAGCAACGAGGAGCGAGCTAAGTTGTTGGAATGGGAGAAGCACTTGTTCTTCATGGACACATCTAACCTCAATGCAGCATAAAAGGAGTATGTCAATCTTGCCCAACAAGAAGTCTTGATCCGAAAAAGAGCCTTGGTTCGTGCAATGGGTGGCGATGGCCTCGGCGCCATGGGAGGCATGGGTGGCTTCGGCGCCATGGGAGGCGGTGGCCTCGGCGCCATGGGAGGCATGGGTGGCCTCGGCGCCATGGGAGGCGGTGGCCTCGGCGCCATGGGAGGCATTGGTGGCTTTGGAGGCATGGGAGGCATGGGTGCACCTCCGGCCGCCATGGGAGGCATGGGTGGCTTTGGAGCACCCTCCAACGCTATGGCCGCCATGGGAGGCATGGGTGCACCTCCGGCCGCCATGGGAGGCATGGGTGGCTTTGGAGCACCCTCCGACGCTATGGCCGCCATGGGAGGCATGAGTTTTGCTTCTCTCATGGGAGGCATGGGTGCACCTCCGGCCGCCATGGCTTCTCACACACATTCCCATGAAGATGCCGTTGAAGATCTTGCCAACACCGTCGGAGCTTCACATGATGCGGTGCGTGATGCGGTGCGTGATGAGGATAGGGAGGAAGGTTCATCTTCGGAGGCGGAAGAGTCGTCTTCGGAAGATGAGGACGAAGACGAAGAAGAGGAAGATGAAGATGAAGCTTGATGAGTCTTTCATGTCTTGAACTTTTAGTTTGCATTTGAACTTGGTTGGATGAACTTGTGGGCATGATTTTGATGAACTTGTGGGCATGAACTTTTATTCATCAACTTGTTTGTGTCAAATTTTACATGTTCATTTTTGTCCAAAATATTCATATATGCAAAATGCCCGACGAGTCGCGCGCGCTGTATTTTTAGCGCTCTTTGGAGCGTAGCTGGCTGCATTATATGCTGACTCTTGGAGCCAGCAGCAGGTGGGGCATAAAAACCGATCAGCAAGCCTTGCAGCAGCTAAAAGGTTTTCTTGTGGCGCTATAAGCTGCTGTTGGAGATGCTCTAAGGGGCTGCTTGGATTGAGCCCAATCTTGCCCTACCAAATAATTGGCATGACCAATTCCAGGGCATGATAAAAAAAATTGGTAAGTCATGGCTATTTGGATCGTAGCTATTAGTATTCCCTCCGTTTGAAAAAACTTGTCCCTTAAATGAATATATCTAGCATCAAGTTAGTGCTAGGTACATCCATTTAAAAGATAAATTTGGGACAAGCTTTTTCGGATAGAGGGAGTACTTGCCAATTTTTGGTAAGGCAACTATTGGTAGTCATCCAAACAGCTCCTAAGTGAAATCTATGCTACTCTAGCAAACACCCAGTTACTTGGGCCTGCAACCGATGTGGTACGTGACCACCGAATTAGATTGATGGGTCCACTCCCTACTCCGGTATTTATACATTGCAAAAAAAATTACTCGGGTATTTATACCAGTGGGCTTTAAACCCATTTTAATCAGTGGTTCTTGAATCCCCTTTCCCTGGGTTCTTATGAGCAGCTATTAGTGACACTCCAAAGAAAAGCAGTTATTAATATGTCTCTATCATACAGTATATCTTATGATTTATCCAAATCCTCCATCTATATCATCTATTTTATGATTTATCCAAATCCTCCATTATCCCTTTCTAGAAGTCCCAAATGGATGATAAATATATTGGGATACCATATGATGTTGGAAGAACTGTAAACGGTGTTTTCAAATATTTGGTGGACATAGTATTAAAGGACGGATATAGCAGACATTATTATCAGATGGGTAAATAGGTGACCCCAATATCTGTTTTTCCTGCCCCCTTGTGAGGCCATGTCATCACTAATCCTTCAGCTTGGCCGCACGGCTTAGCCCATCGTCTCTACCTAAAAAGACATTGTGTATGTGAGCAAGCCGCGGAGACCTCCTAATCGGCGCCTTGTGCGCCGGTTAGGAGTTTTGGCGCCCACGCGCCCGCAACCATGGGCTGGCCCATTGACACAGCGACACAGTGGCTTCGCCATAGTGCACTTAGTTCGCTCAGTCAATGGTTGACAATTCAACCATTGACTTTTGAAAAAATAACAAGTAAAAAAATGCAAAAGGTTCGTGGATTCAGTTCACAGACTTGATTTTTTTTGCCAAATTCAAAAAAGTTCATCAATTAAAAAAATGCATTTGAAAAAGTTCATCAATTTTTCAAAAAAGTTTCACAGATATTGAAAAAGGTTCGCGGATTCGAAAAAGGTTCATTGATTTTGGGAAAAAAATCATGAATTTGAAAATTGTCATTGATTTTGGAAAGAAAATCATGGATTTGAAAATTTTCATGACTTGGAAAGGTTTGTAATTTGGAAACGTTCCGCAAAATGAGGAAAAGCTCACGGGTTTGAAAAAAAAATACACAAGATTTGAAAAATAATTGTAATTTAAAAAATGTTCATGAATTTGAGAAAAGTTCATGAATTTGAGAAAAATCTTAACAGAAATTTGGAAAAAGAGAAACTAATTTGGAAAAAGTTCACGGATATGTGAAAAGTTCACGAATTTGATAGAAAACGAAAATTGCAAAAAGAAAGAAAAAAGGAAAAAAGAAACTAAAACACAAAAATAGAAAGAAAACGAAGAATGAAAACAAGATGAGAAAACAAGCAAACACCCACGCTGGGGAAAAACTGCCCAGAAAAGCCGTCAATATAGTCAGGTTCCCGAAAAAAGCAGTGGGAAAAAAGACCTACACAGGTCTACCCATTTACATACATAGTGTAGTGGATTGGTGTGCACTGGTTAGCGAATTGTACTATAACCGGCGCTTAAGGCCCGAATAGGAGCTGGGCAAGCAACGGAAGACACGTGGGCTACACATCATTTAGCTGGCTTGGTCGTTCGTGGTAGCCCATGCAACATACACATGGTTGTAGGTTTGTACCTGGTCTATTTGATAGCCCATGCAATTAGATTCATCTTCTCCATTGCTAGTAGTTATTGCCACTGTGCACCAATGTGACTTTTGGCCACAAACGCAACCATCAAGGCACATGACAACAACAACAACAACAACAACAACATTCATCATTCTGTCCTCCATTACTCAGCAAATGCAGCGAAAAGTGCTACATTCAACTGAGTGGCCGTGCCATATCTCTTATCCTCCCCCGCCAGTGCTTTAGTATGTCTCCTCCTCCACACATCTTCACGGCTTCTCCTCTAAGCCTCTACATCCTCTACTACTTCTCCTGCAATATTATATCATAGTCTCATCTGCGCTCCGCCCAACGATATGCCTTCTCCAGTCCACGAGATGATGCGCAAGAAAACATCACATCAAGGATTTGAGGTCCTGCTGGAGCGACTACAAGTCATCAGAAGAGGCTCCACCCATGACCCCTCGCCGCCTCGTTCGGCCACAAAGAGCTCGTTGTAAACGATGAGACTGCACACGAAGACTAGTGTTGGCTATGGTTATCGCATCCTGAAATCCCAAATTTGCATAGTTCTTTTTCCGTTCTGATGTGCTTGTTAAGACATATTAACTTAAGAATTTTTTTAGATCGTTTCATGTTGGATAATAGGAGCAATTTTCATGCCATTGATTCCTGTTGGATAATAGGATGACATACTAATATAAACTAATATATTGTGTTTTGCTAGACCTTCGCTAGGATGTGGAATTTCTGTATTCTCATGGATGCATGGTTGCGGTGTGATGCAGCTGGACATGCACCCTTCATGCTGCACATCCTTCAACACGATGTCTCTGCATATCTTGCGGCACTCTCCTCCTGTCCCGTTGTGCGGAACATTAATTTACATCTTAATGGGTCATAACCATTAGTATCCACTAGGGTTCGGTATTGCAAAGAGATGGACATGGGGATGGTGATGACGATGGTTGATGTTAGAGTCTCCTTGAACGAGATGATGGCATGGCAGACCCTTTCTTGTCGGTTCCCCCTCCAGATTCCTATACGCTCCGTTTGGATGTTATGCTCTGTTTGGATGTTTGCATTGGGAGCCTTGGCATTGCATTCGGTTGAATACCAATATCAGAGTATATTCATATTGAGATTGAATGCCAATATTTTTGTTTGGATGGTTAGGTATTCAGAAGACATACTTGATATTGAGGTTGAATGCCAAATGTTTTCTAGATGATCAAAGTGAGAAATTGAGTGGAGACATGCTGGCCACCGGAGATCGAGATGGAAGGGGGCGGGAGGGTAGCGTCGGCTGCTGGAGCTTGGGGTGGAGGTGGGTGAGATGGGCTACTGCGCCTTGAATCTCGGGGTGGATGCACTCTGGCCGCCGAATCTCGGTGTGGAAGCGGGGCGGGAGGGTGGCGCCGGCCGGTGGTGCTTGGGGTGGAGGCGGGGCAGGAGGGTGGCACCGGCCGCAGGAGCTCGGGGTGGAGGTGGTCGGCTAGGCTACCCGCGCCTGGCCACTGGAGCTCGCGGTGGAGGCAGGCCGGCCATCAAATCTCAGGGTGGAGGTGGGCGGGATGGGGTGCGTGCGCCGCCACCGTTCCTGGGCACTCACGGGCGAGACCCGTCTCAAGTGGGGATGGGAGGAACGATCCTGGTTTCAATACCTACCAATGGTGAGCACTTACCCGCTGAATTGGGTTGGGCGTTTTTTGCGTTAGCAAAGCCTTGCTCGATATCGAGCCCGAATGCCACAGAACGAATGCCAAGGCCAACCAAACGGTGGCATTTGGGATATTCGGCCCCTACGAATCCAATGCAATACCGAGCTGCGGGCATTGGGATATTATACCACGAATGCCAATACCCAATACCGGGCTGAATGCGGGCCTAGTATTGGGTATTGGCATTCGACGTGGGCAATATCGAATACCCACCGATTGGTGGCCTTGGCATTCGTTTGTGGCGTGGCCGATATCGGCAAGGAAACTGCAACGTGCAATCGTCTCGTATCCACCCCCACCTCCCCGACTCGACGGCGTGCCTCCACCCCGAGCACCACCGGCCGGCGCCACCCTCCTGCCCCGCTTCCACACCGAGATTCGGCGGCCAGAGTGCATTCACCCCGAGCTTCAGCAGCCAGGCGCAGGTAGCCCATCTCGCCCACCTCCACCCCAAGCTCCAGCAGCCGGCGCTACCCTCCCGCCCCCCTTCCATCTCGATCTCCGGTGGCCAGCATGTCTCCACTCAATTTCTCACTTTGATCATCCAGAAAACATTTGGCATTCAACCTCAATATCAAGTATGTCTTCTGAATACCTAACCATCCAAACAAAAATATTGGCATTCAATCTCAATATGAATATACTCTGATATTGGTATTCAACCGAATGCAATGCCAAGGCTCCCAATGCAAACATCCAAACAGAGCAATAGGGTTTTTTGTTCTGGATGAGTTTATGACATCTTTGTTGTTCTCCCTCCTGATCTAAGATCACGGGGTTGAGATAGCTGACCAGGCAGTGGTGGTGGCGGCTGGTATGACCGCGTGTTGATGAGTGATATATTTGCACTCATTCCACCATTGTTTAAGCCGGATAATCCCATAACTTCTAAGAGAATCACTTCGATATTGCCACTAATGACTAATGAATGCAGGAAATTGCGATATCCTTTGTTAAATATGATTCCATAGGAAATGGACCAAAAGAAGGAAGAAAATCATCATGTATATGGAAATACCAAGTGTGCGAACCAAGCCAAGTCAATTGGGGGGTGCACCAAAGGGAACAAAGTGATCGACGACGTCTGGTACGACCGCGACCGGTCATACCAGCTACCATGAGTACCGTGACGATCATCTGAACACACTTTGTATAGTGGGTCAAGCCTAATTTGTGAGGGGGGGCATCAAAAAACGCTGCAGAAAGCAAGAGCATGGAGAGCGGAGGGAGGACTCTCACTTGAAGCTACTCTTACATACATTATTCTTTGAAAAGGACTTCAACTATTATTTGAAGATACATACGCCAACTCAAAAAAGAAGAAGATACATGCCATGTACTCGCAAAAAATATCTTTGATCGAATATGGTATCTTGTGCATTTGTAAAAGGGCAGGACAAAGCGCAAAGGGTCATTGTGAGAGAGGTGCCACTCTTATCCCTAGCTCTCTCACAGAAGCTTTTTCTTCTACTTCTTATTCTTTTTCTGGTTCAAATATTCGCGCCATCACATCGCACAATAATAGAAAATATATGAGGACAACTTGGATACTCTTCACTGCTTAGATTAACCATAACGGGAGCTTAAGTTCTGACTAAGTTACTTGTTTCAGTTGCAGGCTTTGCACTAGGAAAATAATATGCTAGTACGCGCAGTCCTTTGGAGGTTTGAATAGTCTTGATTGCTATGGCTTATTAATTAATTTTGTTAACCGGACATCTGATTGTAGAATAAGCTGGATTGTGCCATTTGTCACACTCGTGGGCACATCGCTCGAATATTTCATTAAACAAAGTGTAACAAAAGATAATAACTGGAACCGCCCGTACAACATTTTTCGTGTAAAAAAGGGAATCATGATGACTGTGTCTATAGGGGATTAAGAAGAGTAGCAGCATTTATCAGAAGGCAGATTAACTTGTGTACTCCCGTCGAGAACACATCTATCTTCACCATTGCACCGCGCCGTGGAGGTGGCCAGCGAACTCCCTTTCCCCTCCGGCGCCGTTCTTCCCGCGATCGCCACCGAAGGCGGCCTCGAAATCAACCCCCCTTGCACCCTCCCCGCCGCCGTACGCCCTCCGTCCATGCGCCGCACCCGGCGCCGCGTAGAACGTTGTCCCGGTCCCGGGGCTGAACCCCATGTTGACGCCCATCATGAGCCCGACGTGCGCGTCGTGGCCGCCCACGTCGCCGTCCTGGACGCCGCGGTCGCCAGCCCCGTGCGGGTACTGCGGCGCCAGGGCATCGCCGGCGGCAGAGAGGGAGGAATGTGCGTCGTCGTCGCCGTGCCGCGAGCCGCCGACCACGGCGGCCTTCTCGCCCTCAACCTCGCGGTAGCGGTTGAGGTAGGCCTTGAGCGGCGCGACGTAGACCTCGAAGCCGAGCGTGGTCATGGCCCAGAGCAGGTCGTCGCCGTTGATGGTCTTGCGCTTCTCCCGCTGGCACTTGTCGGAGGCCTCGCCGGTGACGAAGCTGATGAACTCGGACACGCACTCCTGCACCGTCTCCTTGGCCTCCTTGGAGATCTTGGCGTTGGCCGGGAGGGAGCGCTTCATGATGCGGCTAACGTTGGCGATCGGGAGGAACCGGTCCTGCTCCTTGGCCGGCGAGTCGCCCCCGCCGTTGTCCGACGACGGGCTGCCCACCGGGCTCAGCAGGTGGCTCTGCTGCTGCCCGTAGCTCTTCCTGCTCTTCATGTCCACGCTAGCTGCCCCTCTTTTGCTCAGAAAAATGTCCAGGCTAGCTAGCTAGCTGGCAGCAGTAGTAGTACTGGCAGTAGGTGAGTGAGGATGAGTTGAGGAGGTATCGAGCGGGGCGATCTCCATTTAAAGATGGAGAGATGCGAGTGGGAGGACGGCATCGATGCGGACGGAAGCAATTCTGGCTTTAGCTTACAAAAAAAGTATGATTAGATGAGCTAGACTTTGTCTAAGGCATCGGGTACCTTATTTGCCTGCTCAAAAGTCCAGCTGCATTCCCTTAGACATACTGCGTTTGCTTTGATGGCTGTGTGCATCGCTCGACGCAAAGTCCAGGGTAATCCTTAAAAAAAAAACTATGTTCGCTTTGAGATTTGTGCAGCCTTAACAAAAAACTATATATCCTCGTAGCTCCATCCCCCTCTCCTTCGTCGAACCATAGTCGTAAACAGGCGGAAAATCAGCGGAAAAATTATGCAGCTAGTGCTTTGAAATTCTGAAAAACATTCCATTACACAGTTCACATGAGGTTGTGCCACCACCCATGTCACCTCAGGAAATGGTATCAACAAAGAGTTGAGGTTCCTAGGCCAATGGCAAGGCATAATACATTAGTGGAACCGATGAGGGGCAACCTTTTTTACCTAAAAAAGAGGGAATCATCCTTCTCGTGCTTTGGCTTCACATACAAAAGAAATCTAAACACTTTTTTTTTGCGGGAAAACTTCCAGTCTATTCATCTTCAATCATGGCAGTACAACGAACACCAGAAATAAAAATTACATCTAGATCCATAGACCACCTAGCGACGACTACATGCACTGAAACGAGCCGAAGACGCGCCACCGTCATCGCCCCTCCATCGCCGGAGTCGTGCACAACTTATTGTAGTAGATAGTCGGGAAGTCGTCGTGCTAAGGCCCCATAGGACCAGCACCCCAGAACAACAACTGCCACCGATGAAAAATAACGTAGATCGGAAGGATCCAAACCGAAGACACACGAACGTAGACGAACAACGACGAGATCCGAGCAAATCCACCAAAGATAGATCTGCCGAAGACACACCTCCACATGCCCACCAACGATGCTAGACGCATCGCCGGAACGGGGGCTAGGCGGGGAGACCTTTATTCCATCTTCAGGGAGCCGCCGTCGTCTCACCTTCTAGAGCAGGACACAAACCCTAACAAGATTAAAAAAAGACTAAAAACGGAGCCCTCCCGCCGGCCCTTGCTAGGATCCACCGCGCCTCCATGGCCCTAGGGCCACCGGAGACGTGGCGGATCTGCGCCGGCGCCGGCGAGAGACACTAACCCTAACTTTCTTTCTCGAAGGAGGAGAAATCTAAACACTTAATTAAAGACAATATCTGAATTGGAATAATATATGCTATATTTTATTCTGCCGGGATCAGCAAGTAATCTACTAACCAATCTCCTTTACTGTTACTTACGACTTGGTACCCGCAGTTGTTCATGTTGGGTTTAGTCTCACATCAGTTATGGGAGGAGGCAGAGCATGACTTATAAGGACGGGGGTGTTCGAATCCCATCAGGCTAGTCTTTTAAGGCCTCTTATAGGCTGTTGTTGCTCTCTGATTGTGCATGGTTGGTGGGATGAGACAATCGTGTAGTAGGCCCATGACACATGTGAGTTGAAAACGTTGGTTAGCGGACGGGATTGAGCTAAGAGGTCTAATATGGTTCACTCATAATAAATCGCTCATGAAAAAGGAAAAAAACTATACAATGTGTTTCTTAAAAAAATCACTTCCCAATGTTATTTTGAACCTTGAACTAAACCATGCTGCCTCCACTTCTCTCAAAAGACTTCTCTCAAAAGCAAAGATCAAGCACATGATGAGAGAATTCAGGAAAGTAGTTGCACACAACAGATGGGGTCAAGGACAAATCTTTTTTTATAAAGTAAATGTATTAATATCAAGATGATATCAGTGACACACAACCTATACAACAATACAATATCAAGAGTTATGTAAGACATTGAGGATGCACAAAACTAAATTATCAAAAAGGAAAAGAGAAAACTACAATGATGATCCATGGCAAACATCCACACCGACCAACCATAATACTAGGACCCCGCGAGAATAGTTCTCCAAAACCAACGCCTCCAATACAAACATGGAAGCATCAAAGAACCCAAAGAGACTAGACTCATATGGTATGGACAACACAACATTCTCGACTTCATCCTCACCAAGCTCTGCATCCACCTCCTCTACCCCATTGCAGTGTCCTCATTGTCTACCACCGTACCAAAAAAAAGTGTTCCGCTATTACACAGCTTCTTTCCCAAGTGCCCCTCCTGGATCGAGTCATCTTTTTTGTAGAGCAATAAACTGCTTGCCATATATGTTAATTTATGCTTATTTAAATTGTCTATTGTGTTACTTTTTTCCACTTCAAGTGTTTGCAGATATAGTACCTACCGAGCATGCAAACTGTGGGAAATTGTGATCTTTAGTCAATCCAATTGTGGTTTTCCATGCCACAATTTAAATTGGGTCTATCCATTGATTACAATTCTGAAGAACATTTGTTTCCAGCACAAGGTTGCACTCTAAGTTATTGGAATCAGGAAGCCTCATGCAACTGATTGTATAAGGTGCATTGGGAGAACATATAAGGTTATCCTAGCATTTGGGGTTCTCCTAGTACTATAAGATTGAAAAATTTCCCCTAAAGAGTTCCAAAATGTTATATAAGTAAACAAGCACATATAATGAGCTTGCATTTACCATCACATAAATATGGTTACACTTCATGTTCGCTAAATGAAGATTAGAAAATTAACCTTGGTAGAGGTAAACGATGGAAATCATCCAAATTTGAATTTGTTATGGTTCACACTAAAATTTGTAATTTTCATTTTTGAAGACTTGTATGAAATTTGGTCCAATGCAGTTGGCCAGTCACTAGGCTACAATTATGATGGAGATGATGTTAGCATGAGAGCGGTGCGCCAACAAGCTACGATTGTCGAGTGGTTCTCAAACTGCCATTGTAAAATATGTTGCTTTTTTATTTTTTGTAAGATTATAGGTTATTTACCTTTTTCTATGGATTTATTGCTAATTGTATATTGATCTTTTGTAAATATTATGCCTAGACTAATAGGAGCATCCATTATATAACAATGATGTAACCAACATTTTTTTGTTCACATCAACACACATGCATTCAGCTAGTTAATCTAAAGAAAAAGTTTCTAAACAATAGCAAGTATTTAAACGAAAGAAAAAGTGTTAGTCCTCCTCCTAAATTTCCAAGTAATATAGATTCAAACAACGCTATGGCTTCTTCCACTAATTTAGCTAGATGCCTCCAACTTTTTTTTGTCAACCCAAGGGTAAGAATTCCCGCATTGCATGATAAGAACATATAGTTGCCTTGCTAATTAGAAAATCAAGATTTTTGTGAATAATAGGGCATTGTGCACCATCCGTTTACCAAACAATAGAACACACGCAATTCAAACTTAATACGCATGTCACAGCCCTAGAATTTGTTTGTAATTAGTTGCATCAGCATCCATGCATCATTTTCATTTTCATTTAAACTTGAAATGGGGATGCTTAAACCCTAGCACCAAATGAATCCAACTAGGGTCAAAATAAAATCTTTTCCATTGAACTCAAAATGCCCTCTAAAAATGTTTAACATTTCTGGTTTGAGGTGGAAGCATCTACCAAAAATGGTTTATATTTTTGCAGGACATATTGGGCTCTGAATTAAATCATACTCTATTTGCATTTGGGCATTTAAATGCTATACAATATTTTAAATGCTCAAATAATCATGAACTAAAATGTTTGCTTTAGGTTATATTCCAAACAGTGGCATTGAGCAGTTTCATGATTTCTGGATCTGTTGAAGTATTTTTAATAAAGCCCTGAAGTTACAGAAATAATAGAAAACAGAAAATATAGGAGAGAGAGAGAACTTACCTGACTTACCTGTCGCGGCCCAGCTGACCAGCCCACCTATGCGGCCCAGCCCGCCTGGCCCCTCCCCTGTCGTCTTCCTCCTTGCCAGGAGGACGGGCGCGTGCCCGACGCGTGCGCACCGCCGTGCGCCACCTCCTGCTTGAAGCCGAGGGCCTGGGCGCCTCTAGCGTTGCCACGCAGACCCCCTGGACCCCCTCGACCTTTCCCCTCACTCCCTGGTTCTCTCTCCCTCTCTGGTTCTCTCCCCGCAGCCGCCCGAGAACGCCGTCGTCGCGCCGACGAGCACCACCGCGGCCATCGTGCACCCCTCACCCTTCCGCCGAGTCCAGAAGCGCCGCCGAAACCTCCCCATTCTCCCAATCGAGCTCTGAGGACGCGGGAGGCCACGCTTCATCGCCATCGCGGTCATCTTCAACCTCGGGAACCCGAGCCCCTCGCCGTCGATTCGCGCCGTCAAGGCCGTCCCAGAGCCCGCTGACCTACTATGCCGCCTCCATGTGAGCTCCTGACTCATCTCCCCTAGCCCCGCCGTATTTTTCTTCCTCTAACCGCGCCAACCGCCGGAGCCGTGAGCTCCTCGCCGCTGGCCTCGATGCCGTCGTGGCCACAACCGCCGCCGCTTGCGTCCAAGCACTGGAACGTGCTCGGGACCTCCCAAGAAACCCGCGCCACCACCCAAGCCTTCCTCCGTGCACCCCTAGCCTCGTCCCCTCGAGCCCGAGCTCCGCCGCCTTAACTTCGCCGCCGCCGCCGCTACGGACCGCCCCGCGACCTTCTGCTGCCTCCGCTGGATGCGCGGGAGCATGAGCTTCCTCCTGGTACCCCCAGCGCACCCAGCCGCTGCCTCTAGCGCCACTCCGGCGAGCCACCGCCGCCCTGGGTCGTCGCCGTCGTCTAACCACCGGCGCAGCCGACGTCGCACCGTCATTAGCTCTAATGATGGGGCTAACCACCATCCTCTGTCACTGACTACTGGGCCCCATGGCCTAATTAACCCTGCTTAAGCTCCTGATTAGACTAAACTAACCGCACGGGCCCCACAGGTCAGTTTGACCTGGCCACGTCACCTGTTGACCGGCCCCACACGTCAGTGCGGACTTGCTGACGTGGTTGTTGACCCGACCCCACCTGTCAGCGACACTAACCAGCCTGAGTCACTGACATGCAGGACCCATGCGTCAGGTTTGACCTGGACCGGGTCGGTTGACCTGCTGAGGTCAGCGTCATGCAATGCTGACGCAGTAAATGGTTTTCTGGATTTAAAATAAATCAGAAAATCCAAAAAATGTCCTAAACTTCTAAAAATCATAGTAAATCAACCATAGCTCAGAATGAAATAATTTATATATGAAAAATGATCAGAAAAATCCAATCTATCCATCTGTACCATTTTCATGCATGATAGAACAACTTAGGGCTGCTGTTTAGGCCAAATCTTATAATGGCATTTAAACCTTAACATATGGAGTTTGAATTTGAACCTAGGGTTCAAACCAACTTCATTTAATCTGCTGCTAGTTGCATTAGCTCAAACCACATCATATTGCCATGTCATGATCATGCATCATATTGAGCATTGCATTGATGGTGTTTCCTTCTGTGTTGTCGGTGTTTGTCCCTCTCGATGAAGCAGCGTCTGAAGCGATGAGTTCGATGACACCGATGAAGAACTATATTATCTTGAAGTGCGTGCAAGCAAAACCCCTTGCTTATTCGATACAATCCCACTCTCTCGCTCCTGCTCTCTTTTCTGCATTAGGACAACAACGATTCAAGTGCTACATCTTGTGGTAGTTGAACCCTTTCCTCTGCATGACTGTCATTGCCACGATAAATAGATGAAACCCACTAGCATGAGTAGGAGTTATTTGAGCCACGATGTGCCTACTCATTCATGCTTGTTTGTCATGCCTGCTATTGCTTAGAGTTGTGTCGGTCGATTCATCGAGGATGAATTGGAGGTGTGTGAACATGTCCTCTGTGTGTGAGCTAAGTGTGTGAACACGATTTGGTAAAGGTAGCGGTGAGAGGCCATGTAGGAGTACATGGTGGGTTGTCTCATTGCAGCCGTCCTCGAGGCCCGAGCTACGTGTTTGTGATCCATGAGCAGTTACTACCACACATTGGGTTCCGTAACTTCGACCCTCTTGACTTATTAATCAACATGATCTCTGTCCGGGAGTTGCAACTAGTTTATGGTGTTTGTAGGTAGTGTTAGTAGTCTACCAAGTGGCACCCAATCTGGTGGGCTTGGGATGACTAGGCACCGTGGCGGGTATGCCAAGCGCCGCCCGTTTGGTGGGCTTGGAACCCTATACACATCGTTTGGGGCCGTGAGCGACACCCCGGCCGGATCTCCTTGCGGATGGAACCCGAATAGGCGATAAACCTGGACTAGAGACTTGTGTGGTTAGTCAGGTCGGGGCCGATTCCTCGCCAGGGCTTCCGCTTGAAGGTTGCCGAGATACACGACGTGTACATGGTGGTAAGTGGCGAGGCGTGTGTGAAGAAGTACACCCTGCATGGTTAACATTATCTATTGAATAGCCGTGTCATGATAAAGGACTTCGGGTTGCATGTACGGTTCATAGACAAGTGAAAGTGGATACTCTAAAATCGCAAGATAGCGTGAGTGCTATGGATGGCCTTCCGTAGGGAGGCAGGCGGATCCATAGTGGTGTATTGATATGGTGAATATGTGGACTCGTGTGCGCCACCTCAAAAGAGTTACTTGCAGTCGTAGTTTAGGATAGCCACCGAGTCAAAGCTGGCTTGCTACAATTAAACCCCACCATCCCTTTTGTTGATAATGATGCATATGTAGTTAGTTCTGATGTAAGTCTTGCTGGGTACATTTGTACTCACGTTTGCTTAATTTATGTTTTGCGAGAGAGACTTGATCTCGCTAGTAGTTCAGCGTGGACTTGACGTTTAGCTTGTTACCTCAGCTACGATCTTGTGCCCTCGGCATGATCTGGTAGATAGTCAGGCTTCTCAGCCTTTTTCATTTGTAGATGTACGTACTCGGACATGTTAAGCTTCCGCGTGTGCTTTGTTTTGTATGCTCTGAATGTTGGGTCATGAGACACGAGGGAGTCTGGATTAGGGGTGTCCGGATAGCGAACTATCACCGTTGGCGGACTCTTGGACTATGAAGATACAAGATTGAAGACTTCGTCCGTGTCCGGATGAGACTTTTCTTGGCGTGGAAGGCAAGCTTGGCGTCTGATATGTAGATCTCCTACCATTGTAACCGACTCTGTGTACCCTAACCCTATTCGGTGTCTATATAAACCGAAGGGTTTTAGTCCGTGGGACGAACAACAATCATACCATAGGCTAGCTTCTAGGGTTTAGCCTCTCGATCTCGTGGTAGATCTACTCTTGTACTACCCATATCATCAATATTAATCAAGCGGAGTAGGGTATTACCTCCATCGAGAGGGCCCTAACACTGGGTAAAACATCGTGTCCCTTGTCTCCTGTTACCATCCGCCTAGGCGCCTGATTCGGGACCCCTACCCGAGATCCGCGGTTTGACACCGACATTGGTGCTTTCATTAAGAGTTCCTACGTGCGTCGCCGTCGGGAAGGATGCCTCATCCGTCTTTAAAGACGATACTACCGCCAAAGGAGCCTTGGCCACTGGTCAGACTCTTCGGTTTGGTGGTTTTCTTATGACCCCAGTTCGGCCACCGCGCCGACGATGACTTCTTGGGTCATCGAAACCAATCTTCACGTTAACTCGGAACTTGCCGAGCAGTTAGATCCGATCGAGCTCTCCTCCGTAAACGAGCTCTTGGATCGCATCGCCGCCCTGGGAGTCGCCACAGACTACGACCAGATCGGGCCTAAAACCGATTTGAGAGAGATCAACTCTCCCCAGGCTACCCATCATGTTGCTGTGATAGAGGAGCAATACGACGATTCTTCTTCTATCTTAAGGACTAGCTACGTCCGGATTCCCGATCCCTCCATGCCGGATTCCCGCAGAGGGACGGATGTCGATCAAGCCCTGAACTTAAAGTCAGGCGGCGGGTTGGATTCACTGGATAGCATTCAAATATCCAAACTTCCAAGTTCGGAAACTTCTCGGCCCCTGAGTCTTAAATTGGACGGGGTTCCGGATCTAGTTCCACCCGCCCACCCAAACATTAGCGATCTATCCCGAATTCGGCAAGAGCCCGCTGAAACAGTACATCATTATTGGGCCAGATTCCTCCTGGTTATGGACAGGATAAAGGATTGCCGAGAGGAGGACGCAATCTCACTTTTCTGCAATAATTGCACGGATAAGGGAATCCTAAACGCCATAAGTCGTCGCGAAATTACAAGCTTTGCTGACTTGGTGACCATAGTACAAAAGTACTGTGCGATGGAGAGTGCTTGGAAAACCGAAAGTAAATTTTGGGATAATCCAGCCCCGAATACAACCCTAGTCCGAAATAAAAGGGTGCATCATCACCAAGCACCTGGGTTATACATGAAAAAACAAAAACCCCCTAAAGGGCATGGAACCGTACTGGAGGGTTGGCTAAATGGACCCTGCAAAATTCATAGCACAGAGGGCGCCACTCCAACTCATAGCCTTGAGCATGTTGGATACTACGGCAGTGGCCAAAGGTGGCAAAGAGCTTCTAGCCTCGAGAATCCCAGCCCAAGCAACACCAAGACGGTATTAACAGTCTTGAGACTTTCGCATCAAATAACATGCGAAACGAACACTCCATAACCTTGCGAAGTCTACCAAGTAGCAACAATAAATCCATGGGTAACACGGCTATTACCTTTAATGCCGTGGCGAACCCAAATTCGAACAGCCCGAGCACCAGCCGCATTGGTCCTCGGTCCAATAGTGGGCGGATTTTCGCCTTACTAAGGTACTCATGGATGGCGGCAGCGGACTAAACCTCATCTACGAGGAAACCCTCCGAAAAATTGAAATAGGCGGAACCGCATTGAGCGAAGCAGCACAACCTTTAGAGGAATAATCCCTAGCCGGAAGCATGCTGCACGGGAAAATCACATGGGCGTAGTGTTCGCTCGCCGGACAATTACAGGTCCGAGGAGGTCACATTTCAAGTGGCCCGTTCAGCAGCGGATATCACGCTTTATTAGGGCGAGAGGCATTCACAATTTTTCAAGCTATACCCCATTATGGGTACATGAAGCTTAAAATGCCGGACCTAACGGAATCATCACTCTCGCTAGTGATCCGAACATAGCACTCGCGCCGAAAACAAGACAGCCGCACTAGCCCTCGAGGCACTATCCAAAGCCCTAGCGGCCGAGGAACTCATCTGCGATGCGCTCCACGGTGAACAGGGGACGATGTGATACTTGATAAAAGATCCAAGTCCACCTCTTTTAAACCAGCGGATGAAATAGTCAAATTCCAAGTCCACCCAATGGACCACGCAAAGACGGCCTCCATTGGGGCACAATTAAACCCTGATGTAGACGCCGACTACGAGAATTTCTACGAGAAAGCGGGACATTTTGCCGCACCCTTGGACATGCCGGGAATCCCACGTCGGCTGGCGAGCACAGCCTAAATATCCTAAAAGGATTCGAGCTATCAAACAGGCTCTTGGCGCTTTTCAAACCCAAGAGACAAGCCATGGCGGAGGAGCTAGCCAAACCGGAAGCCGGATTCATCGGAGATATAAAACATCCGGATGGCTAGCAAATCTGGTGATGGTACCAAAGAAGGATAAATCCTGGCGCCTATGTGTTGATTTCAAAGACCTTAATAAGGCTTGCCCAAAGGATCCCTTCCCCTCCCTCGCATTGATCAAATTATCGGCGCTACAACAGGACACGACTCATTGTGCTTCCTCGACGCGTACTCGGCTACCACCAAATCAAGATGGCGGAGCGAACAAGCAACAACAGCATTCATCACTCCATACGGCCCATTCGCTTCAACACAATGCCCTTGGGCTCAAAACGCCGGCGCAACATATCGGCGCATGATTCGGACATGTCCGGCAAACCAGATCGGCAAAACGGTGGAAGCATATGTAGATGGCGTGGTCGTCAAATCCAAGCATGTCGAAACTCTAGTAGGCGACTTGAGGCTCACATTCGACAATCTCCGAAAATATGACATTAAGCTCAATCCGGAAAAATCGTCTTGGCGTTCAGCGGAAAGCTCTTGGGCTTCATTGTGTCCGGTAGAGGAATTGAAGCAAACCCAGCCAAGATCCGAGCTCTGTCACAATTGGATATTCCAAAAGTCCTCAAAGAAATACAAAAATTGACTGGATGCGTAGCGGCTCTAAGCCGCTTTATTTCCTGTTTGCGAGAAAAGGCGTTACCCCTTTACCGCCTCCTCCGACGCACCGAACACTTCGAGTGGACGGATGCCGCCACGACCGGACTCGAAGAAATAAAATCCATATTGGCAACAAATCCGGTCCTGGCCGCGCCCAACATGGGTGAACCAATGCTATTATATATCGCGCAACACATCAAGTTGTCGGTAGCGGTGCTCGTCGTCGAGCGAGAAGCGGACGGACACGGTTCCCTCTTCAAAACCGGTTTACTATGTGTCCACTGTCCTAACTCCATGCAAGTTCCGGTACCCACATTATCAAAAGATAGCATACGCGATGTTCATGGCATCCCGAAGCTGCGACACTACTTTCAAGAGTGTTCGATAACGGTAGCCTCGAAGTACCTCTTAACGACATTATAAACAACCGCCCGCGACGGGCGGATTGCTAAATGGGCCATAGAGCTCCTTCCATTCGACATAACCTATAAGCCACGACGAGCTATTAAGTCGCAGGTTTTGGCCGACTTCGTGGACGAATGGACGCGAACTCCCTAAAGAATACGGCGCATACTCAATTGGATCATGCACTTTGACGGCTCCAAAATGTTGGCGGCACAGGGGCTGGCGTCGTCCGACGTCCCCAACGGGGACACAGTCCAATCGTCCTTGAGATAATGTATACGGACTCCAACAACGCAGCGAATCGAGGCCCTCTCGCACGCCTCCGGATGGCGATCTCCATGGGCATTAAACGCCTAGAGGTGCGCGGGATTGAACCTCGCGATATCTCAAATAAGCGGAGACTTTGATGCCAAAGATCCGAAAATGGCAGCGTACCGCAATGCGGTCCTAAAAATGTCAAGACGCAGTTGAAGGGCTCGAATTTCATCATATAGCCGGGATAACAACCGGCGGCGGACGTATTAGCGCATCGGTGCAAAACGCGATGCCATCCCGCCCAACATCTTCCCGAGCGGCTGTTCAAGCCATCCGTACTATGGGAAGGGGAGTCGGAAATAACAATCGGACCCACCGCACGACACCGAACACTCGACACAATCGGAGGCTCATCACCGAGATAACACCCTCCGCTCACGAAATAATGGCGGTTATCGCCCCGTGGACGGAACCATTCCTAGCCTACCTAACTAGGCAGGAACTCCCCAAAGACCAAAATGAGGCTCGCTGCATAGTATGGCGATCCAAAGCCTATAAAGTCCATGAGGAGAGCTCTATAAGAAAATCACAACAGAGTCCTTCAAAGGTGTATCTCCGAAGAAGAAGGGCAAAACCTCTGGCTGAAATTCATGCCGGACTGGTGGGTACCACGCCGCAGCCAGGCCCTTGTAGGCAAGGCCTTCCATACAGGATTTTATTGGCCGACGGCCCGGGCAGAGATCGCAGGATTTAGTCCAACGATCGTCGGTTGCCGCTTTTGCTAACCAAAGCCACATGCCACCCACCCCTCAAAACTATACCCATCACTGGCCGTTCGAGGTGCAGGGGCTTGACATGGTTGGACCCCTTAAGGAGGAACCCACAAGCAAAAATACCTATTGGTCATGGTGGATAAATTCACCAAATGGATAGAGGCCAAGCTGTTAAAGCGGCGAATCCGGGCGGTGATAGACTTCATATCGGGGTAGTGCACCGTTACGGCGTCCCCACAGTATCATCATCGATAACGGCACCAACTTCACGGCCGATGAGGTCAAATTATGGTGCAAAACATGGGCATCAAGCTCGACACGCCTCGTCTATCACCCTCAAACCAACGGCCAAGTCGAGCGAGCAAGCGGTCTAATCATGGCGGCATCAAACCCAGACTAGTGCGGTCCCTCAAGGAATCTAACACACCCGGGTTGAGGAGCTCGACTCCGTACTGGGGCTGCGGACCACGCCGAATCGTACTACCGGATTCACACCATTTTTATGGTGTACGGCGCGAGGCAGTCTTGCCTGCGACATAATTCATGACTCACCTCGCGTGCGCATGTATGAAGAAAGAGAAGCCGAGCTCGATCGGCGGGACAGTTTGGACGCATTGGAGGAGGGCGCGGCGTGGCAAAAGCTCGTTCCGCATTTTATCAACAGCAGGCTCGAAGATATCAAAGCAGGGAAATGCGGGCCAAAGCTTACAATGTTGGCGAACTAGTTCTCGCTGCCGGACAAGAAAAGGACAAACTCAAGCCCAAATGGGAAGGTCCTTCATCATCGACCAGGTCCCGACCGGCGGAGCATACCGTCTGCGAAATGCATCGGATAACCGACTCGAGCGAACCCATGGAACGCAGCCCGTCTCACGAAGATTCTCGCCTAAGCGCCGGACTCGAGTTCGTCTCCTTCCTCCGTCCACATTTTCTATTTTTGCTGTCTTTTATTTCTCTCCTTCCTCCTCCTTCTTCTTGAAGCCTTTAGAGGCTCGTTTGCGCTTTGTTCAAGACACACTTGACGCGTTGTCCGCGCTCATTATACACGGGGCTTCTTTAATGAAGCTTATTTATCTGAGCTTCATGCCCAACACATGTGTCAAACTTCCGCATGTACCTTTTACTCACCATTATATGCATCGATATGACTTAAGTTTTGGCCAAGCTGGGTTGCTCGGCTCTGTGCTTACCCCTACGTTCCCGTTTGTTCGGCTAGGTGGTAAAGGAGCACCTCTGCGATTGTTACTGCGGGTCAGCCGGATGTGTACCTCAGATCGGGTGAAGCCAAAGCTAAGCGTTTTTAAGGGAATATTCGGTCGGTGAACTGAAGATGATTTTAACTATTTATCCATCTTCCCCGGATGATTTTCTGCTTTCTTAGCAGTTTGGACATGCACTTTAGGGCATGCCTCCGAGGAAAGGAACCCTTAACGGAACTATTCTCCCGGAAGATGTTTCTTACTATCCATGTAATATAACATAACTAGTTGGGCACTTGTCCGATACAGCAATAATGACCCCTACGCCTTGTCTCCATGCATGCCCGGTTCTTACATAACCGCGAGGGTATTCGGACACACTCCGGACCATTGGGTCCCGAGGTCGGGTTAAAAGGTCCGCTATGACAAACGATCTACAATCCGCTAGAAGACATTTTTCATGTCATAATTCAATTACATAGTCAACTCGACTAATTGTATTCCTCCTAAATGCCATCTAATAGGCTATCTAATTTACAATCTTGTTGGGAATACTTGGCGGCCAATTCTACTTGGCCGTACACTAAGCTTCTGAGGATCTCCTTCCGTCGGGCCCCACAGTCCGACCTCGGCCATGTGGTTTGGGTCACAACCGTGTACGCGTCTTTACCATGGCCCGAGCCTCCTGGCGCCTTGACGGCGAGCCGATATCTTCCATAGTCGGAAGCGCCGCCGTGCTCCTTGAAGCCGCTCTGCCAGCTCCCAATGCCTTGAGCAGGGAGATAGATGGCCACAAGGCACTGGCGACGCCTTTTATTACCTCGCCAAACTCGTTCAGTGCCGACGCGTAGATCGGGAAGAAGATCACCAAGAACTGGGCATCTCCTCCTCGGGACGACTCGTGAGCAAACCTACATACATTTTTATGTTAGTCGCCTTCCTCGCGAACTCTTTCAAAGTTCGTTCAAGCACTTCTTGAAAATGCCGCGACGAAGCCGTTGATTCTCCTTACGGAGTCGCATAACCTGGGCACGAACGTCCTTTAGTTCCTCACCAAGTTGGGTGTTGGCATCTTGGAGGTTATTTTTCTCCTGCCGCACCCTCGTAAGCACGCTCTCGCCGGCCTTCAACCGGCGCAAGAGCTGTTGCTTGTCCAGATCTAGTCCGGCGCCATCTGCAATATTATTGTCAGATTTACACACACGCCGCACTTCATAAACTATTTATCTTTTGAGGCATATATTACGGAGGGGTCTCTGTGGCTCCCCTCATGGCGGCTAGTGCGGCCTCAAGTTGTGCCTTGCATTCTTCCAGCTCCGGGACATCGGGTATTCTTTTTCGTAAGATCCTGCATAACAAATGATCCTTAAATCAGTTATTTTAACTATTTTAAGTCTCGGGGCTCTTGGCATATATAATCACAAATTTCCTCACCCGTATGTCCTTACATACTGCTCCGTGGCTCTGGCTAGACCATCTTGAGCGGCACGGAGGTGCGCATCTCCAATTGAAGGCATTCAAGGCCTCTTGGGAGAAACATGCGTCACGAAGAACTGTCCGGCGGCGACTGTGATTCATGGCGCTCTCCATCTCGGAGTTGGTGGCAGACAATCTGTCGGCATCCTCTGTCGGAGGAGCATCCGACGCACACCTCGTGCTCGCCTCCGCTTCTGGACCCGGCTTTGGAGCCTGGCTGGCGGAGGTTCTCTTAACAACCTTCCGGACTCGGATCCGCGGCGCGCTTTTTTCCGAAAAGAGCACCAACGTTAATACGCCTTCGAGAATCAATCCGGGAATATGGTGACGCGCCATACCGTTCTGCGGGCGGAGTTTCGATCCGGACCGCACTTCTTTTTAACTTCTGGGGGCAGTCGCCCCTTGTTGGCTAGCCGCCGCGGGCTCGGCCTCCTGCCATGAAGGCACCCCCTGCGAAACACCATCAAATATGTGGTGATTAGAAGTAAAGCACGGGTGGGTCATGGTATCCGGACTTTGGTCACGGTTACCTGGGAGGCCGGAAATAATCCGGGGTAGTCGGCCGTAATGGCAACCAAAGCATTGTCGATGCTACGTTGGTGGAACACCCCGTCGATCAGCTCCACCTTTATATCCGGGTCCTCTTCGGAGGCCGGATCGAGGGACCGTTCTGGATCCTCGGGTTGTGGGGGCGGGCTGTGTATCTGTTGGGTTCTACGGTAGGGTGCGTCGACTGCAAATTAAAAATTCCTACGCGCAGAACATCCAGGAACATGCTACGGGATATGGATCACAGTTCGTTACCACTAGACGCGCAGTGCCGTGCAGCGGAAGAAGAGTTGGGGCAGTGCGTCCGCGTGGATCGTCTCCTCCTCGTTCGATCTCCCTTGAGCGCCCGGTCGTCCGATCCCACGTACAAGTTCGCCGGAGCGGCGCAAGTGCACCGCCTCTAACGGTATCCGCGTGTGCGGGAGGAACACCGAGCGGCGGACTGCTAGGTCCGATCACCCAGTCGGCGGCAAGTGGAGGTGGCTCCTGAGGCCGAAGCGATCTGCCTCCTAAGGCCAAAGCAATCTCTCTCACGATTGAGTGTGCCGTACCTCCACTTTATATAGGCGTCCGTCGCGGGCTCAACACTTGGGCCTCGCACGGACCCTAAAGCCCAAAGTCTACTCGGTCACGTTCCTAGTCCAGTTCGGATCACATCCGACCAGTGTCCTACGAACTGACCTCGTAGGTTCCTTCCCTTAAGCGCGCGACCCCTTAGGTTCAAGTCGGCTTGGTCACAGATTCGGATCACCTCCGACCTATATGGTTGGTAGCAGCCTCTAGCAAGGCGTGCCGACCACCAAGCGACGATGAAGCTGGTTAAGCGAACCTGCATAACGTGTCACACTTCGTTCCCTTTGCCACACGATATATGTTGTCGGGCTCAAGGCGAGACTGTCATCCTTGTGCTAGCCGACCTCTTTCTCGTTCGGTGATACCGACCACTATCCGGATTATCTCATAATCCTTGTCGCATGGCCATGCTGTTCTGGTCGGATCACACGAGGGGCCCAGAGTATATCTCTCCTCCGATCGGAGGGGCAATCCCATCTTGCTCGACCATGTCTCGCAAGCATGGGATTGGACAAACCGAAACCTACCTTTGTAACTACCCATCACGGAGTAGCGTTTGGTCGGCCCAAAACAAGTCTATCACCATCTCGAGTACATGCGTCAGCTCAGGTCTTAGGACATAGAACGTATGTTGTACTAGAGACTCACAGATGACATATCGCTGCGTCTCATAGTTGGGTCTGTCCGACTCAGACCTTATCTCGACTCGGATCCGACTATGTCGAATCCGACCAGACCTTTCCAAGTCCATATTATCCGGTTAGCATCCAATGCTCCATGGCTAGTGAGACCGAGCCATCGACCGTGTCATATGCTAGTCTAGTCATTTCTTGGCGTCCACACAGCCCTTTCGACTAGGGACCTTTTAGGACAGTCATCATACAATGTATAGTCCCACAATCAAGTCACGACTTGCTGATACACATCATTGATAATGTCCAAGGACTATCTTTATTCATAAACACATAGGAAATATCATCATACATGATTGCCTCTAGGGCATATCTCCAACGATATCTTCTCCACGGCCGGCGCAGTTCTGCGTAGAAACCATGAAATGAGATATTTAACCACGGAACATGGATCGACAGGCCACAAAGATATTTGCTTACCCAACTTCGAGGATTATTCAAGAAAACCCGCCCGATGGACTGACGCGAGAAAATCCTCCTCTTCCCTTTGTACATGGCGGACAAGGTCTTCACCAGTTTGGTGACCGATCCTGCCCTTTATGCCATGGCGGGTGGCATCATCCTCCCGTTGAAGTCCCACATGGGTGGCCCCTATATTGGGCGGCTGCACTCCCTCATAATGCAGATTGCCATGACTCAATCATGGTCAATCCGGCATGAGCCGTAATCTTATTCGGCTCATCAAGTAAAGGACGTCCCGATCATTTTCCCTTTGGGGGCTCCGCGGGCGCCAGCTTAGGCGCTTCTTCAGAGGAGCGTTGCTAAACTCCGGAAGGCCGATCCGAACAGGATCCGCAGCGGGACGTCCTCCATGTAAAACCATTCCGAAGGCCAGTCTTCGGACGCCTTCTTCGGGGTTCCGGATAGATATCCGGTCCCGACGATGCGCCATAGTTCGGCTCTGCCCACTTGATATATTGACCCCTCATGAGAACGGGGTACTAGGCGAATAATCTCTTCCACAGCAAGCAAAATGAGCCTCGATGCCCAAGAACAGTTCGCGAAGGGCCACGAAGCCCGCGATGTGCAAAATGGAGGCGGCGAAGGTGGTGCAACCGAGGCCGAGAACTCCAAGAGCCCCGGTGAAACGGATGAATTGGAAATCTGAGTCCTCTTACTAGATAAGAGGCGAAGCATACCCGCCTCCTTTGGAGGGATCGGGGACACTCTCCGCTTGCTTTCCGCCCTTATAGGTGGCGAGTCCGTGAACGGAACCATGAAGGCGGGGAAGAAATCCCTTGGTTTGGAGTATCACTAGCTCGCTATCGGGACTGTGCATCTCTCCCAATTTCAGTGAGGGCTAGGGAGCGAGAGGAGGAGCCGCGTCGACTGTCCATGATGGAATGGATTTTTGTCGGAGGCGCTCCGATGAAAGCTCGTGGAGGGGGGATGGTGTGACTCAGATCTAGATCTCCGTCCCTTTTATATACGGCTCATTTGCGCAGCTAGGGGGATAAGTGTAAAAATACCCTGGCTTTTTGCATTCATTCAAACACGTGGAAGATGGCCATTATTGGGCGTGGAAGCCAAGGAGCGCAGCATTTATCAGAAGCCGGACACTATTCGACAAGTATATGGAATTTGGAGAATAACCCGCCTCGCAATGCCGAAGACAAACTACGCGCCGGACTCGTCATCATTGAAGCCAGGTTCAGGGGCTCCGAGGAGTCCTCGATTAGGGGTGTCCGGATAGCGAACTATCACCGTTGGCGGACTCTTTGGACTATGAAGATACAAGATTGAAGACTTCGTCCCGTGTCCGGATGGGACTTTCCTTGGCATGGAAGGCAAGCTTGGCGATACTGGATATGTTGATCTCCTACCATTGTAACCGACTGTGTAACCCTAACCCTATTCGGTGTCTATATAAACCGAAGGGTTTTAGTCCGTGGGGACGAACAACAATCATACCATAGGCTAGCTTCTAGGGTTTAGCCTCTCTGATCTCGTGGTAGATCTACTCTTGTACTACCCATATCATCAATATTAATCAAGCAGGAGTAGGGTATTACCTCCATCGAGGGGGCCCGAACCTGGGTAAAAACATCGTGTCCCTTGTCTCCTGTTACCATCCGCCTAGACGCACAGTTCGGGACCCCCTACCCGAGATCCGCCGATTTTGACACCGACAAGACCCATGTTTGTAATATCTCGCTCCTCGGAGCCTAATGAATAAATACTTGAGTCGTAGAGTTATGTTGTGATGCCATGTTGTATTTACACATATCGAGCATATTGTGTGTATGTTTGAAATGCTTGGTATGTGTGGGATCCGACAATCTAGTTGTTTATCCTTGGCAGCCTCTCTTATGGGGAAATGTAGTCTAGTGCTTCCTTGAGCCATAGTAGTCCGCTACAGCCCGGTTCACCGGAGTCCTGCTAGCCCAGCACTACTGCTCAGGACACTTGACTGGCCGGCATGTGTTTCACTTTGTTCCCGTGTCTGTCCCTTCGGGGAAATGTTACGGTGACATCCGAGTCCTGCCTAGCTGCTACAGCCCGGGTTCCCGAGTCCTGTTAGCCAGTGCTACAGCCCGGATTCACAGCGCGATCGACATGCTCAAGTTGATTCATGTATGCTGTCCCCATGGGTTAGTGCCACTTTGGGTTCATGACTAGCCATGTCGGCCCGGGTTCTCTGTCATATGGATGCTAGCGACACTATCATATACGTGAGCCAAAAGGCGCAAACGGTCCCGGGCCATGGTAAGGCGACACCCGTGGGAATACCGTGCGTGAGGCCGCAAAGTGATATGAGGTGTTACCGGCTAGATCAATGTGACTTGGAATCGGGGTCCTGACAGCTTTGGTATCAGAGCCTGACTGCCTGTAGGATTACCAAGCCAAACTGGTCGAAGTTGAGTCTAGAAATGCTTTAGTTATATAAGGGAATTGATTGTGGATGGGAACGTAAGGCTCTTTTTACTTCTTATCCTCATGACCTTCTGATCTGAGTCATCTTATATTTTCTACGGGGTTAAGAACTAGGCTTCTCATCTTTCTCTCAGGATCACGTGTTACTAATCTGTAGACTTGCAAGATTGTTGGATTTAAGCCCCAGTTCAGTTTCTATTACTTCCGTATGTTCATAGCTGGTCTCAGAACCTTGATATTGCGATGTTGAGTGGTCATGCCACTATTTTGCAGGATGTCTCAAATCATTTTGAGCATTTACAGCCGTTGTGCTGTCTGGGTCATCCCAGATTTCTAAATAGTCTGATGCATTTACAAATCCCTTCTCTCCATTTCTAATGTTCATTTGGGCCAAATTAATCACACAAATTAGTATGTTGAGGTACTCTGCTGCCTCGACATATATGTTGGAGTTATTATTATGACCCTAGGTGTTTTAGGGAGTCACCTAGTAAACTAGCCATGTTTTGTGTTTCCCGTGTGGTGATTCTGGCCATCATTCTCGAAAGCATCCCGTGATGTTATTAGTTAGTAGGTATTCTATTCCTGGGTTCTTAAACCCAAGATTCACCCTACTTACCTCCTGTTGATAGTGTTTGCTAGTTCCTTTAGGATATTAGTAATTTCTGCGATAGTCCTCGAGGCTCGTGGTACATCCTTCTTCCAATTACCATGAACCATTCTTGGCAGAAGTTCGTTGAACCAAAAGATCACAATAAGAGTGCTCTTGATGGGTTCTCCATCCAAATTGTGAATCTACCAGTCCTTCTTCTTCTGCATGGGTTATCCGGAAGAAATATGTTGAACTTGTTCGACATACTAATCCACGCGTCCACAACTCAGAAAGATATTTGTTCCTTTGAGTTGCCCCTCTCTCTAGTTGCATCCTGATCTCCGTCTATCATTTGATAGTAAAGAGCATGTCATGCACTCATGCTCATCGACATCTCATATTCCTGTGGTCAGTCAAGCCATTCTATTCCAAAATGACTAGGAGAAACAAACTCCAGTACCTTATCCATTTCTAGGATTGGGTCAAAGCAGTTGTATTCCGCAGATCAAATGCCATCAAGCTTTTGTTCTGTTCTACCTTGGAGTATCACCCTCTTTCATAACAAGGGTATCATGGGAATTGCACACCATCCTATGAACTCTTGACGCAGTGATACTTCTCGCCCTCATTATTCATTTCTCGGCTTCCGTGTTGTTGCCACCGGAATGCCGACAAGTGAACCATGATGTGTGAAATCAATACTCCTAGCAACCTTGTTGCCTGGTAGTTAAAGGACAATAACTTCATTCTTAGCGTGTTGGTTCCTGAACCATTGTGCTAAGATAGATTGTGCTACCTAGTCCATTTCCTGGTGCACTCATCGACCAAGGAGTTAGGATTGTGACAATCCCTCGCTCCTTGATCATATCGTCTTGCCCTGAAAAGCAAGATTGTTCTCGAGCTTAGTAGCATATTGGTGGTTCATGATTTTCCGAATATCTTCTCGGAAGTATTACTAGGTTGTCACCTGACCACTATGTTGAGTTCATGATCAAGTTGGTTTTCTTGTAACCACCCTTTCTCCAAGAATCTATGCCGGATACCCTGAGCTATTTGGTTAAGCTAAACAACAACTTGGAGAGTTGGAAGATAAAAGCTTACCTGACTTAGTTCATCTCCAAGGGATATCCTGGTGTGTGTGTGTTGAAGAAAGGTGATATATTCATCGATTGGTCCCTGTGATCAGTTGTTGGATCTATTGCCTTGTCAAAACTTTGACTTGAGTATGGGCTATCGTCAAGTCAAATCAGAACCAACGATGTTCGTAATGTTGTCTTACTCGTGGTTGACCCCTCGAGCATACACCATTACATCTTTTTGGTCTGACCAATGCTATCACCGTGTTCACGTGATTGTGGAAGTCCAGTGATATGGAAATTCCGATGAGTTACTGTTGAGCCCATCAGCAGCATTTTGTCTCCCCCATGATTCATGTTGAACATCAAGTTAGTGTTGGAAACTTTGTAAGCAACGCCTTCGTGTTCCATTCTTGAAGCTTATGCTTGGATGGAAGAAGTGACTTCCTCGAATTCATGTGCATTTGGTGCAAGTTGCCGCCGTGAGTTCGAGAAAGATTGGTTTTGTTTCCTCTCGAACCATCCCAAGTCAGTTATGCATGTGCGAAGAATTCTATGGTCTGATAGACTGATCATCTTCATTCTATACATATCCTAGCACACCAAGCCACTAACTGATTTGCTCAGGGAGAAGGAGTCCCTTCATAAGAGCTAATCCGGACTTATGAAAAGACTTCGATATCCTCTATGATGGTTCCCCCACCTGAACTTGGTAGTGTTTAATATAAGGCTACTACGTGGCCATGCTTGTCTGGGACAGCGTGTTCACATGTTTGTAGCAGAACCCGCTCAAGTTTTGGAGCTTACTACCATAGTCCATCTCCCGAGAATCTCGCAACATCATCTCGTTGATTTGTGTTGCAACCTTTCCTTTCCAGACAGGCTGTCTGAAATGTCCTGTTACCAACCAGATCTGAATCTCAGGCAGATATGATGGTTGAAACATTCCCAGCATTTGCATTTTGTTCCCAGCTTGCACCCACGTTTATGCCACTCTACTATGGTCTGCCTTCTTAGTAATTGGTATTCAGGGTCATCCTCAAAGGTGGGCTTACTCTGGGTCCCATCCATTTCCGATGATAAGCAAAAATCATCCCTTGTGTTGTCTTCAACAAGGTAGTCCACATCATTCATTCTAGTCCGAGTATACCATCCCTTAGTACTCCGCCAAACGATTATTGTGATTACCTTAGGCTGGTATAAAGAGTTTCAATGATCTATGTATCAAAAGTAATTCGTTTTTGCCACTTGAGGGAATAATTCTACGAGTCACCTTCCCTAAGGTGCCCCATTATGGAATCATGGCAATTCTTCCTCGCTATTCTGAAACCCTCGTCAAATTGCTTCTTCCTTCCCTCCTGATGCATGTTTTGCCTCTTAGCTCGGGAGATGTTTCCATGTCTCCCTCCGAGAGTTGATCCTGAGTTGATTCGATCTCTGAGAAGATCGACCCTTCTAGAGTTTTTCCTTTCCTCTCTTTGTCATGTGGGCTGGAGTTCTCAGAGCAACACATCGAGACAAAGATGGTGATCGATTCAACGTTCTTATGGAGTGCCACATGGATCGTGAAGATTATGTTAGTTTGCATTCCCCCTTCATCCTACCCTACGCTTGAATCTCGGTACGAGATTCTTGTTTAGTGGGGGTGAGTTGTCACAACCCTAGAATTTGTTTGTAATTAGTTGCATCAGCATCCATGCATCATTTTCATTCTCATTTAAACTTGAAATGGGGATGCTTAAACCCTAGCACCAAATGAATTCAACTAGGGTCAAAATAAAATCTTTTCCATTGAACTCAAAATGCCCTCTAAAAATGTTCAACATTTCTGGTTTGAGGTGGAAGCATCTACCAAAAATGGTTTATATTTTTGCAGGACATATTGGGGTCTGAATTAAATCATACTCTATTTGCATTTGGGCATTTAAATGCTATACAATATTTTAAATGCTCAAATAATCATGAACTAAAATGTTTGCTTTAGGTTATATTCCAAAGCAGTGGCATTGAGCAATTTCATGATTTGGATCTGTTGAAGTATTTTAATAAAGCCATGAAGTTACAAATAATAATAGAAAACAGAAAATAAAGGAGAGAGAGAGAACTTACGACTTACTCTGTCGTGGCCCGGTGGCCAGCCCACTGTCTTGCCCAGCCCGCCTAGCCCTCCTGTCAGATTCCTCCTTGCCGAGGAGGGGGCAGGCTCGACGCGCGCACACCGCCATGCGCCACCTCCTCCTTGACGCCGAGGGCCTGGGCACCTCTGGCGTTGCCACGCAGACCCCCTGGACCCCCTCGACCTTTCCCCTCACTCCCTGGTTCTCTCTCCCTCTCTGGTTCTCTCCCCGCAGCCGCCCGAGAACGCCGTCGTCGCACCGACGAGCACCACCACGGCCATCTTGCACCCCTCACCCTTCCGCCGAGTCCAGAAGCGCCGCCGAAACCTCCCCATTCTCCCAATCGAGCTACAAGACGCCAGGAGGCCCTGCTTCATCGCCATCGCGGTCATCTTCAACCTCGGGCACCCGAGCCCCTCGCCGTCGATTCGCGCCGTCAAGGACGTCCCCGAGCTCGTTGACCTACTGCGCTGCCGCCCTGTGAGCTCCTGACTCATCTCCCCCTAGCCACGCCGTATTTTTCTTCCTCTAACCGCGCCAACCGCCGGAGCCGTGAGCTCCTCACCGCTGGCTTCGATGTCGTCGTGGCCACAGCCGCCGCCGCTTGCGTCCAAGCACTGGAACGTGCTCAGGACCTCCCAAGAAACCCAACGCCACCACCCAAGCCTTCCTCCGTGCACCCTAGCCTTGTCCCGCTCGAGCCCGAGCTCCGGCCGCCGCCCAACTCGCCGCCCCCGCCGCTACGGACCGCCCCGCGACCTTCTGCTGCCTCCGCTGGATGCACGGGAGCATGAGCTTCCTCTTGGTACCCCCAGCGCACCCAGCCGCTGCCCTAGTGCCACTCTGGCAAGCCACCGCCGCCCTGGGTCGTCGCCGTCGTCTAACCGCCGGCGCAGCCGACGTGGCACCGTCATTAGCTCTAATGACGGGGCTAACCATCCTCCTCTATCACTGACTACTGGGCCCCATGGCCTAATTAACCCTGCTTAAGCTCCTGATTAGACTAAACTAACATACGGGCCCCACAGTCAGTTTGACCGCCACGCCACCGTTGACCGCCCCACACGTCGATCTTGACTTCTCGACGTGGTGTTGACCGACCCCACTTGTCAGCGACACTAACTAGCCTGAGTCACTGACCTGCAGGACCCACGCGTCAGGTTTGACCTGGACCGGGTCGGTTGACCTGCTGAGGTCAGCGTCACGCAATGCTTACGCAGTAAATGGTTTTGTGGTTTTAAAATAAATCAGAAAATCCAGAAAATGTCCTAAACTTCTAAAAATCATAATAAATCAACCGTAGCTCAGAATGAAATAATTTATATATGAAAAATGATCATAAAAATCCAATCTATCCATATGTACCATTTTCATGCATGATAGAACAACTTAGGGCTGCTGTTTAGGCCAAATATTATAATGGCATTTAAACCTTCACATATGGAGTTTGAATTTGAACCTAGGGTTCAAACCAAAATCATTTAACCTGCTGCTAGTCGCATTAGCTCAAACCACATCATATTGCCATGTCATGATCATGCATCATATTGTGCATTGCATTGATGGTGTTTCCTTCTGTGTTGCCGGTGTTTGTCCCCTCTCAGTAAACGACGTACCAACGATGAGTTCAATGACACCGATGAAGAACTATATTATCTTCAGAAGTGCCAGGCAAGCAAAACCCCCTTGCTCATTCCGATACAATCCCACTCTCTCGCTCCTGCTCTCTTTTACTGCATTAGGACAACAATGATTCAACTGCTACATGCTGCGGTAGTTGAACCCCTTTCCTCTACATGACCTGTCATTGCCACAGTAAATAGATGAAACCCACTAGCATGAGTAGGAGTTATTTGAGCCCTGATGTGCCTACTCATTCATGCTTGTTTGTCATGCCTGCTATTGCTTAGAGTTGTGTCAGGTCTGATTCATCAGGGATGAATTGGAGGTGTGTGAACATGTCCTACTGTGTGTGAGCTAAGTGTGTGAACACGATTTGGTAAAGGTAGCGGTGAGAGGCCATGTAGGAGTACATGGTGGGTTGTCTCATTGCAGCCGTCCTCAGGAACTAAGTTCTATGTTTGTGATCCATGAACAGTTACTACCACACATTGGGTTCCGGTAACTCGACCCCTCTCGACTTATTAATCAACATGATCTCTGTCCAGGAGTTGCAACTAGTTTCTGGTGTTTGTAGATAGTGTTAGTAGTCTACCAAGTGGCACCTGCATGTGGGCTTGGGACAGACTAGGCACCGTGGCGGGTATGCCAAGCGCCGCCTGTTTGGTGGGCTTGGAACCTCAGACACATCGTTTGGGGCCGTGGCGACACCCGGCCGGATCTCCTTGCGGATGGAACCCGAATAGGCGATATACTGGACTAGAGACTTGTGTGGTTAGTCGGTCGTGGCCGACTCGCATGAGCTTCCACTTGAAGGTTGCCGAGATACACGACGTGTACATGGTGGTAAGTGGCGAGAGCGTGTGTGAAGAAGTACACCCTGCAGGGTTAACATTATCTATTGAATAGCCGTGTCCGCGTAAAGGACTTCGGGTTGCCTGTACAGTTCATAGACAAGTGAAAGTGGATACTCTAAAATGCGCAAGATAAACGTGAGTGCTATGGATGGCCTTCCCGTAGGGAGACGGGGCGGATCCATAGTGGTGTATTGATAGGGTGAATATGTGGACTCATGTGCGTCACCTCAAAAGAGTTACTTGCAGTCGTAGTTTAGGATAGCCACCGAGTCAAAGCTGGCTTGCGGCAGTTAAACCCCACCATCCCCTTTGTTGATAATGATGCATATGTAGTTAGTTCTGATGTAAGTCTTGCTGGGTACATTTGTACTCACGTTTGCTTAATTTATGTTTTGCATAGAGACTTCAGTCTCGCTAGTAGTTCCGCGTGGACTTCTACGTTTAGCTTGTTACTTCAGCTATGATCTTGTGCCCTCGGCAGGATCTGGTAGATAGTCAGGCTTCTCAGCCTTCTTCATTTGTAGATGTCTCTACTCAGACATGTTAAGCTTCCGCGTGTGCTTTGTTTTGTATGCTCTGAATGTTGGGTCATGAGACCCATGTTTGTAATATCTCGCTCCTCGCAGCCTAATGAATAAATACTTGAGTCGTAGAGTTATGTTGTGATGCCATGTTGTATTTACACATATTGAGCATATTGTGTGTATGTTTGAAATGCTTGGTATGTGTGGGATCCGTCAATCTAGTTGTTTATCCTTGGCAGCCTCTCTTATGGGGAAATGTAGTCTAGTGCTTCCTTGAGCCATAATAGTCCGCTTCTGCCAGTTCACGAGTCCTGCTAGCCCAACACTACTTGCTCGGGACACTTGGTGGCGGCATGTGTTTCACTTTGTTCTGTGGTTCGTCCTTCGGGAAATGTCACACGGTGACATCTGGAGTCCTACCTAGCCTGCTACAGCCCGGGTTCCCGGAGTCCTGTTAGCCCAGTGCTACAGCCCGGATTCACACGCTGCTGACCGACATGCTCGAAGTTGATTCATGTATGCCTGTCCCCATGGGTTAGTGCCGCTTTGGGTTCATGACTAGCCATGTCAACTCTTGTAACCCCTTATATTCATCAAATACAATCAAGTAGGACGTAGGGTTTTACCTCCTTCAAGAGGGCCCGAACCTGGGTAAACATCATGTCCCCATCATCCCTTGTTACCATTGATCCTCAGACACACAGTTCGGGACCCCCTACCTGAGATCTGCCGGTTTTGACACCGACATTGGTGCTTCCATTGAGAGGGTCATTGTGTTGTCAGCAGAAGGATCGATGGCTCGCCTTGTAATCAACGACGACGCTGTCTTCGGGGAGATCTTTCTCCCTGGTCAACTCTTTGTGTTTGGCGGCTTCGTGCTATAGGCCAACTCGATTGGTCACCTTGAACAAGTCGACAGCTACACCCCTGGTCACCAGACCAGGTTCGGGAGTTTGAGCTACATTGCATATGTCCGGGGATTTGATCTTTGATATGTCTCCAATGTATCTATAATTTATGAAGTATTCATGCCATGTTTACAACAATTTTATATGGTTTTGGTATGATTTGCATGGAACTAACCCGGACTGACGTCGTTTTCAGCAGAACTACCATGGTGTTGTTTTTTGTGTAGAAATGAAAGTTCTCCAAAAGAGCTGAAACTTTTTGATGGTTTTTTTTTGAACAAAAGAGACCCCAAAGCTTCGTGGGAGGGCTAGAAGAGCCACGAGGAGGGCACGCCTGGTGGGCCAGGCTCGCCCCGGTGGGTTGTGCTCACCTCGAGGCCCATCTTCGCGTGAAACCGACGCCAAAAAATCCTATAAGTAGAGAAACCATCAGAAATAACCCTAGATCAGAAGTTCTGCCGCCGCAAGCCTCTGTAGCCACCGAAAACCAATCTAGACCCCGTTCCGGCACCCTGCCGGAGGGGGGAATCATCTCCGGTGGCCATCTTCATCATCCCGGTGGCCACCACGATGAGGAGGGAGTAGTCCACCCTCGGGGCTGAGGGTTTGTACTAGTAGATATGTGCTTAATCTCTCTCTCTATCTCTCTCGTGTTCTTGAGATGTCACGATCTTGATGTATCGCGGGCTTTGTTAATATAGTCGGATCATGTGGTGTTTTCCCCTCTCTATCTTGTGATGAATTGAGTTTTCCCTTTGAGATTTCATTTTATCGGATTGAATATTTTATGGATTTGAGAGCACTTGATATATGTCTTGCAAATGAATGCTCATGGTGACAATGGGGTATTATTTTGATTCACTTGATATATGTTTTGGCACTCAACTCGCAGTTCCCGAGGTGACATTGAGGTAATCTACGCATAGGGGTTGATGCACGTTCTTGTCTTTGTTTCTCCGGAAGAAATCTTGGGGCACTCTTTGAAGTTCTTTGTGTTGGATTGAGTATTATGAATATGAAATTATTTGATGTTATTTTAGTATGAACTCTTGGATAGATCAATCGGAAAGAATAGCTTCGAGGTGGTTTCGTACCCTACAAACGATTTCTTCTTATGTTCTCCGCTAGATAGGAACTTTGGAGTGATTCTTCATCGCACTTTGAGGGGTGGTTATATGATCCAATTATATTAGCACTGTTGAGAGATTGCACTAGCGAAAGTACGGACCCTAGGCCTCATTTTCAAGCATTGCAATACCGTTTTTGTGCCCGTTTACTATTTGCTACCTTGCTGTTTTTATTTATTCAGATTATAAAAATATATTTCTACCATCAATATTACACTTTATCACCATCTCTTTGCCGAACTAGTGCACTTATACAAATTACCATTGTATTTGGTGTGTTGGGGACATAAGAGACTTTTTATTATTTGGTTGCAGGGTTGTTTGAGAGAGACCATCTTCATCCTACACCTCCCACAAATTGATAAACCTTAGGTCATCCACTTGAGGGAAAATTGCTACTATCCTACAAAACTCTGCGCTTGGAGGCCCAACACGTGTCTACAAGAATAAAGTTGCGTAGTAGACATCAAGCTCTTTTCTGGCGCCGTTTGCGGGGAGGTGAGTGCATGAAGGTATATCTTTAGATCTTGCAATTGAATCTTTTAGTTTCTTGTTTTATCACTAGTTTGGTTTATAAAAGAAAACTAAAAAATGGAATTGAGGTTGCATCATAATATTCATCTTTGTAATGTATTTCGTGAAAATGATGAAAAGCAAAAATGTGCTCAATTGATAGAAGAAGAATTCAATAGAATGTTTTGTATAAATGATGAGCATGATTGAAATGTTGTTAGTATGGATTATTTGAATATCCATGATGCTAATGATATGCAAAGCCATAAGCTTGGGGATGCCATGTTTGATGAAGATGATATTTTTAGTCCCCCAAGATTTGATGTGCAAATTTGTTATAATGATTGCATGCCTCCTATTTATGATGATTATAATGATGAAAGTGGAATTGGATAGGTCATGACTTTATTTAGTGATGAATCCACCATTTTGGATGAGGCTTCAATTGACTATGATAACAAAGTTTCTATCTATGATGATTATGGTGATGACATGTATGCTATAAAGAATAGTGATAACCATGAAACTTGTCATCATGATTTTAATTTTCACTCTCATGATAGTTATTTTGTTGAGTTTTCTCCCACTACTATTGATTAGAAGTAATTTGCTTATGTGGAGAGTTATAAGTTTTCTATTCTTTCATGTCATGAAAAGAATGATTTATGTGATAGCTATATTGTTGAATTCATTCATGATGCTACTGAAAATTATTATGAGAGAGGAACATATGCTTTTACATATTGCAATAATATCAAATTTCCTCTCTTTATGTTGAAAGTTTTGAAGTTGCACTTGTTTTGCCTTCCTATGCTAGTTGATTCTTGCTCCCATGAATTGTTTGCTCACAAAATCCCTATGCATAGGAAGTGGGTTAGGCTTAAATGTGCTTGCCATGTGTTTCATTATGCTCTCTTTATGTTTCAATTCTTATCTTTTATGCGAGCATCATTGAAATCATCATGCCTAGCTAAAAAGGCATTAAATAAAAGCGCTTGTTGGGAGACAACCCAACACTTTTAGCTACAGTTTTTATGTGTTCACATGATTGAACTACTGTAGTAATCAAGTTTTGTAGCTTTTATTTCAATAAAGTGCCAAGTAAAGCCTTTGGGATAGTGTGGATGATAGTTGACTTGATTCTGTGCAAAAATATAAACTTTTGCTTCCAGAGATAGAACTGTTTAAATTCACTGGAGCGTCGAAAAATTCTGAATTTTTTAAAGATGATTGATATACAAATTGTATATGATGTCCTATTGTTTTGGAGTAGTAGAAGTATGGTAGTTATTCAGATCACTACAGACTGTTCTGTTTTTGACAGATTCTGTTTTCAATGCATAGTTTGCCTGTTTTCTAGTTTCTATGGCTTATATTGCTCAATATAAATTGTGGAAATGATATGCTACAGTAGTCATTGTGTGGAAACAATTATGAATCTTTTCATTGACAGTACCAAAGTGAAATGGTTTGCTCTTTATCATACTAACCTATCTCATGAAGTTCTGTTAAGTTTTGTGTGATTGAAGTTTTCAAGTTTTGGGTGAGATATCGATATGAGGGGAATAAGGAGTGACAAGACCCTAAGCTTGGGGATGCACAAGGCACCCCAATGTAATATTCAAGGAATATCCAAGCAACTAAGCTTGGGGATGCCCCAGAAGGCACCCCCTCTTTCGTCTTCAACATTATTGGTAACCTCACTTGGAGCTATGTTTTCATTCGTCACATGATATGTGTTTTTCTTGGAGCATCAATTTATTTTGTTATTATTTGCTTGCTGTTATTTAGAATAATGTTTCGCATCTTTATTTTCAATAAAAATGTCAAGTATAGCCTTTGCCATGCTTATCTTGCAAGTATATGAGTTGTTGTCTCAAAATAGAAAGTTTATCGATGTTGCAAAAATTCCATAGAAAAGTCAGAATGTGATAAAATGCTGAAACATTTTGCAAAACAAGCTCTGATAAATTTTCTAAAGTGTGGTAATTTTTTCAGAATTTTTGGAGTTAGGGAAGTATGATGAATATTTCATTCTTTACAGAATATATACTGTTTTGGCAGATTGCTATTATGTTTGCATTGTTTGCATATGTTTGCTTGTTTAATGATTATATTTGAGGATAGGAGTATTAAATGTGCAATGTAATTTAGTATGAAATGTTGAATAATAATTTTAGTGATTTGCTACAGTAGAGAATGATAAAGTTTTTGCATTGGTTTATACTAACTTATCTCATGAGTTCTTGTTGAGTTTTGTGTGGATGAAGTTTTTAAGATTTAGGGAAACCGTGATACAAAAGGAATTAAGGAGACACAAAAGCTCAAGCTTGGGTATACCCAAGGCACCCCAAAATATTATTTCAATAAGTCTCAAGCATCTAATCTTGGGGATGCCCTGGTAGGCGTCCCACCTTTCTTCTTCAACAATTATCGGTTAGTATCGCTTGAGCCTAAGTTTTTGCTTCTTCACATGAGTTGTGCTATCCTTGAAATGTTATTTTATTTTCATTTTGCTTGTTTTTTTAATAAAATACTTAGATCTGAAACTTTTAAATAAGAGAGAGTCCACAATTAGCTACCTATTTACTTAACTACTCGCTTTATCTTCACTTATATTTTCTTGGAGTAGCTTGTCATTTACTCTTGTGCTTCACTTATATCCTTTGAGTAAATTGTTAAATGAATTGAAAATCTTGAAGTTGAAATTATATCATGCCTAGTGGTAGCTTCACATTGGGTTTAGAAAGTGAAATCTTTTGAAGCTTGACAATCACAATATTGGTCATACAAGCAATTCATGAATGATTAGTAGAAGGAAGAGAAGATTCACATGCAAATACATTATCCTGGAAATATTTTGTGATTGTGATCCCCCATCAAAATATTATATGCCAAAATTGTTGACGTTGGACAAGGAAGACAACGTAATGATTTATGTTTGTTCATATTCACATAGAAGTTATATTGTCATCGATGCAACAAGGCAATAAAATTGCTTCTAAAAGTGTGAGATCATTTAGTGTAAGAGAAAATTGAGCGTTGTAAGAACTTGTGATGGTGAAGAATAAAAGCGACATACTGCATAACAAAGGTTGCCATCACAAGGGGCAATACAACGTGACGTTCTTTTGCACTAAGGGGTTGAGCATACAAACAAATAAGCGCATGTCAACCTCTGCTTCCCTCTGCGAAGGGCCTATCTTTTACTTTTATGTATTTACTTTTATGCAGAGAGTCAAAGTTCTTCTCTCTATTCCTTTTTTATTTTTCTATTTTGGCAAGCATCATGTGGTGAGGAAAGATCTAGGCACATATATCTAGTTGGATATGGGTAGCATGAGTTATTATTGTCGACATCACCCTTGAGGTGAATATGTTGGGAGCACTACAAAAAAATACACTTCCGTGATGATACGTGTTTGTCACAGTAGGTCGCGTTTTTTGTCATGCATGTACATCCATGACAAATTTATGACAGAATCAAGATAGTCATACCTATCTTTGTCGTAGAAGTGTTCCACGACATTACCAAAATTATCGACGAAGTGTCCACTTCCATGACGATAAATTGCGCGTCCACGAAGTGCTTTCGTCAAGGGTGACCGACACGTGGCATCCACCGTAATGGAACGCCGTTAAGCTATCGGGTCCGGTTTTGGATCCGATAACCGTTAACATGCCCGACCAATGGGAAATTTCCGTGTAAAATTCTTATTGGCGGACGAAACATGTGTCACTCGTCGATGGGTCGATAGGTGCCTATGATATGTCGACCGTGCCACGGCCCACCATGGACCATTTAGCTTACAAAGCCGCCCGTTTGACTTGGTCAAAAGTTAACGGCTGGCCCATGAACTTCGTTAACGGTCTCTTGAAAATAGCCCATTTTACGGCCCGTTAACTCACGGCCCGTTAGGCACTAAAGGAAATCGGCCCAACAACGTCATGTGGGCTGTCGAATATAACACCAGCCCATTCCACTTTCGGCCCATGTATGGCCCACGACGTCTTTCGGCCCATATGAGGCCTTCGTGTCTTCGCCCTTTACAGCCCACGGTGACTCTAGCCCATAATGAACAGTAATTTTCTTTGTACCCGTTAATGGCCGTGATTTACATGGGCCGTTTCAGCTCCGTGTTAGCTTTCGCCTATTGACGGCCCATACATTCTTGGGCTCCTTTTCGGCCCTCAATTACTTCTGGCCCGTTATTGGCCTGTTCCCCTAATGGGCCAAATTCAGCCCATGGCAAGAGTCGGCCCGTTACTGGCATGTTCCCCAAATGGGCCAAATTCGGCCCATGGCAAGAGTCGGCCCATTACTGGCCTGTTACACTAATGGGCCAAATTCAGCCCATGGCAAGAGTCGGCCCGTTTCTGGCCAGCCCATCCTATATTCTGGCCCATTAACGACCCGTTATGCCTGTGACAGAATTAAGTTTTGCAGTTCTACGGCCTGTTAACGGCCCGTTACCGTGCTGGGCCGATACCAATTACGCCCGATTACGGCCCATGTAGACCCAATTATCCGACGGCCCGAGGCCCACCGATTATAGGCCCATTTATCGACGATCCGAGGCCCACCGATTACAGGCCCATTTATCGACGGCCCGTAGGAGACCCATGGATCCTACTGCCCGTATATGGCCCATGGGTAGTTGCGGCCACTAGCAAACCAGGGAAAAGAAGACTAGGAAATAAATAAGGCGAAACTAACGCTAGGCTATTAAAGCGATTACAGATTACATCCACTCGGCATCAAAGATCGCCACCGGTGCAAATATAGGAACACCCTACACTATACAAAAATGGCTTGTTGTTTTCTTCACGGTGGCTGCACGTTAAGAATAAATTTTGTATGCACCAAAACAAATTACAACTATATAACAAAAGGAAGGTTGGCATAAAACTTAATAGTCTAGCAGATAAATGCACCACCAGAAGTTCAGAAGCTCGGTTCATTTGACTGGTATTACGTTTTCATGTTGTATTGTCCGATTGAGCACCATAACCCTCGCCTTCATTTCCCCTAGGCTCCTGAACAACATAGCAAATGTCTGATAGTCTGGTTTCAAAACCATGCATATCTTGACGACATTGAGCAATGTTTCTCCTTGTTTCACAAAGGGCCTCTATTAGGGAATGGACTTGTGTCTGGAGCGCAGATACAACATTGCTTTGAGCTTGCATATCTTGATCATGAGGCAGTTTGGACGATATTGCCTTAACAACCAACCCAGTATTACGCAGGAACGTGCTTTTGGCACTGTTAGTGGACAGGTACTGACCCATTGCAGCAAGAGCTGACATTGCGGTTATAGTTGCCTCGCCACCTTCAGAAGGTGGCGGTTCCACCATTTTTTCCATAGCCTCCTGAAAAGTTGAGGTTTTACATTAGTAGTACCAGAACAGAAGATATTAAGGAGGCAGCAAAACCAAACAAAATAGCTTTGGTCTATATACAGAACTTATTCTGGTGAACCCATGTAAAATATTAGTTGTATTTTATTGCAAAGTACATAATAAAACCAGGTTCCAAACATATGACCATGTACCATCGCTAATGTATTGTCTATTTCTTCACATTGTATTGAGGGCTAAGGATAAAGAGATGAAGTTTATAATACGGTAAGCATAGTATGACATCATTCATATCACAAAACAACTGAGAACAGACAAACAAGCAATTGTAACGTTGTGTGGGAAAGTCCAGCACGGAACTAGATTACGGGTCAAGATCAAAGGAACATCACTCCTCCCTTTTAAACCTTGTAAGGTGCAATGATACGCTAAGACAATTGTGTATAAAATTGAAAAGATTAATAGACATTGGCTGCAAACCATGCAGTTCAAGGCACAAGTCAGAGTAAGTAGTAGTTAAAAGGCATGAGGATTAAGGACTTACAACAGCGGCTTTGATGGTGTAGTCATGCCCTTCTTCTTCTTGGTGTGACAGTCCTTGAAGATTTCCACAGCATTTGGTTCGGTACTTTTTGGTCCTGCGGGCTTTCCTCGCATTTGAACAAGTCAATATAGATCTCGATAATATGGTACAACGAAAAGAGTGAAACATCAGCTAATTACAAGAGCCTCGCAGTGTGCAATATAGCTACGAGATCCCGTCGTCTGTTGGAATTTCACTTTCGTACGGTTGGCCTTGTTCTTTGAATAGTTCACCTACAAGAAGATAGATTTGTGTGGCACATGCATCAATAGGACTTCAACATGTGATCTGATCACATATATATAATGTCCTGATACTTCGAATCAGATCAGTGTTTAACAAGGCCCCTCCAGTCTTCATCCGATATATTTTCCACTGGAGATGTTTGGGAAAGTTCACTGTTGGCCTTGCCTTCAAAGTGAATTTTCCTCAAGTTATACCGATACTGTCGCAGAGCAGACCTGAAAACATGGGTGCAAGCTTGTCTGGTTGCATAATCTTGGCTATCCAACTTGAACCTCATCTATTGGAAATTATGGGAGTGTCATTATCAGCAACCTAGAAAGTATGGGACAGAGCAAGACGGTATTACTAGTTTCCATACATAACCATACTTACAGATAAATGGTCGAGGAAGGTGTTGAACTGGGTTTTGTCTTTGTCATTCCTGTACTGAATCCATGTTGGGAGGATACGTACATGACACCTAACGACAACCGCTGCCTCTGATACTAACTTGGATGACTCTGTAGCATCACGTGGCCTTTTTAAACCTGCCTCTAAATGGATCTCCATTCTTCCTCCTCTAGATTTAGTTAACCTATCGAGCATTATCCCTGATGTTTGTTTCCTCTTGCGCCTAGGTGCTAGTCCAACAACGAACATAGGAAGTGTCAGTGTACATCAAACTGTGAGACTACATATAAAGAAGCATGCAACTGTAACTTAACTCCAGCAACTACCTTCTTGCTGTTGAAGCTCACAAGGTTCATCTGATATTGCCAACTCGTCTTGTGTCAAGAGTGCTTGCGAAGTAGTGTCGGTGGCAAGGGAGATTGGGAACGTGTTGCTAGTTTTCGGTTGACGCATTACAGTATGTCGTGCAGTTGGTAGTACTATGGTAGGTGTTGCAAGAACTAGGGCTGTCTCTGCTTGTTTGGTGGCAGCTATTTGTTTCTGTTTGGCTTTTTTTGCAGCTCGTGTAGCATGGGATGCCATGTTTGTAGAATTTTCCGCTGGACTTTCACCTTCTATTGCACCATCAGTACCAGCAGAATCTGCAGGATTTATCCGCTTCTCATTCCCTGCCATTCTGTGTTTCTTCCTCTTTCTCTGTGCCATGTTAAGTCAAGCCGACAATAAAAACGAATAACAATTTAGTTCTTCAGAACAAATTGATGCTTGATGTAGACGAACTGAACTTCGGTGTTAGACAACCACATGATAGGAGGATGTAATATGTATGAAAAACAGGACGGAAGAGATAACCAGAACTATGATGTGTAAACTAAGAAGACATTTCACCAAATTAGAAGAAATGCAATGGAAGGTAGACACCATATGAAAGATGCTACAAATATCGCTCTGCCAAGTTAACAGCGTCTCAGCATAAATGGCGTTTAAACAAATGTGAAGCAGTACAAGAAATAAATCATATGCAAGATACAAACAACATCACACCACCATGTTAGAGGTCTCTCGTCATTAGTGCCATTGCATATTCACAGCATTGCATATTCACAGTTATGATGTGTAAACTAAGGAGAAGGCATTTCAACAAATTAGAAGCAATGAAAGCTAGACACCATATGAAAGATGCAACGAATATCACTCTACCAAGTTAAAACTGTCTCGTCATAAGTGCCATTTCAACAAATTAGTACTACAAGCTAGAAAAGAATGTGAGATGTAACTGATGACCCACAAGTATAGGGGATCTATCGTAGTCCTTTCGATAAGTAAGAGTGTCGAACCCAACGAGGAGCAGAAGGAAATGATAAGCGGTTTTCTGCAAGGTATTCTCTGCAAGTACTGAAATAAGTGGTGACAGATAGTTTTGTGAAAGGATAATTTGTAACGAGCAAGAAGTAACAAAAGTAAATAAAGTGCAGCAAGGTGGCCCAATCCTTTTTGTAGCAAAGGACAAGCCTGGACAAACTCTTATAATAGGAAAAGCGCTCCCGAGGACACATGGGAATATCATCAAGCTAGTTTTCATCACGTCCATATGATTTGCGTTCGGTACTTTGATAATTTGATATGTGGGTAGAACAGTGCTTGGGTGCTGTTCTTACTTGAACAAGCATCCCACTTATGATTAACCTCTATTGCAAGCATCCACAACCACAAAAAAAGTATTAAGGTGAACCTAACCATAGCATGAAACATATGGATCCAAATCAGCCCCTTACGAAGCAACACATAAACTAGGGTTTAAGCTTCTGTCACTCTAGCAACCCATCATCTACTTATTACTTCCCAATGCCTTCCTCTAGGCCCAAATAATGGTGAATTGTTATGTAGTCGACATTCACATAACACCACTAGAGGCTAGACAACATACATCTCATCAAAATATCGAATGAATACCAAATTCACATGACTACTAATAGCAAGACTTCTCCCTTGTCCCCAGGAACAAATATAACTACTCACAAAGCATATTCTTGTTCATAATCAGAGGGGTAATAATATGCATAAAGGATCTGAACATATGATCTTCCACCAAATAAACCAACTAGCATCAACTACAAGGAGTAATCAACACTACTAGCAACCTACTAGCACCAATCCCGGACTTGGAGACAAGAATTGGATACAAGAGATGAACTAGGGTTTGGAGATGAGATGGTGCTGGTGAAGATGTTGATGAAGATTGCCCTCTCCCGATGAGAGGAGCGTTGGTGATGATGATGACGATGATTTCCCCCCGGAGGGAAGTGTCCCAGCAGAACAGCTCTGCGGAGCCCTAGATTGGTTCCGCCATGGTTCCGCCTGGCGGCGGTGAGTCTCGTCCCGAAAGGTTGCTTAATGTTTTTTCTCATCGAAAGACTTCATATAGGAGAAGATGGGCGTCGGAGAGCCACCGGGGCCCACGAGGGAGGGCGCGCTTGGGGGCGCCCCACCCTCATGAAAGGTGGTGGGCCCCTGGCCTTCATCTTTGGCGACGATTTTTCTTTATTTATTTTAAGATATTCCGTGGATTTTCAGGACTTTTGGAGTGGCGCAGAATAGGTCTCCAATATTTGCTCCTTTTCAAGCCCAGAATTCCAGCTGCCGGCATTCTCCCTCTTCATGTAAACCTTGTAAAATAAGAGAGAATAGCCATAAGTATTGTGACATAACGTGAAATAACAGCCCATAATGCGATAAATATCTATATAAAAGCATGATGCAAAATGGACGTATCAACTCCCCCAAGCTTAGACCTCGCTTGTCCTCAAGCGAAAAGCCGATAACAATAAATATGTCCTCATGTTTAGAGGTAGAGGCGTCGATAAAAATAAAATACGGACATGAAGGCATCATGATCATTCTCATAACAGCAACATATATAGATTTTGTCATATGATTACTTATATTCAAGTGATGATCTTTTCACAATGCAAAGGTATGAATCAGAAACCTTATTGAGCACCAACAAATTATAACCTCAGTCATTGAAGCAATTGCAATTTATCATAACATCGGAAAGAGTCTATGTCAGAGCTTAAAAGCAAGTCCACATACTCAACTATCACTTAGTCCTTCATAATTGCTAACACTCACGCAATACTTGTGGTTACAGAGTTTCAATCGGACACAGAGAAAGATAGGGGCTTATAGTTTTGCCCCACAACCTTTTACCTCAAGGGTAATGTCAACAATAATAATTCATGCTCCCCTACATCCAATTAGATATGTATATCATGTTCTTTCCAACATGCTGGGCTTTCCAAAGGGTAAAATGAAAAAGGAAAGGTGAAGATCACCGTGACTCTTGCATAAGGTAGAGGATAATAAAGGATAGGCCCTTCGCAGAGGGAAGCAGAGGTTGCCATGCGCTTTTATGGTTGGATGCACAAAATCTCAATGTGAAAGAACGTCACTTTATATTGCCCCTTGTGGTATGAAACTTTATTATGCAGTCCATCGCTTTTATTTCTTCCATATCACAAGATCGTATAAAGCTTATTTCTCCCACACCAATCAATCATACATAATTAGAGCAATTTTTATTGCTTTGCACCGATGACAACTTACTTGAAGGATCTTACTCAATCCATAGGTAGATATGGTGGACTCTCATGGCTAAACTGGTTTAAGGGTATTTGGAAGCACAAGTAGTATCTCTACTTGGTGCTGAGAATTTGGCTAGCATGAGGGGAAAGGCAAGCTCAACATGTTAGAGGATCCATGACAACATACTTTATCTCAGATATAAGAAAACATAACTCATCACGTTGTCTTCCTTGTCCAACATCAACTCTTTAGCATGTCATATTTTAATGAGTGCTCCCAATCATAAAAGATGTCAATGATAATATATCTATATGTGAAACCTCTCTTTCCTTATTACTTCCTATTAATTGCAACGATGACCAAAGCTATATTTGCCAACTCCCAACAACTTTTAATCATCATACTCTTCCTATGTGAAGTCATTACTCTCAATAAGATCAATATGAACTCTTTGTTTCTTTTTATTCTTTTCTTCTTTCTATTCTTTTATTCACCCAAGATCATGGCAAAATAATCAAGCCCTTGACTCAACACTAAACTTTATTATATATATAGCTCACAGACTCGATTACATAGAGGGATCATAAAGCAATACTCAAAACTAGATCATGCCATAAACTTTATTCTACTAGATCAAGATACTACTAATAGGATCGAACTAATAAAAAGGTAAAGATAGGAGTTGTGATTGTGATACGATACCGGGGCACCTCCCCCAAGCTTGGCAGTTGCCAAGGGGAGTGCCCATACCCATGTGATTATGTCTCCTTCTTTGTTGTTGGTGAAGGTGGTGGTGATGGATAGTCGCACATCGAGTGTAAGAGGTCCTCCAACTTGCGGATAATGCCCTTGAGTGCAACAATATGATCGTTCAACAAAATATTTTCACTTGTGAGATACTTGTTTTGAATACGAGCTAACTCAATCATCTTGAAAGCTTCGATTTCAGTTGGGGTGAGAAAGTTGTGATCAAGTTGAAGGGTGTCTTCTGCTGCCGGAGCTTGGTCCTCCGTGGCTTTCTTGATCCTTTCATCCTTGTTTACCTTCATGGGTTCTTCCCTCTTCAGATCTATCTTCATTAGCCAAGCATCGTTGTCACCATTGTTGGAGGAGGGGGACGACATGATGCCTAGCCTTGAAAACCCTGACAGAAAACAGCTCGAAACAAGAACATGAGAGATTTGCGTGATACTGGAGCCAAAACCTTCGGGAGAATATATAATGAATTTTTACCGACCAAAATACGTATCGTGCAAGAAAACGGAGTCCGGAGGGCACACGAGGTGCTCACAAGGTAGGGGGGCACGCCCAGGGGGGTAGGGGGCGCCCACCACCCTCGTGGGGCCCTCGTGTCCTCCCGTATTGCTACTTATTTTTCTATTTTTCTAAATATTCCAAAACGGAGAAATATTGCCTTAAATATTGTTTTGGAGTCGGTTTACTTACCGTACCACATACCTATTCCTTTTGAGTGCAAGCGGTCCGAAAGTGTCCTTATGTATTCCTCCGGGGTTACGGTTTCAATAATATTGGTTTCAACATTTATGGGATTACCTGAAATATAATGTTTGATCCTTTGACCATTTACCACCTTTGGATTTGTGCCTTCGAAGTTGTTGATTTTTATGGCACCAGAACGATAGACCTCCTCGATAACGTAGGGACCTTCCCATTTAGAGAGAAGTTTTCCTGCAAAAAATCTTAAACGGGAGTTGTATAGCAATACATAATCACCTACATTAAACTCAAGCTTTTGTATCCTTTTGTCATGCCATCTTTTAACTTTTTCTTTAAACAACTTAGCATTTTCATAAGCTTGGGTTCTCCATTCATCAAGTGAGCTAATATCAAATAACCTCTTCTCACCGACAAGTTTGAAATCATAGTTGAGCTCTTTAATAGCCCAATATGCCTTATGTTCTAGTTCGAGAGGTAAGTGACATGCTTTTCCGTAATCCATTTTATACGGAGACATACCCATAGGATTTTTATATGTAGTTCTATATGCCCATAATGCATCATCAAGTTTCTTGGACCAATTCTTCCTAGACCTATTAACAGTCTTTTGCAAAATTAATTTTAGCTCTCTATTACTCAATTCTACTTGACCGCTATACTGTGGGTGATAAGGAGATGCAATTCTATGATTAACATCATATTTAGCAAGCATTTTACGGAAAGCACCATGAATAAAATGTGAACCACCATCGGTCATTAAATATCTAGGGACTCCAAACCTCGGAAAAATAACTTCCTTAAGCATTTTAATAGAGGTGTTATGATCAGCACTACTAGTTGGAATAGCTTCTACCCACTTAGTAACGTAATCAACTGCAACTAAAATATGTGTATATCCATTAGAGGCAGGAAAAGGTCCCATATAATCAAAGCCCCAAACATCAAATGGTTCAATAACAAGTGAATAATTCATAGGCATTTATTGACGTCTACTAATATTACCAATTCTTTGACATTCATCGCAAGACAAAACAAACTTACGGGCATCCTTGAAGAGAGTGGGCCAATAAAAACCGGATTGCAATACCTTATGTGCAATTCTATCTCCAGCGTGGTGTCCTCCATAAGCTTCAGAGTGACACTTGCGTAGGATCTGATCCTGTTCATGCTCAGGTACACAACGTCTAATAACACCATCTACTCCTTCTTTGTAAAGATTTGGGTCATCCAAAAGTAATGTCGCAAATCATAGAAAAACTTTTTCTTTTGTTGGTATGTGAAGCTAGGTAGTATAAATTTAGCAACAATATAATTAGCATAATCAGCATACCATGGAGTGCTACGAGAAGTGCTTATGACATTTAATTGTTCACCAGGAAAGCTATCATCAATAGGTAGTGGGTCATCAAGAACATTCTCTAACCTAGATAAGTTGTCTGCAACAGGGTTCTCAGCTCCTTTTCTATCAACAATATGCAAATCAAATTCTTGCAGCAAGAGAACCCATCTAATAAGTCTAGGTTTTGCATCTTTCTTTTCCATAAGATATTTAATAGAAGCATGATCAGTGTGAATAGTTACTTTAGAATCAACAATATAGGGTCTAAATTTATCACAAGCAAATACAACTGCTAAAAGTTCCTTTTCGGTAGTAGCATAATTTCTTTGAGCATTGTCTAGAGTCTTACTAGCATAATGGATAACATTTAATTTCTTATCAACTCTTTGCCCTAGAACAACACCTACAACATAATCACTAGCATCACACATAATTTCAAAGGGTAAATTCAATCGGTGGCTGAACAACAAAAGAGAGACTAATGCTTTCTTAAGTATTTCAAATGCTTCTACACAATAATCATCAAAGACAAATGGTACATCATTTTGTAATAAATTAGTCGAGGCGAGAAATTTTGAGAAGTCCTTAATGAACCTCCTATAAAATCTGGCGTGACCAAGGAAACTTCTTATACCTTTGATGTCCTTGGGACATGGCATCTTTTCAATAGCATCAACCTTGGCTTTATCAACTTCAATACCTCTTTCGAAACTTTGTGCCCCAAGACAATACCTTCATTAACCATAAAGTGTCACTTTTCCCAATTCAAGACAAGATTAGTTTCTTCACATCTCTGCAAAACTTCGATCAAGATTGCTCAAGCAATCATCAAAGAGGAACCATAGACGGAAAAGTCGTCCATGAAAACCTCACAAATCTTTTCACAAAAGTCAGAGAATATAGCCATCATGCATCTTTGAAAGGTAGCAGGTGCATTACATAAACCAAAAGGCATACGTCTATAAGCAAAAGTACCAAAAGGGCATGTAAAAGTAGTCTTTGATCGATCTTTAGCCGACACAGGTATTTGAGAGAAACCAGAATAACCATCTAGAAAGCAATAATGTGTATGTTTGCATAATCTTTCTAGCATTTGATCGATAAAAGTCAAGGGGTAATGATCTTTCATAGTAGCCTTATTTAATTTGCGGAAATCAATTACCATCCTATAACCTGTGATAATTCTTTGAGCGATCAATTCATCTTTATCATTAGGAACAACAGTAATACCTCCCTTCTTAGGGACACAATGGACATGACTTACCCACTGACTATCAGCAACGGGATAAATTATACCTGCCTCCAGAAGCTTGAGTATTTCTTTTCTTACCACTTCTTTCATTTTAGGATTCAAGCGTCGTTGAGGATCACGAACTGGTTTGGCATCCGCTTCAAATTATTTTATGTTGACATAGAGTGGGACTAATGCCCTTAAGATCATCAAGAGTATATCCAATAGCGGCACGGTGCTTCTTGAGTTTTCAATAATCTTTCTTCTTCATGCTCTGAAAGGTTAGCACTAATAATAACAGGATATATTTTCTTTTCATCAAGATAAGCATATTTAAGATTATCAGGCAACGGTTTAAGCTCAAACACGGGATCACCCTGGGTGGAGGAGGATCCCCTAGGATCTCAACAGGCAAATTGTGTTGCAGAATAGGTTCCTGTTTAAAGAATACTTCATCTATTTCCCTTCTTTCATTCATGAACATATCATTTTCATGGTCTAGCAATTAGTGTTCTAAAGGATCACTAGGAGGTACGGCAATAGAAGCAAGACCAATAATTTCATCCTTACTAGGCAATTCTTCCTCACGATGTTGTTTACTAAATTTAGAGAAATTAAACTCATGAACCATATCATCCAAGACAATAGTAACAACATTCTTTTCGCAATCTATCCTAGCATTAACAGTATTCAAGAAGGGTCTACCAAATATAATGGGACAAAAGCTATCTTGTGGAGAACCAAGAACAAGAAAATCAGCAGGATATTTAGTTTTCCCACACAAGACTTCAACATCTCTAACAATTCCCATTGCAGATATAGTATCTCTATTGGCAAGTTTAATTGTAACATCAATATCTTCTAACTCAGCAGGTGCAATTTCATGCATAATTTCTTTGTATAAGTCAATGGGTATTACACTAGCACTAGCACCCATATCACATAAGCCATGATAACAATGATCTCCTATTTTAACAGAAATAACGAGCACGCCTACCACAGGTCTATGTTTATCTTTAGCACACGGTTTAGCAATTCTAGCAGTTTCACCGAGAACTGAATAACATGCCCATCAATATTATCGACAAGAGATCTTTAACAATAGCAATATTAGGTTCTACTTTGACTTGCTCAGGAGGTGTATAAGTTCTAATATTGCTTTTACGAACAACAGTTGAAGCTTTAGCATGATCCTTTATTCTAACAGGGAAGGGTGGTTTCTCAACATAAGAGATAGGAACAATAGGATCATTATAAGTAACAGTCTTTTCTTCAACTTTAATACGTGCAGCTACTTTTACTTATATGGGAGGATGATATTTAAACCACTTCTCCTTGGGGAGATCAACATAAGTAGCAAAATATTTACAGAAAGAAGCTACTATCTCAGAGTCAAGTCCATATTTAGTGCTAAACTTACGGAAAATATCGGTATCCATAAAAGATTTAACACAATCAAACTTAGGTGTCATACCTGACTCCTTACCATCATCGAGGTCCCAATCTTCAGAGTTGCGTTTAATTCTATCCAATAAATTCCATTTAAATTCAATAGTCTTCATCATAAAAGAGCCAGCAAAAGAAGTATCGAGCATGGTGCGATTTTTATCAGAAAGCCGAGCATAAAAATTCTGAAGAATTGTCACTCTTGAGAGCTCATCATTGGGGCATGAATATAACATTGATTTAAGCCTCCCCCAAGCTTGAGCGATGCTTTCTCCTTCGCGAGGCCAAAATATATATATATATAATTGCGATCACGATGAACAAGATGCATACGGTAATATTTTTGATGAAATTCCAGTTTCAATCTTTTATAGTTCCATGATCTCGTATCATCACATAGCCTATACCATGTCAACGCGTCTCCCTTCAAAGCTAAAGGGAAGACCTTCTTCTTAACAACATCATCGGGTATACCTGCAAGCTTAAATAGTCCACAAACTTCATCCACATAGAGTAGATGTTCATCAGGATGCTTTGTTCCATCTCCTGTAAAAGTGTTAGCTAGCAGTTTTTCCATCATACCCGAAGGAATTTCAAAAGGAGTTTCATTTTCAATAGGTTCAGTAGGTTGAGGAGCAACTCTTTGCTCTACTGGACGGGGTGAAGATACCCCGAACAAGCCCCTCAGAGAATTACTTTCCATAGTAACAAGTGACAGAAAATTTCAGCACACTATATAAATTTTTCCTTACCAAATTCCACCTACCAAAAGCACTACACTCCCCAGCAACGGCGCCAGAAAAGAGTCTTGATGACTCACAAGTATAGGGGATCTATCATAGTCCTTTCGATAAGTAAGAGTGTCGAACCCAACGAGGAGCAGAAGGAAATGATAAGCGGTTTTCAACAAGGTATTCTCTGCAAGTACTGAAATAAGTGGTGACAGATAGTTTTGTGAAAGGATAATTTGTAACGAGCAACAAGTAACAAAAGTAAATAAAGTGCAGCAAGGTGGCCCAATCCTTTTTGTAGCAAAGGACAAGCCTGGACAAACTCCTATAATAGTAAAAGCGCTCCTGAGGACACATGGGAATATCATCAAGCTAGTTTTCATCACGTTCATATGATTCGCATTCGGTACTTTGATAATTTGATATGTGGGTGGACCGGTGCTTGGGTGCTGTTCTTACTTGAACAAGCATCCCACTTATGATTAACCTCTGTTGCAAGCATCCGCAACTACAACAAAAGTATTAAGGTGAACCTAACCATATCATGAAACATATGGATCCAAATCAGCCCCTTACGAAGCAACACATAAACTAGGGTTTAAGCTTCTGTCACTCTAGCAACCCATCATCTACTTATTACTTCCCAATGCCTTCCTCTAGGCCCAAATAATGGTGAAGTGTTATGTAGTCGACGTTCACATAACACCACTAGAGGCTAGACAACATACATCTCATCAAAATATCGAACGAATACCAAATTCACATGACTACTAATAGCAAGACTTCTCCCTTGTCCTCAAGAACAAAAGTAACTACTCACAAAGCATATTCATGTTCATAATCAGAGGGGTAATAATATGCATAAAGGATCTGAACATATGATCTTCCACCAAATAAACCAACTAGCATCAACTACAAGGAGTAATCAACACTACTAGCAACCTACTAGCACCAATCCCGGACTTGGAGACAAGAATTGGATACAAGAGATGAACTAGGGTTTGGAGATGAGATGGTGCTGGTGAAGATGTTGATGAAGATTGCCCTCTCCCGATGAGAGGAGCGTTGGTGATGATGACGACGATGATTTCCCCCTCCAGGAGGGAAGTGTCCCCGACAGAACAGCTCTGCCGTAGCCCTAGATTGGTTCCGCCAAGGTTCCGTCTCGTGGCGGCGGAGTCTCGTCCCGAAAGGTTGCTTAATGTTTTTTTCTCATTGAAAGACTCCATATAGGAGAAGATGGGCGTCGGAGATCCACCAGGGGGCCCATGAGGTAGGGGGGCGCACCCCCCACCCTCGTGAGCAGGGTGTGGGCCCCCTGGCCTTCATCTTTGGCGATGATTTTTCTTTATTTATTTTAAGATATTCCGTGGAGTTTCAGGACTTTTGGAGTTGCGCAGAATAGGTCTCCAATATTTGCTCCTTTTCCAGCCCAGAATTCCAGCTGCTGGCATTTTCCCTCTTCATGTGAACCTTGTAAAATAAGAGAGAATAGCCATAAGTATTGTGACATAACTTGAAATAACAGCCCATAATGCGATAAATATCGATATAAAAGCATGATGCAAAATGGACGTATCAGTAACCTATATCACACTCCGAAGTCAAACGTGTCTTATGATAAGTGATTGTTGCAGGTTACACAACAGTAGTAATTTGATGTAAGAACATGGTGTGATAGACAGATATTGTATGTTCTAGAAACAGGAACACGTGTCTTATTCAAGTGTAATGTGTAAAGTAAGCAGATGGAATTCAACAAAATTAGAAGCAATACAAGCTAGACATCACACATAACATGCAACCACATATAATAGTGCCAAGTTAGAGGGCGCACCAGTGATGCTGCACTAGGGGAGACATGCTCATCATAAACACAGCTTTGTTGAGTATCTATGCATGTGTTGTCTTGGAAATCATCTTGGGGGTGTGGAGGAGTAGAAACTGTAGAGGCCCTCCGTTTGGAAGGAGCACCTTTATCCGCTGCCTTGCTAACTTCCTTCCGCTTTATTGATTTTGAAATGTCAAGTAAAACCGACAAGAAAAAAGCAATAAAATTCTCTCTTCAGAACTCATTCATGCATGATACTGACAATCACTACTTTGATGTAAGGCAAACACATGATACCAGGATGGAATATGTACTAAAAACAGGACGTCATGGCATGTTCACAACTTTTTGTGTAAACTAAGCAGAAACCATTCCAGCAAATAAGAAGCAATGCAAGCTAGACACCACATGAAAGATGCAACCAATATGACTTTGCCAAGTTAAAATCGTCCCATCATAAATGGAATTTCAACAAATTAGAAGCAGCGCATGCTATAAATCTTATGAAAGATGCAACTAATATCGCACTGCATATACTAAAGGTGTCTCGTCATATTGATTGATGCGGGATACAAAAAAAATAGTTTTATGTAAGGACATGCTTAATAGACAGATGTACTATGTACTAAATACAGGAAGGCATGTCACATTAACAGGTATAATTTCACATTTACAGGAGTATAAGCTAAGCAGACTAGCACATGCAGTTTAACCAGATTGGAAGAATTACAATCTAGACACCATATGCAACATGCAACCACATATCACGTTGCCAAGTTAGAGCAAGCACCTGCGATGCTAGTGTAGGGTGCTGTAATCAACTCTGAGCTACGTTCACTATCTTCATCTAGCATTTACATTTCTTGAGAATCATGTCGGAGGTGACGCTGCATTCTTTAAATGAGGAGTAGTCCCTTGCCTGCCTGCCTCGTCATAAGTGTTTGATGAGGGATACGCAAGAACATTAGTTTGATGTAAGAACATGGTTAATACACGATGTACTAGTATGTACCAAAACAGAAAGGCATGTCATATTCAAAGGTATAATGTGTAAGCTAAGCGGATGCAATTTAACCAAATTGGAAGCAATATGAGCTAGACATCCGGCTGGAGTGGTGAACATGATCATCTAGGACACGAGAGCCTGGTGGGGGCGGGCTGCTTCGCCACCATCGCGGCTTTTAGTTGGCTTCTAGGTGATGCTGTCTTTCTTTGGGCTTGTCTTTGGCTCGGCCGATGCCACGACTAACTATTTATCTTCTGGTGCTCACGGATGGTGGTTCATGTAAAAATATCTTTCCTTATCTTAATAAAGACCGACTTGACCTTTCAAATACAAGCTAGACACCATATGGAACATGCAACCACATATGACACCGCATGAAGTTAAAGCAAGCACACAGGATGGTGGTTCATTGCGGCGAGTCATCAACTCGAGCAACGTTTACCGTCTCCATCTGCGACCTTGCACCCTTTAAAGCGCAGAACGCGTGCGCGCCTAGCAGCGAGAAAGCTGGCACGACTTGTCTATTTTCTTTTTGCTTTCCTTCGGCAGACTCTGAAATACCCTTGCCTAAAAACACAATAGTGAGAGTATGGATGAAGTGTGTGCAGAACTAGTGCACTGTAAAAGTAGCAGATAGCGGTGGCTGAAAAATAAATGACAGGAGACATATGATAGCTCTACAACATTGCATGACAAACAAAATTAGATTCTACTCCATATGATTTTGTAATATATGAGCACAGGAAATGCAGGTACTCCTCCGGCACACCACCACATGTGGTCATATCTAAGATAACAATCATTGAAAATAAATAGGTCGATCGATTTTTTAATGAACCATCCGATCTATAAGGAGCAGGCAGATGGCCTTCGTCTACCTCCCTTGATCCTTTGTTGGCGATCTTTCTCGAACCGCCGGTGACCACCGGCCAGAACCGTGCCTCCGCCGCCTGCCCTCCCATCGACCTCACACCACCGCCGTGCTTGGCAGCGCCCCAAGCCATCCCTTTAATCCCGGCCGACCTCCGGATCGGGCGCCAGAGCTCTAGGCGCAGAGCGCCCTAAGATAAACACCAAGGCGCTGCTTCCCCGGTGTAATAGTCGTACTAGCGCCTGTTACGCCGGGGAATGCTCCGTTAATTGGGAATCAAGCGGCCAGAAATTGAAATTCAGGTGGGCGACAGACCTCTAGCTAAGGTGAAATAGTATATGAGGAGAAACCTTGTGCATCGCGAGTTACTAGGAACATCTAGTATCAAGAAGAAGCGGTCAACTAGTGTCTTCGTGGGATGAATACCGTACAAGCAGAGGCGTAAGATTTGCACGAATAAGGGAAGAGGAGTACCTTCTTGGTTGCGGTGTGGTCACCTCCACATGTCGCGGCGATCTTCTTCTTTTACCGGGAAACCGATGTTACGAGGGTGCAGGCTTGGGCGAACCCATGGCCAAATTGTTGACTGTGTTGCCGTGGCCGTATGTTGGCGGAGGGAAGCAGATCCGGCGGCGAAGGGCGGCGTAGCAGGAACAACTCCGGTGCGGTGGAGGGTGGCGAAGTTGGAGCCAGCGGTGAGGCGCAGGACGGCGTGGTTGAGCTGGCTCGAATGCGGATGGCTCGGCCTCGGCTTCAACTACTAGCCATGGAGGCGTTGCGGTTGAGGTTGCGGTGGGCGGCGACGTCGGGTATCGGCTCGGCGTGATGGAGGAGGCGGCGGTTGATGGGTGGGATGGGGTGGCGGACGGAGGGCGCCGGGTTTCACGGCTGGTGGAGAGGTAGTTTTGGCGCCCACGAGTACTGAATGGGGAATCGGACGGGTGGGGGAACCATGTTTGATGCAGGGACGCGCTTGTTTTTGGCTTTTTTGAACAGAAGATGGGACGCGCTTGTTTGAAATTTGAGGAAAGTACAAACTTTCCCCCCTCTTAAATTTCAGACCTACTGCAGGTCGGGGGTAGGATGGTAATCCCAGGTGTCCCAAATAGTGGGCGGGAGCGATTTCGGCCACACGCATGTGTGCTTAGGCGACCATTGTGTATGAATGTTTCTCGGAGGCGGTTGCGTGGCGTCTAGATGAAGCTACAAACCTACCCCGGTTTAGACCTTTGGACGTCCGGCCGGTAGGTTTCACAGGTCGGAGTTATTAGAAAAGTAATTTCCTTGTACTACCAAACATTGGTCTCACGCGGTTTCGGGCGAGTAGAGGCTCTTTTGGCGCTTCGTTCAAAATTTTGAAACACAAGCATTCACGTTTAGAGTACTCTTGAATTATGAGGATTGACCTAAATAGACAATGTTATATTTGACCTTGTATGCTTGAAAACCTCATTAAATTATCCGCTTCCTTTTGAAATTTTGACACTTGAAAATCCTATAACTACGATTATTTTGGAATGGAGGAGCTAAATTTGAATCTATTTTGTACACGACTACATATGCTATTATGTACAAAATCAGAGCAAAGATTGGTACCCCCATAGTTTAGGTATGGTTTACAAATGCCATGATATCAAATTCAAATAATTGAATGGACTTCATGTTGAATTTGATTTTTTTAAACCACCTTAGGTTGAATTCAAATGTATGTTAGTTCATAGGTAGCTATTTATAAATGTCCATTGTGTAACTTTCGTATGTATAATGTGCTTTACACACACAACATGAACTATACTCGCGTTTATATTCGATTGCTAAAGCAATGCATTGTCTGGAGTTCAAAATACTAACTATGTGGATCAATTGTGTCGAATAATAACATAGACATGCTCAAATTCAATAGAATCTAGATGTCTGATGGATCAATGACCGCTCCTTACGCGAACTGCAAATATCATGATCCCATCCTAATATTTGGATACAATTTATATCTTTAATCAATGTGTAGAGCAGTCTTTTACGTGTAGTTTGACTCTCCATCGGTGGTCTCTCACACATGCTCACACACTCTCTCCCGAGGTGTCTTTCTCGCACACATGCTCTAGATATAACCCTCCTTCCCTCTCGTAACCATTTACAACTGTTTTCACTAACCTTTATCACAAGCACTCTTCCTCTCGCAAACATACACACGTACAATCCTCATCGACCCTTTCTATATACATGGACCTGCCTACGTGTCTCATGTACGCACATTATCTTTACGCCTATCTCTCACGCATTATCTCACACCTCTCTTCCTAATCGACGAGTATGATTCTAGCAGAGCATTTTTGTAGGATGCCTTAGGTTGGATGAATAGTAATATCAGAGATAAAGAGGTTACCTTAGTCCAAGAACCTAGGGTTACAAATCCTAGCCGGCTTTGTCAGTGGACACAGAGTCCTTAACAATTATGCTATCTTTGTCTTGTACGACTAGTCATCCATGGGTCTTCCTAAATGTGTCATGGGCCGACCAATGTGGCGCAGGACGGAACCGAACGGAGGGCCTCACCTCGACCCACCGGAACTCACGCGGTGACACACCCTCTGCCCCCACGTCTCATTATCTTCTCACACCCACACATACCAACACAAACACCACACACACAGAAAATTTCTCCTGGTGCCTCTATTCCCTCCCCCCTTGCATATACACACTCAAGGGAATGGATTCTCTTGTCGTGACGTCAAATTCGTCTCTCTCTCTCTAGACCACTCTCATTTCTCGTGCTATCTCTCCCACGCCCCCCGTCGGCCCCTCTATCCATGCCTCGCTCGAATACGTAATACACACACATACCTCTCTAGGCCCCGCCAAATGCGTGAACTACACATTCACACATGTTACATCACGTACCCCATTGATCTAAAAAGCCATCTCTTCACGTTTATTTCGCATACAACATTCCTTTTGAATAAAGTGTGGCCAAAAATTATTTTAGAGTTTCTACATATATACAACATTACAAAGTTATATGGAGAGTCTGACGCTAATTTGCATTGCATGGTGCCCACAATGATATTTATTTCAAGACTTGTGAATTTGTATATTTTATACTATATACAAAGTTAGCCATAATAAAGAGAAAGCGAAGAGCATCTCTCTCTCCATCGCATACCCCCACATCGCCCCTTTCACGTATGCACACAAAACTATCTCAGGTCCTCTAAAAGTAAGCCCCAGAAAATTCATGCGTGTTTCATCTTTCTCTCGCGATATATGGAATAGCGATCATTGCATTTGAAGCGAAAGCACGATACATACATTGGACTTCATAATCCACTCATTACGGTCACCGTTTACGTTTAGTGGTTATTATCTGATCACGGGCTCACCGTACAACTTTGTATTTGCTCATGACATGACTAGTTGACGATTAAGCGCTCCACGTGGCACCTCTAGTGTTGCATCGCATTATCTCACTAACATCGTGCCCACTGTTGACTTGTATCTACTCTACATCTAAACTATTATAAAATACATAAAATACACTCTTATAAAAACAGAGTTGGTGATGATGGTGTGCCTGCCATCCTACAATATAGGCCGTCCGATTTATATCGGCGAATAGGAAAGAAACTATGGCAATTTTGCAAAAGGTACCCACACCTCTCCACATTTGCAAAGAAGGCCTTCCCTCGTTCATCCTTTTCTCTCACAAGATAAACAAGTCATACAAATGCATCTTGATGTTACGTGCAACGCATGGGCATCTTGCTTGTAAGAATGAAAAGCAAGCGACAAAAAATATTTTGACGGTGGTTGAAGTCATGACCCTTGGCACAGCGGACAAGGTGGCCTTGTATTGGTATCTGAGCCGTCTGTTTTAACACACATGAGCTGGTGTGGTGATTATACACACACGCACGCATGCACACGAACTCCATCCACGCAACACTCACACAAACACATGCACCCACGCACGCACACAACACTCACACGTACACACGCAGCCACACACACACGCAACACTCACACGCACACATGCACGCATGCATGCACACACCAGTACACCACATGACCAACACACACTCTCACGCTCAAGTGCTCAACCTACGTGCATGCGCACACATCAGCCCAGATGGACACATACACAACCAGGTGATTCCCGCACACAGGTTGGAGCCTTGTCGCGCCTGCGTAAATTTGTGTTTATCTGACCTTTTCCCTATGCGAACTGACAGGTGGGACCCACAAGGAATGTGGTCAATTTAACTAGTCAACATGGTGCCACGCAGACTATTTGGCCGGTCAACAGAGTGCAATCTGATGCTGAACTGTGAGCAAGTGACCGGATAATCACCGCAAAACGTATATAGTGACCGTAATCAGCTTATTCTGAAGTTCGGTGACCGTATTACGCTTTTCTCTCTGTAGGCCCTCCAAAACTACATCTCTACATGTTCTCGCATGTTACATCTAACAACTATGCAATACAGCACTACTACTACACTCTAACACAATAAATCATATGTGTTTTTAGTTTTACTAGATATCATATTGTTACTTATAATTATTCAGTTTGCATACATTAAAATTGCCTTTGAAATGTATGGCCAGTATCATCTACCGCGGGAAAAATCCGCCCTTTCTGTTTAATCGGGTTTGTATCGATGGATCGTATGAAACAGCAAAACTATAGTACTATCTGATACAAGTGACAGTTCACTGGGCGTCGTGTCGTCTACTCCTCCGTCGAAGAGTGGGCGCTCGCTTTCATAAATCTTCTAGTCCCTTTCGCCGACATGTGGGACATCAAGCTACCGGGTCCACATGCCATACCGAATCTGATGCTTGAGCAGCGGGGTGAAGCACCCAGTCATGGCGCCGGCATAGTAATGAGCAATGAGGCGTCAAATCACAAAGTTGCACCTTTCCGCAGATTAAGTTGGAGGGGCGAAGTAATAATGCTAAAAAGAAGTTGGAGGGGCGAAGCAACCATCATTTCACTCGTTGCTGAATCCGCTTCTCCTCATCTTCTTCAACTTAACCACGTGTTGCTTTCGCCGTTGTTACGCCTCATGTGGGCCGCGGATCAGCTTGGTAAAGCAACGACACGTGGGACGCATGTTAGCAAACCGCCAGACAATGTCGTCCAAAAAAAACCTCCCCCGCCATCCGCGCGGCAAAATCACCTCCTTTTTACTAATCTTTGATTCTATAATTTTTTAGATCAATATAATTGAGATTTGTATAGATAGCACACAGGAGCAAAACCAACTGGTATGGTTAAGGGCATCCACAATGTGTAGCCAAATGTGAAAATAGCTTTTGGCATTGTGGGAACCATTGTGGAAGGTGTTGCCAAAGCCAAAAAGATGGAACCGAAGCTCCCTGATTGATTGATTGAAGGAATAGAAAAATGCAACGCCTCTCCTCTTTCTCCCATGCTTGGACGCATGTAGTACAGTATAGAGCACTGAGTCTACTCCCCTGTCCCTTCTATCACAAATCACAAAGCAGTGAGGCGTCAAATCACAAAGAACGGACGAAGCAACTATCATTTCACTCTTCGCTGACTCCGCTTCTCCATCGTCTTCTTCGAGAAACCATCTCACCGCACTAGTACTCCTAGTAGTAGTACTAGTAAAGGACTTCCTGGATGCAAATAAGGCGGTTGTCTCGGCTTGCAGGCGGCACTTGCGAACGACTTACCAAAGTCTCCCTCAATGGTCTTCTCCGTCGAACGCACTTCGCCAAACCACAAAAAAAAAGTCGTCGACGTCACCGCAATGGGCAAGGAATTCAAATATAGTTACTACCTGCATTGTTTTTGTACACAAGGCCAGTATATCAAAATTACAATTTGCAAAGGGCCACTAACACTAATCGAGGCAAAATTGATGGGGTTAGCAACCAAGGACATTAATATCCCCTGCATGCATGTGGAAGTGAGAAGGTTCATTTGCAAGGCGCTGCATTAATCAAGCAATGAGGAGTGAGATGGTTAGCTCTTAGGTCTTTCGAGAAAAAATACGCATTAATTGACACGTGAAACGAGGATTTGTATCGATTAAATCCCGAAGGAAAACCCGCCTTTCTTTTTAACACTAGTACTCCTAATGCGTCCGTACTTATCCTGTTTGGGTCTAGGCCTTGCATTGCCAAACTTCGCCACACATTTTGCCAAGCTTGCCTAAAGTTTTCAAAATGAGAAGGAGGTACACTTGCGAGACGGCTATCACGGTCGCACCGCACCCTCACACAGTCGCTCCTGCACGCCATGGTCGCACCGCACCCTCACACAGTCGCTCCTGCACGCCGCAAACCCAACCAAGGGAGCGCACCCTCTCTGACACGCGCTGTCGCATGTGAACAAACCAAACTTAGCCATCCTATCGCTGACACATAAATTTTGTTCATAGAGTATGTTTATCCAACCGCATGTTGGGGAGTATCAGTACGGCCCGTGCGGTGGTCATTGGGGAAGAAGAAGAGGTGAGGAAGAATGAAAGAAGGGTTAGGAGGCGTAGGATATTCATCCAACCGCCTGAAATGGTAGACCGACCCAAGTCAGGCGACTTGCATAACAAATAGTATGTTTTTACACAACAAAAGATCCCTAAAAACAACAACATAAAGAAAAACTATCACTGCTCGCGGAAAGAGACGGCCTCGTCGTCTTTGGCTGCCGGCGCGAACTAGCCATCGCTGCCGACGTGTGTCTCCGCACCGTGGTTGTCCTCGGCCTCCAGCTACTCATTCAAGCAGAGCCTGCGGGCGCTCTGCACAGACGAGAGCACAACCCGGTTCAAGTCGAGGACGTCCGGTTCCGCCTGCAGGAGGGCCTCGATGGCAGCGGCATCCGCGCGCTCCGCGTTGAGTCGAGCCTCTGCCGCCCGGTTCAAGTCCAGGACTTCCGGTTCCGCCTGCAAGAGGGCGTCGATGAGAGCGGCATCCGCGCGCTCTGCGTCGAGTCGAGCCTCTACCACCCGGTTCATGTCCAGGACGTCCGGTTCCGCTTGCAGGAGGGCCTCGATGGCAGCGGCATCCGCGCGCTCCGCCTCAAGTTGAGCCTCCGCCGCCCGGTTCACATCCACGACATCCGGTTCCGCCTACAGGAGAGCCTCGATGGCAGCGGCATGCTCGCGCTCGCGTCGAGTTGAGCCTCGCCTCCGGTCCTCCTTTAGTATCACCATGTTGAACCGCTGGTCCGCTTTGCACCATGGGGACTCGGATGCCGCACGCGAAGTCGGCGTCCATCGTCTCATACCCATCGGGGCCTTCTGCGCGCGACCTCCGCGATGAACATTGGATCGGCTTCCTCCTCCTCGTAGCTTGGCTCCGAGAGAACTCGAGGATTGGCCCGCCGCCAGCGAACTTGGGAGCGGAGGTGCGTGGCGCCGACCGCCGCCCGCGATTTCTGCGGCACTCGGCGTCAACATCTTGTAGTAAGTGATCTTGCGGCGCACCATGGCTTTCCGGCGAACTAGGGGCGCTTGATGCGGGCTAGGGGATCGAAAGGTGGGGGAATGGGCTGGAGATTTGGTGTGGTTTTAGGGCAGTGGCTGGCGTAGGCCGAGCAACGAAGGTTCTGGTGTGAATAGTGGTTCCGGTGACGACCGGTCAATCGGTTTTGACTGTACATCGCTCTTGTCGCGTTTGCGTTGCAGCCCGGCATGCTGGACCCTCCACTTCGCTCACCGAATGGAACGCGCTTCTTCTTGCGTTTTCGCTCGCTTGTGGGACCGCAGTTGAGAGCAAACCGACGTCCCTCCCCCTCCCCCGCCCGCATCATTTATTATACCACCACTCCCTCCGCTTTATGCGGAGTAAATAAAAACAGAGGGAGTATACTACAGATGAGGATCCCCTGACGTGGCTGAACCCATTGAGTAACTAACATGCGGGGCCTAGCAAGCATGGGGTCTGCCAGTAAGTGACCGAAAGGGAGGGTAAGGCAGGGATGACTACATCAGAGGATCCACTTCCACTATACTACTTTGACCAAATGTTAGAGTAATAATATATGACATGCAACTTACACAAATGTTAGAGTAATAATATATGACATGCAACTTACACAAAGCATACAGGGTCTAATGCGTTTTTCGAGGCTAACTTTGACCAAATGTTAGAGTAATAATATATGACATGCAACTTACACATAGCATATGGTCAATTTCGTATGTGAAAGGAGTTTCCAATGATATAATTTTCACATTATACATCTCATGTACTCCCTCCGTCTAGGTGTGTAAGTCATCTTCGAAAACCAAATAATCCCAAAACACGTGGTAGCGGTGCATTAACTTCTACCTCGTTTCTTGTTTCTTGACATATGAACCAATAAGAGATGAGGGTGTGCATGCTTTTAATGACCTGAGACTATCAAACATGACATGCAGTGGTTAGTTCATTGTATGCAATACTATTAATTAGCAAATAAACATTAATGTCACTCGTTTATCCCTCCTCCTTGTTCACGGTGCACAGCCTAAGATGACTTACTCATGTATGTGAAAGGAGTACTATTAATCTTGTCAATAGTCAAATTGGAAACCATCTCGAGTACAAATCTAGGAGTACGTACGAATCTAACAATATTGATTGGGCGTTGTTGAATGTTGATACCTTTTTGATCAAAGTAGAGATACTTTGACTACACATAAAACTTATATGTAAAGTAGAAAGGATAGGAGGAGTATATTATGCGTTCAAAAACAAGCGAACATTGAATACCCTTTATATATGATTTGCGGATGCTATGATCACGGTTCAAAATTTTGAATCCGCCTTAGGTATCACGTGCCCCACTCGTTCCTCTCGATTTCATCTCGGGGTCCGGAGATCTATTGAAAGAGGACTAGGGTGGGTACATGCGAATGATACTCGGTGGAATGTTCAAATGAGGCATGCGGGAGGATGGACTCATTTGGAGGCGACATGATCGATGGAGAAGAGGGTTGAGAGGAATGAGAAATAAGCAAGCGCCACATGATTACACTTGAGCGGCTCAAATAAACAATAAGTTGTCTCGCTTGGCCTACATAGTGAAAGGCCTAATGCGCAACGCGGAGCACTGACGCTCGAATATGGCCGGGAAAACAGGGAAACCGACATAGCGCATACTAGTCCAATGGAGGAGCTGGCCCACGACCTCCTTGCCACCGACAACCATTCATGTGGGTCGTTGGAGCCAACAACGGGGCGCAGCTCCAGCACCGCCTCTGGACACGACGACCACGGTGAGCGACACACTCATATCATCGATAGACACGGTCGGTTTCAGTGTGCCGAGGGTGGTGTTAGTGTTGTGGCACGACCAACGGTATGTCTGGTTTGTGCCCAAGGTTGCCCCATCAAAGAATTGGGTAGCCAAAATTTTGGTTGAGGTATTGGTTGCCCATGATTTGGCCGACATTGGCAAGAAAAATGAACTAGAGTTGGCTAGAGTTCATTGGCATGCCAAAGAAATGGCAACCATCCAAACAAAGACCAATCTTTGGGTCATGACCAAAATTTTGGTAAGGTGCACTTTGGCCACAATCCAAACACACCCCAATACTAGGCTCGTCGAGGATGCACGGGGCGCCGCGACGCGTCCGCGGAGTGGTGTAGCGCGGCCAACTTCATCCTCTGGACCTAAGACCATGCCGGGTCATCTTGCTTTTTCAATGACATGTGGGGATCGCATTTGAGCAAAGGGCATCTCCAACGTTGCCACGACCGCAGCTGACTACCCTGGCACACCAAAGCCCTCGTCCCTCGCGCCGTCGCGCGGTGCGTTCCCAGCCGGCGCCAGCTGCCTGCATTCATGCCGTCCGTTCGTATGTCGTCGTTAAGAGGCTCGGTGCCCGAGGAACCAACTCCGGCGACTTAATGACGCAACCGGACGCTTGGCGCACCAGAATGTGCTACTTAAAGCGGCAACGCCCAGCTAACCTACACACCATAGCGCATCGTCCTCCTACCTGGCACCACATCCGCCATGACCGCAAGTGCGAACGCTTTGCAGGAGAGCTTGTCTTCGGGGATGAAGCTTGAGGTCGCCGCCCTCGCTCAAGTCGCCTCTCGCGACGCAATAGCGGCGTAGCCAGACGCGGACGCGACCGAACAAGCGGTGGCCACGCTGGCGGCCGACGACGGGAGCACCGTCAGCCACGCGTCCTACTTGCCGGCGTCCAACGTCCCGCACCGCCGAGGTCGGGACTCCTCCGAGGATGAGTAGGGCATGGAGGCGGCAGGGCATGGTGTGCCAACTGGCGGTCCGTATCCGTGTTCTACTCTTCCTCACCGGAGACCGCACCTTCACTTCACGGGTCTTGAACCCGCCCCGTACATAGAGATCGCAGATGGAGGGCGCCGTCGCCGCCGTAGAATAGGTTTAGGGTCGGGTTTCTTTTATTTTCTGTCCTATAAAAGTTGAAATGTAATGAAAATCTGCCGTGTTTGCATTAATCTCGGCGGTGTATATGAACTTTCACAATAATATACATATTGTAGGAGTACTAGCAAGATGCCCGTGCGCTGCACGGAAGATCAAGATCTTGTGGGAGAAATGGATGAGCGAGGAAAGCCTTATCGCAAATGTGGAGAGGAGTGCGGGTAAATTGTCATAGTTTCCTTCCTATCCGTTAGATATAGATCGGACGGCCTATATTGCAGGATGACAGGCACACCATCATCACCAACTCTGCTTTTTATTGAACCGAGACAAATCTAAAAACCCCAACTAAGCCAACCTCCCAGCATATCGCGCGGGAAAAGACCCGGCCGCGCCGTTTTAGTCGGGATTACTGGATTACTAGTAGTAGTATTGATGGATCGCGCAAAGCAACATTTTTTTGAGGGGGCGAAGCACCTAGTTTAAAAGGAAAAAAGGCGGTACACTCACAGCACTCCTGTCGCGGTCGCATTGCACCCCACACACGTTCGGTCCTGCACACGGCTCACGCAAATGGAGCAGCGCTTGCTTGCCTCTTCAGCGACACGTGGGACTGCACTTGGAGAAACCGACCATGCACCAAACTCCCCCGCCCACCGCGAAAATCCTCCCCCACTCACAAAAATTCCCCCAAATTGATTCAACCGCCCTTGAGCCAAATATTACCCAAACCCCCCTCCCCCCTCCACTCCATTCACTCCGCCAAAGACGCGCTCCCCGCCGCGCCGATACGTCGGCATCGCGGTTCGTCGAGGGGACGCACGGCGATCCTCTTGCTCCCTGATGCGCTCGTAGACTGCCGTCCTCTAGCCGCGCCGCCACCTCAGCTACGTTCTTGTGGGGCGCCGCGGCGGCCAGCGCCACCACCGCTGGCGGCGTTAGTGTGGAGACGCACGGTGGTCAGCTTCTCCACGATGCGCGCATTCTAGGCTGAGGCCCCGTTCATGTCGGCGTGGCGCTGAATGTTAGCTGATAGACGTTGTTAATCTCACTGTTTGCGAAGTAGTTTCTTGTCAATATGCTCGCTAAGAAGCTTCCTTGCCCTGTTCTGCACTCAATCTGCTTAGCTGAGATGGCATGCCAAGGCCGATTAGTTGCTAAAATATCCTGCCATATATTTATTGTGACGTAGATTGCCATGGTCTAGTAGCCAATCTGTTAGGTGAAATAGCTCTACACCGTTTTATACTCGATCTTTGTTGCTGGGATGGCCTTCGATAGTTCGATGGCTGTGTGCTCGGCCTCATTGACTGCTGAAACAGCCTGCCATAATTTAGCACTCAAATCTGTTTGCTGAATTAGCTTTACATATATTTCGTTACTTAGATCTGCTCGTCCAAATATCTTGCCATAGCTTTAGACATCGACCTAGGTATTTTTTTTGGACTTCATAAAAAAGCATATATGTTTTTCCTGTAATATCTAGTAGAAGAACTAATTTGTATGTTTAACAGATGGACAAGACTTGGATAACTTCTGCTCGAAGATTCTCCGCTGCATATGTCGAGGGGGTTGAAAACTTCATGAACTTTATCAGAGCTGAGTACGGTGGTCTGAAATCAGATGTGCTCTGCCCGTGTAGCAGTTGTATGAATTCAGTTACAAGACCCAGTCAACTGTGCAAAATCATCTACACTTGTATGGGATGTCGGTCACATATACTAGGTGGGTTCATCATGGTGAAGCTGTGAACGTCAATGTTATTGACTACATGGAAGCAGCAGATCACCATCTTGATCTGCCTGATGCTCAGGTGGAAGAGGAGGAGGAGGTGGTGGTGGCGGAGCCAGTGAGTTTGACCAACATTGAAACAATGCTATGAAATGCTCATGCATTCCGTGAACTTTCACCCGCAGAAGAAAAATGGTGGGCCCGCATGTTGGAACAATGCAACGTTCTTTGTCACCCTAGGAAATAAGCTGTCGATATTCTCAGCTATGGTCACCTTTCTTGGTGAAGACATCGAGAGGATGACCAACAAATCATTCGATGCGATGTTGGCTGCTTTCCGCAAATCTTTCCCATATCGTCGAGCTGCCACACACCTACTGATAAAATGAAGAATTTCCTTCGTGCGGTTGGAATTGGATATGATCCATGTTTGTAAGAATAATTGTGTTACATTAGGAAGGATTATGCCAACAAGTGAATGCCGAAATGCAAATCATCAAGATGGAAAGATGGCGATCTTTGTGAAGAGTTCCTCATAATGTTCGAGACATTTTCCAATTACACCAAGATTGTAGAGGTTGTTTCATGATTTGAAACAAGAGAGGATGTCTTGTGGCATTCTAGGAACCAGAGTACAAAGATCAGAATGTAATGAGCCATCCATCTCATGGTAGTGAGTGGAAAAGCTTCAATGATAAACACAAAGAGTTTCTTTGTTGACCGAGAAACATTAGACTTGGCTTAGCGGATGGATTTAACCATTTGGCCACAGAGGGCCACATATAGCATGTGGCGATTGCTTGTTATCCTTACAACATGCCTCCAAATGTACGCACCAAAGAATCAAACTACATGATGGCCTTGCTCATTCCAGGTCCAAAAAGTCTGGAAAGGATTTTGATTTGTTCATGGAGCCTCTTGTGGAGGAACTTCAACAGGTATGGAAGGGTGTTCTCACTCGAGACCTATATAGCAGCCCACCAGCTGATTTCTTTCTGTGTGCTGTTGTAATTTGGTGCATCCATGATTATCCGGCTTTGGGAACTATGTCAGGGCGAACGACACATGGTTACAATGCATGTGTTCGCTGTGATAGGAATCCGCTGCCATACGCAATACTTAGCAAGATCTGTTACATTGGACACCGCCGTTTCCTTGCCAAGGACAAGCCGCATCCTAGAAAATACCGAAGACATGTGTTCAATGCAAAGCATGAAAACCGTGATACGCCAAAGAGGCTCACCGCCGATGAGTTGCAAGTGGAATTAGAGAAGGTCGGGCATATTACACCGGAAACCATCACGGTAATGGTAGCGGGAAAAGGAAGCGTGGTGCGGTAGAAGAGAGATTATTGTTTACCCGCAGGTCCACTTTGTGGGACTTGGAGTATTGGAAAGATTTGGATCTGCGGCATAATCTTGATGTGATGCACATCGAGAAAAATATATGTGACAACATTATCGGCACACTTCTTAACATTGAAGGCAAGGCGAAAGATACCTTAAAATCTAGGATTGATTTGACACACAGGTATCGAGAAAGGATTTGCGGTGCAAGATGAAGGTAAACCACGGGATATGGCACCAGCTGTGTACGTCTTGGACAAGGTAAAAGAAAAGAATTCTGCGAGGTCATCACGTGTGAGATTCCCACATGGATTTGCTTCCAACCACGAAAGAAGAGTCGGTGCAGATGGAAACAAGGTACAAGGGTTGAAAACTCATGACTGCCACGTCCTACTTCAAAGGGTTTTACTGTTATCCTTAGAGGATTGGGCATACGACTTATCTGAGCAATTGCGAGTTGGGACAATTCTTGAGGAACTCTGCGGTAGAAATATCAGGATAGATGCTTTGGGCGCCTTAGAGACAAGATACCAACTATCCTATCGACCTTGATAAAATATATCCTCCAGCCTTCTTTGATGTGATGGTGCATTTGGCTGTTCATCTACGATGAGGCACTACTTAGAGGTCCGATGCAGTATGGCTGGATGTACCCTATTGAAAGGCGGCTAGGCACTTTCAAGGGATATGTTAGGAACAGAGCTAGACCGAGGTTTCCATTGCAGAGGCCTACATTGCTCTGAAGCGTTGACATTCTGCTCAAAATACATTGAAACAGTGATCAGCTTAGCAAAGAGGTGGGTGAAGACAATCCGGGCTCAATGTTTTCGATTATTACATTCGAGAGTTACGAGGAAGAGTCGACAAGAGGACAAACCTAAAGATTTGGACAAAATGGTTTGGTATGTGTTGAATAACTGTCACGAGATACTACCTTATATCAAGTAAGTGCGATCTGCAGCTTATACATCATAATCTACTAAACTTGCAGCACATTCTTATATATTTAGATGTTTGACGCGATCACTATGTTGTGCAGCATCTACAAAGAGGAGTTCTTGCCGCAAAATCCAAGAAACATTGACAAACTGGTTATGGCAGGATTTGCGAAATGGTTCAAGAACCATGTAAGCTTTTGAAGTGCCTTTGTCGGTTTTTTAATATATTGAGTACATAAGATGATCAGCTTGTCTATTTTCTAACCATAGGTTAAGAAGATGCGGGAGGATGGGCAGGCAGTTGATGATGCCCTTTACTCACTAGCAATGGGTCCTGATACTCGGGTAAGACATTATGAATCTTGCGTTGTTGGAGATGTGCGCTACAACACCCTTGCACGAGATGAAGGCAGGAAGACACAAAACAGTGCCATCATGAGCACGGATACGTATGACAAAGAGACAACTGAAATGTATGCTAACATAAGACATTGTTGATTGCAGTATATCTCGATTTCGAGGATCATCGGTGTGTGGTTACATTGTCTTGTCGTTGGTATAACCTGTTTTCGAGGATCGCAAAACCGAGCTGATGATTATTTCAAATCCATCAATGTCAAGGCGGCGTACCAGACCAACGAGCCTTTTATTTTGGCAAATCAAGCAACACAGATATTTTTCTTGGAAGACACATTTGCGTAGCGATGGTGGAGAGTATTGCAAAGGTTTGAGCAGAGGAATTCGTTTAATGAAGTTGCACAACAAGATGATGCTTACTCGCTGCTCTGATGTACAAGATAACACAGATGTTCCTAATATCTTTGAGAACCATCACGTCAATGGCGCCGCGAAAAGATTGCTGTCGTCTTGTGGACATACAAGAGTTGATCAAGAAGAAGCCAGCGTTCGAGGACGAAGAAGAAGATGACACCGTGGGGAATTACGATTCAGACCGATACACATGGCGAAGATGTTGGCGCTGCTGCTGCGGATGATGATTACATTGCTTTTGTGGTATTTGCACTGTCGGAAGGCGTTTTTATCTACTATGTGAAATTGTGTTTGCTATGACAAGCTGAAACCTGATGAACATGTTGTTTAGTATTTTTTTGTGAGAACATCACTTGTTATGTATGCTGATTTGTGTTTGGTGATTGTATGAAAACTAAAACATGATGACATTGTTGTTTAGTTGTACTCATATTTGGCTGTGAAACTTGAATTTGATGGCATAGTTTGCTGTTGGACTGCAATTTTCTCGATGTCTTCGAATGAGAAAAAAGCTGACCTGATAGGGCCTCTGCTATTTATTTATTTATATGAGCAAAAGGGGATACCCCCTGATTTCTGTTAACAGAAATCATTAGATGTTCACAACACTACGCCTAGCTTGCTACACAGGTTTCATTCATTATTAGTTTCAGCAAAGTGCTCATGTCGTAGCCACTGAATACATCACGAGTGCAACATACACTGCAAATAAAGAGACAATCATCCTACAGAGCACATTGATTTTGCCCATTATCTTCACAAGCTCTTTCATCTCCTCATTGCTGTCAAGGCCGTTCAACAGCTGTTGCTTGGCCATGATCAGAGGAACTGCATCTTTAACCTTTTGCTCGCATCTTCCTCTTCGCCGTTCCTTGATTACTTGTCCAACACCCCAACCTCTGGTATTGGGATTGCTCGGCTAACCAAATTATCAGCATAGTTGCATTCCCCCACATCAGCAACTTCCCAGAAATACAAATCACACGAATCTTCCCTTTTCTGCACGAATCAAATTGGATGATCATCAACCAAACTATTAAAAAAATCAGCAACTGAAAGCAACAGAACAACACTTAAACATATTATTACCCCATGATTTGGGCATTTGTAGAAGACTCGGCCAGGGTTGCGGATTGTGGTTGAGACGCGACGGATGACTCTACGTGATTTGCAGCAGTGGCACCACACCAACGGCAATGGTTGCGATGAGCAATCGGCTGCGGTGCGCGTGACGGCGGGGGTGTGATGAGACCCACAGGTGATGGTACGGGTGGCGACTTGGCGCATATCTGGTTGTTTCCTGCTGAAGAGTAGGTGGACGAGCAGCCAGCGGACATGGTTGCTGCGGCCAGAGCTTCTGATGCTAGGCAGAGTAAGTAGAGAAGAGGAGAAGCGAACGTTGGATATGTCAGTTTCATTACTTATATAGTAGCATAGCACCATATATAGTCATATTCTAGGGTTGGATTCGAACCAGCTACAGGAGCACGTCTTTCTTTTTTCTAAAACTCGGCAATGTCTCTTTACTGGTACACTAGCTTGTTCTGTACGCCTTCCCAAGTCTTTGATTTTCTTTCCCTTTTTTTGCGAGGAAGGAAGGAGGACAAAATTGAGAGTTCCTCGGACTCGAACCCAAGACCTCTCGGTTGAAAACCAAGGGTGCTAGTCACTTATGTGGCGAACGTTCCCTGTGAGGAGGACGGCAGACGAACGCATTTCCTTGCAGTTTTCTTCCTATATATAAAAAGTATGCTACTTGGTGTCCGCTTAGTCAAAAAACGATTGTGCCAACCTTGACCGTTCGATTGACATTCAACGTCTGTCGCGTTTCTTCATCTCTTCTTCCTCGAGCCGCCAAAGCCAAACCAGCGCCGCGGGACCGCTACTCCGCCTCCCACGGTGGCTGTGATCTTCCCATCTCCTGTTCGTTCCGTCCGAGGCCTCACCATCGTCCTCCACCTTGGTTCGCTCGCCTTGGCTCGCCCTCGGTGTTGTCAACATGGTCAACAACCGAGAGGAATAAGGAGATATTTGTACATGGTGAGGATGACGGTAGGGACCCAACAGTAGCGCATGATAATTTTGTTTTTGGGACGGAGAAGGGTATCAAGCTGGGTTGTGCGGGACCCGTGGCCCGTCTAGCCCAGGCTTTTATTTCATATGTTTAGCACATGACCAGCCCAGTTTGTTTTTCCTTTACGAAAAATGGCTAGCCAGCTATTTTGTTTTTGAGAATAACCAACATAAGCCTACTTGCTTTTCTACGCCTCTTTGGCCGGAAATCTTTCAAGGCGAGGAGGATGCATTTTGCCCAGAAAATGGGCTATAAGTAATAAGAAATGGGCTATAAGTAATAATAAATGGGCTATAAGTAATAAGAAATGGGCCATAAGTAATAATAGATGGGCTGTAAAATGAAAAAAATACAACAAACAAGCAATTAGTTCCCAAATACTGTTTTCTTTGGATTTTGATATTTTAAATTTCATTGTTTTTGTCTTGGGTAAAATTTCATTGAATTTAAATTAAGGTATATTTAGATTTAAAATTAATTTGAATCTGGCTAGAAATTTGGGTTGTATGCTGTTTGGGACAGATTTGGAGGCTGACTTGTGGGTCTAATAGGTTGGCGTGTACTTTGGCTTTGTCAACTTAGTCCACAAGCGATTCAAATTTAGTCCTAAGCGATTCTAGCAGCGATGACCGTTGGATGCTAATCCAACGACCGTCTTCTTCTTCAATATCTCGATCTTCTTGCTCTAGCCGCCCAAACCAGCTCGGTGGGACTGCTGCTCCGCCTCCGTGGCCGTTGTCTTTGCCGACTGAGCCGCACCGCCCACCCTACTTCATTGCTGGCAGGCCATTCCTCTACTCACCCACACCTCTTTTTATTTTCCGGCGACGGCAGCCGGACCAGTAAAAACCCTCGTACTCCCCACCGCGTGGGCAACCATTGCCGAGTCTTCCCCGGCTCCGTGTCGTTCCCTTCCTAGGCCTCGCCATCGTCCACCGCCATGGTGCTCTTGGCGCGGCCTGGTCAACGTGGTCAACGAACAACATCCATCGGCCGTGGACTGTACGCGCAAAATAATGATTCCTCCACCTGACAGCTGGGACCCACCGGAAGGGCCTCTGTATTTCGTGAAAAAACGTTCCCCCCGCTTACATGTCGGACCCACCAGCTATATCTTCGCACGCAAGGAAGTGCCTCCTTATTACACACACAAAAATGAATACCCACCCTGCTAGATGGGACCCACCATAGTGGGAGGATGACTTGTGGGCCAACTAAGTTGACGGGGACGGAGGGCTTTGTCAACTTAGTCAATATGAACAAGTCTAGCTCCAGTGACCGTAAGATGTCCATCCAATGGCCATAGTGCTTCTTCAACCTCTGGTCTTCTTGCTCCAGCCGCCCAAAGCAGCGCCGGTCGTGCCGCGTGCTCCTGCCTCTCGTGGCCGGTTGTGATGCCGCGGAGGCCTCACCGCCCCCTACTACCCCCACCGCTGGCCCAGGGTATCCCTCTACTCACCCACACCCCCTGTTATTCTGCGGCGACGGTAGCCTCACGCCGCAGCCGAACCAGTGAACCCTCGTACTCCTCTCCGCGCGGGCTACCACTGCTGCGTCTTCCCCTATTCCGCGTCGTCCCCTTCCTAGGCCTCGCCGTCGTCCAGACAACCGCCCTGGTGCTCTCGGCGCGGCGTGGTCAACGACCGACTTCCATCGGAAGAATCTTGACGTGGAGAGGCCGACATTTGGGTCGGTGGCGCAAGGAAGTGCCTCCTTATTATGCGCAACATAATTTTCCTCCACGACAGCGAGGGACCCACCGGACGGGCCACCTTATTTCGCGAAAAAATGTTTCCCCTAACTGCTGGGACCCACCGGACGGGCCAGCGTATTTATAAAAAAAGCGTTCACCGTCTTTGTCGGCTCGGACCCACCGGAAGTGCCTCCTTATTACGCACAAAAAATGAATACTCCCTTGCTAGCTGGGACCCACCATGGTGGGAGGCTGACTTAATGGGCCTACTAAGTTGGCGGGATGGGGCCTTTGTCAACTTTAGTCAATATGAGCGATTCTAGCTCCAAAGTGACCGTCGATGTCCATCCAGCGGCCGCGGTGCTTCTTCAACCTCTGGTCTTCTTGCTCCGGCCGCCAAAGCAAGCGGTGCGGTCGTGCCGCATGCTCCTGCCTCCGTGACGGATGTCTTTGCCGCGGAGGCCTCACCGCCCCCTACTATTCCCACCGCTGGCCAGGCCCTGCGGCGACGGCATCCTCACACCGCAGCCGAACCAGTGAACCCTCGTACTCCTCTCTGCGCGGGCTTCCACTGCCGCGTCTTCCCCGGCTCCGCATCGTCCACTTCCTAGGCCTCGCCGTCGACCACCGCCCTAGTGCTCTCGGCGCGGCATGGTCAACGTGGTCAAGGAACGACTTCCATTGGACGTGGAATGTACGTGGAGAGGCTAACAGCTGGGTCCATGGCCGCAGCAAGGAAGTGCCTCCTTATTACGCGGAAAATAATGATTCCTCCACCTGACAGCTAGGACCCACCGGACGGGCCACTGTATTTCGCTAAAAAAATTCCCCCTGACTGCTGGGACCCACCAGCTACATCTTCGCACGCAAGGAAGTGCGTCCGGGCAAAAAAACAAAACGATTCGCCCCCCTGACCGCTGGGACCCACCAGCGACACCTTTTCACGCAAGTAAGTGCGTCCGAAAAAAAAAACGATTCGCCCCCCTGACTGCTAGGACCCACCAGCTACATCTTCGCATGCAAGGAAGTGCGTCCGGGCAAAAAAACGGTTCGCCCCCCTGACTGCTGGGACCCACCAGCTACATCTTCGCAGGCAAGGAAGTGCCTGACAGTCGGGACCCACCTGGTCGAAGCGTATGTAGCATTGTCATTCTGGTCGCGAAGATGTACGTACATACTGGTCGTTGTAGAGGCGCGCACGTAGCATGTATACGTACGTATAGCGGCGAGGGTGCAAGAAAGAAAATCTGACACGCACGTACATACGGGCAGGGTCTCGACGCCTACTCGCGCGCATCGTACATGGCTGGGTCGGAACGGAGAAATAGCGTCGTCGTCGTGTTCATGGGGAGGCAGCGGAATGCGTCGTGTTCACGGGAGGCAGCGGAATGCATCGTGTTCATCGGGAGGCAGCGGCAGCGTGGGAGCCAACGGCTGGTTCGGAGCGGAATGCGTGGTCGTGTTCATCGAGGAGGCTTGGGACGGAGCAGGCGATGGAAGCGAGGCTGGCGTACCGCTGGCGGAGAAGCGGCCTTGTGTTCGACCGGCCACGTCAAAGCAGGACCCTGTTCATCGGGAGGAAGTGCGCGTGCCGCAAAGCGGAGAAGCAGACCTCCTACGGTGAAGCAGGGTCTGTTGATCGAGAGGGTGTGGCGTGCCGCAAAAGCGGAGAAGCGGACCTCCTACGGTCGAAGCGGGGTCTGTTGATCGGGAGGGTGTGGCGTCTTGCAAAAGCGGACGAAACGGGCCTCCTACGGTCGAAACGGGGTCTGTTGATCGGTAGGGGTGTGGCGTACCGCAAAACAAGCAAGCGGACTTGTGTTGGGCGCTTCGGTCAAAGCAGGGGTCTTGTTCGCCGGGAGGGTGTGGCGCGTCGCAAAGCGGACTCCACGGGATACTGTTCATCTCCATCGTCGACCTCCTCAAGCCTCCACGGGCTACCGTCGACCTCCTCCAGCCTCCACGGCCTCCTGTTCATCCAGCCTCCACCGCGCGCTACTCCACCGGCTACTGTTCAACCACCCCTCCACGGCACCCCTCCACCGTCTACTGTTCATCCAGCCCTCCACACCACGTGGTCCATTTTCAACCACCCCTCCACGGCCACCCCTCCACCCTCTACTGTTCATCCAGCCCTCCACACCATGGGGTCCTGTGCATCCAGAGGCAACGCCACCGCTCCTTGTTCATCCAACCCCCTCCCCCATAGCGCTCACTATTCATCAATCGATCGGCTTGATTAGCGTAGTAGCGAAGAATCACTCCATCGGGTTGATTAACAACCATCGATCGATCGCTCGGGTTCGGTAATGCGTAGCCTGCAGTGCAATCGCTCGGGTTCAGGTAGAGCCCAACGCCTCGCTCGGGTTCAGTTAGAGCCAACGCCTCACATGTGTACGAGAGAAACGCGCATCGCTCGGGCCCCGACCTCCCACTGTAATCGGCAACTCCCCGAAATTTTCCTCCCCCTCGCTTCTACCACTGTTTTTCCAACATGGACGGCCCAAGGAATGTCATGCAGCTGCGTCTCCGGCCCGCCCAAGACGAAAAGCCCATTTTCTTTCATGATTTTTTGTCATAGAAGTAGGAGCCCACCACATCTATGATGATACCGGGTTTTGTCACAATTATCGTCATAGAAGTGTCATATGTATGACAGAAAAAAATTTCGTTCGGCCCAAAATGTCATGGATGTGTCTTTTTTTGTAGTGGAGGCGAAATTATAAGCCCATATCTTTCTATGTGTCCGGTTGAAATGTTTTGCTCATGTGTATGTGGTGAGTGTTAGCAATCATAGAAGACTATATGATGGTTGAGTATGTGGAGCTCTTACTTAAACTCTGTTGAATAAGTTGAATTACAATTGGTTGGTGACTGAGAACATAGGTTGTTGAGTTTCAAGAGAATTCATCGTTTGAACCTTAACATGTGAATTGGTTGCTACTTTAACATGAGAAGTTTTATAAGAAAGAGTTGTTGTTATGATGCTAGGAAAAGTGATTGAAATTATCATTGATCAAACTTATGCACTTTGCTAGCATTCACACTTCATAAATTATTTCTTTTATCATTTACCTACTCGAGGACGAGTAGGAAGTAAGCTTGGGGATTCTGATACGTCTCCAATGTATCTATAATTTATGAAGTTTTCATGCCATGTTTACAACAATTTTATATGGTTTTGGTATGATTTGCATGGAACTAACCCGGACTGACGCTGTTTCAGCAGAACTACCGTGGTGTTCTTTTTTGTGCAGAAATGGAAGTTCTCCAAAAGAGCTGAAACTTTTTGACGATTTTTTTGGAACAAAGAGACCCCGAAGCTTCATGGGAGGGCGGAAGAGCCACGAGGAGGAACAACTCACCGGGCGTGCACAGTGGGCTGTGGTCGCCCAGTGAGTTGTGCTCACCTCGAGGCCCATCTTTGCGTCAAACCGACGCCAAAAATCCTATAAATAGAGAAACCATCAGAAATAACCCTAGATCAGAAGTTCCACCGCCGCAAGGCTTTGTAGCCACCAAAAACCAATCTAGACCCCGTTCCGGCACCCTGCCGGAGGGGGGAATCATCTCCGGTGGCCATCTTCATCATCCCGGTGGCCACCACGATGAGGAGGGAGTAGTCCACCCTCGGGGCTGAGGGTTTTTACCAGTAGCTATGTGTTTAATCTCTCTCTCTCTCTCTCTCTCTCTCTCTTGTGTTCTTGAGATGTCACGATCTTGATGTATCACGGGCTTTGTTAATATAGTCACATCATATGGTGTTTTCGCCTCTCTATCTTGTGATGAATTGAGTTTTCCCTTTGAGATTTCATTTTATAGGATTGAATACTTTTATGGATTTGAGAGCACTTGATATATCACTATTGCAGGATGCTGCTAATGCGACACTATGATCAGAGACCCTTCGACGAAACTGTGTGCGATGCAATAATCGCAAACGGTGGTGTAACAAACGGTCAAAAAAGGTGCAAAATGTTTGCGATGGCGGATGCATCAAACACAGTTCAGATTTTAGTTGCGTGTGCGATGCAGGGCATACGGTTCAGTTTAATTAACTGTTTGCAGGAGAAATAAAAGAAACAGGCAGCCAGATGAAGGTGTGTGCGATATACAACATACGTTCACTCGGATGAACTATTTGTGATTTGGCAACACAAAAGAAACGGTCAGCCAGATCAAGGTGTGTGCGATATATGGCAAACAGAAACGGTTCAACTTAACAAGATGTGTGTGATATGCGGCAAACAAGTCTGTAACCAGAAACATGTACGAAGACCGATAACAACACAGACGACTGCTGCTAACAAGCCGTGTGTGTTGTGAGCAAAAGATTGCTGGTATACAATTGTGAGTGATTGATGAAAACATCACCGACGGGTTCCCCAGTATGGTCCGTGTGCAATGTCATTGCACACAGAACAACAACATGTGTACTAATAACTTATAAGGACTTGATTCCATAAATAGATTGAACATCCAATCACGTATGTGGCTAGTACACACATGACCTTTGCACACACCAAAGTACGTTCCAAAATTCCTAGGAAACTCAAATAATGTATAAAAAGGCAAAACGAATCGTGAATAATTTCATATTTTTAGGACGACGCTACTATAGTTGCATGTTGCCTCTGTAAAATAAATCAAGGCGGGAAGAGACAGCGTATGTCATTTCGCACACATAGGTGACAAGGTCCCTCTCGGAACCATGAGCCTTTTTGAGAGAAGCTCCGGTTTGTAAGAAGTTTGTACCAAAACTTGTCCCAAATTGGACTAATTTTTTACCACAACATGTTGGTGCTATGTCATAAAACCATGCCAAGTTTCATGATTTTGAGGCAAGTTTTGGATTTATAGTAATTTTAAAACCCGGTTTCTCAATGTTTACTGTCGAGTCGGCACCGCTCTGGATAGGCTTTTTCCTTGTGGGTCCCAAATGACAAATCCAAATCTATCACTACCATGCAAGTTTTCTTATTAAGAATTACAGCCCATTTGGTGTGCTAGCTGAAAATAAGTTTGTGGGTGCTGAGAACTTGCGGGTTCTGTAATGAACAAAGATCTCAAGGATCCCGCGAGAGTGATGTTCTTTCCCTATGTTGTGAATGCTTATAATATTTATGCCTTAATTAAAGAAATGGCAAACCATTGGCCCAGTATGAAAGAAAATATGGGTCAAAACCGAGTTGAAAAGGGAAACAATATCTAATTCTAGCTTACAAACAGTACAAAAGCACAAGGATTAATTGCTCATCAGGTTTAGACAAAATCCATATTGAACAAGACAATGACATATAACTCAACCAAAGTTTTCGGCAGTCACAATCAAATGGATCGGTCTGATCCATAAAATCAAGATCCACGGCCAGAAATTCTACTGGTACATGATGACAAGCTATTGTAAATAGAAGTCGGGCATGATCAGAAGCCCTTAGGTCCACCTGAAACTTCTTTTTATGTTGTTCAACACTTGCAGCCATAAGAAATTTCTTGTCAAAAAACTTAATCCTCACGGACAATAGTGCCCTCGCATTAAACATGAAGAATGTGACAAAGCTAGTGTTTGCATTGTTGGATGCATATCATTCCAGTGTTACTGTCTTCAAATGAATGTCATGAGATCTGAGAAAATCCCGGTGCTTCTTGAACCATCGATTGGTTATACCTTTTTATCCATGTGTTAGTGCCTAAATAGAGATGAAGATTGAAAACAGTTAATGTCTAAAAAGATTATGTTGAAGGAGTGATAGCTGAACGATTAATTACCGTACATTATATATGGGCTTTCAATGTGCATGAAATCATCACCTTTATATACAAATTCTCGAGACATGGAAAGCATTGCAGCAATGCAATAATGATGTTGAGATCAAAACACCACATACTGATATATAAGGTCTTGACAGAATCCACCACCACTGATAGGATGGATAAGCGCTTCATTGAGCATAGAACATAATATTAGCACTGAAAGTGTACTCCAAGCTGATACTTAACTTATGCGCACAAATGAAAAATGCAAATTACAAAAGTGTACGTGAATAATATATAGTATCTCAATAGGTGTGGTGGCAAACACCATCTCGAACCACTCAAACGGATCACCAATTGCACCCAAGGTCTCCAGTTTAGGCGCAGAGACCACAGTTATTTGCGAAGGTTTATAACAACAATTAGGGAGCAACCTTTGAAGTGAAGGGGCATCTTTGATGATGAGCTCCTGTCCTTCAAAATGAATTCCAATACTTACAAGGTGAGACGACTTTATTTTGAGACAAGGGATATGGATTCCTAGTCCAAAAAGAAGCACCAAAGGCTGCAGTGCAGGGCAGCTAGAGTGGATGATGCTGTGACGTGAGGCCACCGACAGATCAACCAACACAAGTGCAAGTTTTTTCAGCAGTGGCAGTCGAAGCATTTGTACCAGATAGTCTGCTAGATGCCACCGGGTCAAGGTGGCAGTGTGGACAGAGGAGGAAAACCATGAGATGGGCATCAGTGGTGAGGGCACAGATGTAGCTCTTGGTGGTAACCTATCGCTGTAGTAATGGTAGAACTCAAGCTGTTGGAGTTTATTGAATTGACGGGATGTCAGCCAGGCGGCCATCATGCAGGGTATACCAGCAGGTAGCATGCCGGGATGCAGATGCGTTGAACAGAGCCCTCGTGGGAGGAGATGATGGCTCCGGGGAGTTCAGAATCATCTTCGATAGATAGCTGACGACAGTTGAGATTAATAGGCGCGGTGCACCATAGTGTGCACCACCGATATGCGGGGACTTTTGTGCGGCAGCCATCCTTGGTGGGGAGAAGGGAGATGATCTCCCCAAGGATGCCGTCTGGGAGATCGCTGATGCGGTCCGCTGGAGATTCTACTGGTTCCTCAGGTCCAGGGGGCGCTTCTAGCCACACAGCCGGGCCCAAGATCTACATCCGGCGGCGGCACTGGTCGGAGCCTCATCTGTGTATATACCAATCTGAAAGAAAAAAATAGAATAACATGTAGGACATTCGAAATCAATTCTCAAGATCAGGAAGAAAAAAGGCACACGCATATATGTAGGACATTCAAAATCAATTCTCAAGATCTGGCCATGAATTATTAGCACGCAAGCTAACCCTAGTCGGATTATTAGCAAAAATCATTTGTACAGAACAAACAATTAATCACTAACTCTATACGGATAACATTTAAACAATTAATACACTAAGTGCATCTAACGGATCTTAATTACTCTGATTTCATGGACTAAGAGAGCATAACCATAGGATCTGTATTCCAGAAAAATTATAGAGGGGTGGGGTGGGGGGGATTAACCAGAGAAAACACATGATATGTTTGCCGCACAAATGGGTATATAGATGACTAACAGGTTTTACGTCGAAGTCGCAGTCATTGCCGGAGTTGTTGTTGACATCCGGCTTCGGCTGGGGGGGGGGGGGGCACGACGGCGCCGATGAAGTCAAGGTCGTGCTGCTGCTCGCGCGAGACCTTGTCGGCGGTGACGACAACATCTGTGCTCAGCTTCACGCGTTGCGCGGGTGCTTTACTAGCCCTGACGTCGCCACTCCCTCCGATGGTGCGCTTCGGCGGCATCGTCATACACTCTAGAGTCCAGACGTTGGTGACCACTGCGGACCGGGGTGCGGCCGCCTATTATGGCCGGCGGCTCTGGTGCACAATTAATACAGACCAGTGGGAGCGAGGCAGGCTGCGGTAAAAAGCTGTCTCGCCTCCCGGTGAGCCAGCGCGGCGGACTTCTGCCATTCCTACCATCATTTCACACAGCTACTCGCACGCCTCCCCGTCAATATGCACACCTGCATGCACGCCTCCCGGTATGCCTGTGCGGCGGACTGCTCGCATGCATCCCGTCAACTCACGCCTGCTTGCACGACACATGGGGCGTGTGGCAGCACGTATATTTTTTGGTTTATTTTTTGCCGCTTTACTGCTTAACTGAAGAATGTCACGGTTAAACACCTCATACCATATTCAATCTGAAGCGTTTGTGTTGAAGAGATGCACAAATACTACGTTGAACAACTCGCATGCTTCTCGTGAGCCTGCGCACCGGACTGCACTCGCGCACCTCCCGTTTAGTCAAGCAGCTATCCGCACGGCACCTCCTATAGCCATTAAAACAAAGACACGTGGCGTCACATAAATGGTTAACAGAACACACACGATTTGAATTATACAAACATTTGAGATATTAAAGTGGCAGCTATTTATTCAAAATGCCTTTGTTGGCTGTTATTCGAGTGCGCCTTCTCTCAAAATGGACGCGAAAAATACCACAACATGTCGGGTGCCATTCCATGATAGCCTGCCAAGTTTCATGAATTTCAGACGAGTTTTGGATTTACTAGAATTTAAAAACAAAGTATCTCAACGTTTCGTTGGCAATCAACGGTGCCCCGGTGTTTGAAATTCATTCCCATTTCTTGCTTGGGACCTAAGCATGCACCTGCTACCTCTTGAGCATGCGTTGGTTTTCCCTTGAAGAGGAAAGGATGATGCAGCAAAGTAGCGTAAGTATTTCCCTCAATTTTTGATAACCAAGGTATCAATCCTGTAGGAGACTACACGCAAATCCCTCGTACCTGCACAAACAAATAAGAACCTTGCAACCAACGCGATAAAGGGGTTGTCAATCCCTTCACGACCACTTGAAAAAGTGAGATCTGATAGAGATAATAAGATAAATATTTTTGGTATTTTTGTTGTATAGATTGAAAAGTAAAGATTGCAAAATAAACGGCGCCAAAAATAGCTAGTTGACGGGAGATTAATATGATGGAAAATAGACCCGGGGGCCATAGGTGTCACTAGTGGCTTCTCTCAAGATAGCATACGTATTACGGTGGGTGAACAAATTATTGTCAAGCAATTGTAGAGGAATAAACTCAAGCAATATGATATAAACCCCATCTTTTTATCCTCGATGGCAACAATACAATACGTGTCATTTCCCTTTCTGTCACTGGTATCGAGCAACACAAGATTGAACCCAAAGCTAAGCACTTCTCCCATTGCAAGAAAGATCAATCTAGTAGGCCAAACCAAACTGATAATTCGAAGAGACTTGCAAAGATATTAAATCATACATAAAAGAATTCAGAGGAGATTAAAATATTGTTCATAGATAATCTTGATCATAAGCGCACAATTCATCGCATCTCGACAAACACACCGCAAAAAGAATTACATCGAATAGATCTCCAAGAAGATCGAGGAGAACTTTGTATTGAGATCCAAAGAGAGAGAAGAAGCCATCTAGCTAATAACTGTGGACCCGAAGGTCTGTGGTAAACTGCTCACACATCATCGAAGAGGCCATGGTGTTGATGTAGAAGCCCTCCATGATCGATTCCCCCTCCGGCGGAGCGCCGGAAAAGGCCCCAAGATGGGATCTCACGAGTACAGAAGGTTGTGGCGGTGGAAATAGGGTTTCGTGGTGCTCCTGGATGTTTTCAGGTATATATATATATATATATATATATATATATATATATATATATATATATATATATATATATATATATATATATATATATATATATATATATATATATATATATATAGGAGGAAGAAGTAGGTCGGTGGAGCTGCGAGGGGCCCACGAGGGTGGGGGCGCGCCTCCCTGCCTCGTGGCCTCCTCCCTTCTTTCTTGACGTTCACTCCAAGTCCCCTGGATCACGTTTGTTCCAAAAATAACTCTCCTGAAGGTTTCATTCCATTTGGACTCCGTTTGATATTCCTTTTCTGTGAAACACTGAAATAGGCAAAAAAACTGACAATTTGCTTTGGGCCTTGGTTAATAGGTTAGTCCCAAAATAATATAAAAGTGCTTAGTAAAGCCCATTAAACATCCAAAATAGATAATATAATAGCATGGAACAATAAAAAATTATAGATACGTTGGAGACGTATCAAGCATCCCCAAGCTTAATTCCTGCTCGTCCTCGAGTAGGTAAATGATAAAAACAGAATTTTTGATGTGGAATGCTACGTAGCATATTTTTCAATCTAATTTTATTTATTGTGGCATGAATGTTCAGATCCGAAAGATTCAAGACAAAAGTTTAATATTGACATAAAAATAGTAATACTTTAAGCATACTGACAAAGCAATCATGTCTTCTCAAAATAACATGGCCAAAGAAAGTTATCCCTACAAAATCATATAGTCTTACTATGCTCTATCTTCATCACACGAAGTATTTAATCATGCACAACCCCGATGACAATCCAAGCAATTGTTTCATACTTTTTATGTTCTCAAACCTTTTCAATATTCACGCAATATATGAGCGTGAGCCATGGACATAGCACTATATGTGGAATAGAATGGTGGTTGTGGAGAAGACAAAAAAGGAGTAGATAGTCTCACATCAACTTGGCGTATTAATGGGATATGGAGATGCCCATCAATAGATATCAATGTGAGTGAGTAGGGATTGCCATGCAACGGATGCACTAGAGCTATAAGTGTATGAAAGCTCAACAAAAGAAATTAAGTGGGTGTGCATCCAACTCGCTTGCTCACGAAGGCCTAGGGCATTTTGAGGAAGCCCATCATTGGAATATACAAGCCAAGTTCTATAATGTAAAATTCCCACTAGTATATGAAAGTGACAACATAGGAGACTCTCTATCATGAAGATCATGATGCTACTTTGAAGCACAAGTGTGGTAAAAGGATAGTAACATTGTCCCTTCTCTCTTTTTTTTCTCTTTTTTTATTTGGGCCTTTTTCTCTTCTTTTTTATGGTCTCTTTTTCCTTTTTTTTCTTTTTGTCCGAAGTCTCATCCCGACTTGTGGGGGAATCATAGTCTCCATCATCCTTTCCTCACTTGGGACAATGCTCTAATAATGATGATGATCACACTTTTATTTATTTACAACTCAAGAATTACAACTCAATACTTAGAACAAAATATGACTCTATGTGAATGCTTCCGGCGGTGTGCCGGGATATGCAATGAATCAAGAGTGACATGTATGAAAGAATTATAAAGGTGGCTTTGCCACAAATACGATGTCAACTACATGATCATGCAAAGCAATATGACAATGATGAAACATACCATAATAAACGGAATGGTGATAAGTTGCATGGTAATATATCTCGGAATGGCTATGGAAATGCCATAATAGGTAGGTACGGTGGCTGTTTTGAGGAACGTAATGGTGGGTGTATGGTACCGGCGAAAGTTGCGCAGCACAAGAGAGGCTAGCAATGGTGGAAGAGTGAGAGTGAGTATAATCCATGGACTCAACATTAGTCATAAAGAACTCACATACTTATTGCAAAAATCTTTTAGTTATCGAGACAAAGTACTATGCACATGCTCCTAGGGGGATAGATTGGTAGGAAAAGACCATCGCTCATCCCCGACCTCCACTCATAAGGAAGACAATCAATAAATAAATCATGCTCCGACTTCATCACATAACGGTTCACCATACGTGCATGCTACGGGAATCACAAACTTTAACACAAGTATCTCACAAATTCACAACTACTCAACTAGCATGAATCTAATATCACCATCTTCATATCTCAAAACAATTATCAAGTATCAAACTTCTCATAGTATTCAATGCACTTTATATGATAGTTTTTATTATACCCATCTTGGATGTTCATCATATTAGGACTAATTTTATAGCCAAAGCAAACTACCATGCTATTCTAAAAGACTCTCAAAATGATATAAGGAAGCATGAGAGATCAATAATTTCTATAAAATAAAACCACCACCGTGCTCTAAGAGATATAAGTGAAGCACTAGAGCAAAATTATCTAGCTCAAAAGATATAAGTGAAGCACATAGAGTATTCTAATAAATTCCGGTTCATGTGTGTCTCTCCCAAAAGGTTTGTACAGCAAGGATGATTGTGGTAAACTAAAAAGCAAAGACTCAAATCATACAATACGCTCCAAGCGAAACACATATCATGTGGTGAATAAAAATATAGCATCAAGCAAAGTTACCTATGGACGAAGACGAAAGAGGGGATGCCTTCCGGGGCATCCCCAAGCTTAGGCTTTTGGTTGTCCTTGAATTTTACCTCGGATACCTTGGGCATCCCCAAGCTTAGGTTCTTTCCACTCCTTATTCCATAATCCATCAAATCTTTACCCAAAACTTGAAAACTTCACAACACAAAACTCAATAGAAAATCTCATGAGCTCCGTTAGTGAAAGAAAACAAACCACCACTTCAAGGTACTGTAATGAACTCATTCTTTATTTATATTGGTGTTAAGACTACTGTATTCCAACTTCTCTATGGTTCATACCCTCCGATACTAGCCATAGATTCATCAAAAGAAGCAAACAACACACAAAAACAGACTTTCTGTAACTCAAAAATTCTACAAAAATAGGAAGACCTAAATATTATTTATTGATCTACTGCAATTGGAATCAATATTTTATCATATTCTGGTCATTTTTAACAATTGTTTTCGTGAGCAGAAAGTTTTTGACTTTTTCAGCAAGATCAGATAACTATCATCCAAGAAGATCCTATAGGTTTTACTTGGCACAAACACTAACTAAAACATAAAACCACATCTAACCAGAGGCTAGATCAAATATTTATTACTAAACAGGAACAAAAAGCAAGGAATAAAAATAAAATTGGGTTGCCTCCCAAGAAGCGCTTTTCTTTAAACCCTTCTTAGCTAGGCATTGATAATTTTAATGATGCTCACACGAAAGACAAGAATTGATGCACAAAGAGAGCATCATAAAACATGTGACAAACACACTTAAGTCTAACATACTTCCTATGCATAGGCATCTTATAGGCGAACAAATTATCAAGGCCAAGCAAAAACTAGCATATGCAAGGAAGCGGAAAGAAACAATAGCAATCTCAACATAACGAGAGGTAATTTAGTAACATGAAAATTTATACAACCATATTTTCCTCTCTCATGATAATTACATGTAGGATCATAAGAAAATTCAACAATATAGCTATCACAAAACATATTCTTAACACGATCCACATGTATGCAAAGTTGACACTCTTCCAAAATAGTGGGATTATCATTAACTAAAGTCATGACCTCTCCAAACCCACTTTTATCAAAAATTTCATAAGATTGAACATTCTCCAAATATGTGGGATCTAAAGTTGACACTCTTCCAAACCCACTTTCAATAATATTGCAAACAATATTATCAATCTCATATTCATCATGGGGCTTAAATAAATTGTCAAGATCAAAAGAAGAATCACCCCAATCATGATCATTGCAACAAGTAGTAGACATAGCAAAACTAGCATCCCCAAGATCAGGGTTTTGCATATTATTAGCACAATTGACATTAATAGAATTTATAATAACATCATTGCAACATGCTTTTCATCAAAGGAACTATCAAATATGGGTGCAATAGCAACGATCTCATGTTTAACTTAAGGAACTATAGCAAATTCATCTTCATAAATATTGGCATCATGGGCACAAGAATAGCAAGCATCATGTTCATCAAGGGATATTTCTATAAAATCACCGGAATCATAATTATCCATAGATTCATGCATATCATTATTTTCTTCCAAAGCAACGATCATTCTTTCAATAGATTCTTTGACATAGACATTATGAGCATAGTTTTCATAGCAATATTTAAGTATGTCAAAATTTTCAGATTCGTAGAGAGTAATGTCATACTTTTCAATCAAAGAAGCAACTTCACAAGCACCCTTAAAAGCAACAAATTCTTCAATTTGTTCGATATCGTAGTAACTATAAACACCCTTTGCATAATAAGATAAGATTTCATTATCATTAAACTCACATAGGTAGGGAAGGTGTTTTTTAGGGTTCTTAGAGCAACAAGTAAAATCATAAATCTCACAAAGATTCCAAGCATAAGACAACAATCTATTTATTTGATCCCATAAGAGTCTCCCTTTTTCAGACAAACGGTGATGCACAAAATGAGCATGCTCATCTAAAGATTTCCCATCAACTAGGCTAGTTGGGGTTTCAGCACGAGCGCATAAGGATCAAAGATGATCCAAGTAGAACACTTTAAGTGGATCCATATCAATAGATTTTTAGCAAGCAAAGATGCAAGCAAATAGAAGGCACATGGTAACACAAGCAAACAATAGATCTGGTGAGAAAAAGGCAAGCAAAAAAGAAGGCGAATAAAACCGCAAGGGTGAAGTGGGGGAGAGGAAAACGAGAGGCGAATGGCAAATAATGTAATGCGAGGGATAAGAGATTGTGATGGGTACTTGGTATGTATTGATTTGTACGTAGAACCCCCGGCAACAGTGCCAGAAATCCTTCTTGCTACCTCTTTAGCATGCGTTGGTTTTCCCTTGAAGAGGAAAGGGTGATGCAGCAAAGTAGCGTAAGTATTTCCCTCAGTTTTTGAGAACCAAGGTATCAATCCAGTAGGAGACTACACGCAAATCCCTCGTACATGCACAAACAAATAAGAACCTTGCAACCAACGCGATAAAGGGTTTGTCAATCCCTTCACGACCACTTGCAAAAGTGAGATCTGATAGAGATAATAAGATAAATATTTTTGGTATTTTTGTTGTATAGATTGAAAGTAAAGATTACAAAATAAACGAAGCCAGAAATAGCTAGTTGACGGGAGATTAATATGATGGGAAATAGACCCGGGGGCCATAGGTTTCACTAGTGGCTTCTTTCAAGATAGCATAAGTATTACGGTGGGTGAACAAATTATTATCGAGCAATTGATAGAAAAGTACATAGTTATGAGAATATCTAGGCATGATCATGTATATAGGCATCACGTCCGCGACAAGTAGACCGAAATAATTCTGCATCTACTACTATTACTCCACACATCGACCGCTATCCAGCATGCATCTAGAGTATTACGTTCATAAGAACAGAGTAACGCATTAGGCAAGATGACATGATGTAGAGGGATAAACTCAAGCAATATGATATAAACCCCATCTTTTTATCCTTGATGGCAACAATACAATACGTGTTGTTTCCCTTTCTGTCACTGGGACCGAGCAACACAAGATTGAACCCAAAGCTAAGCACTTCTCCCATTGCAAGAAAGTTCAATCTAGTAGGCCAAACCAAACTGATAATTCAAAGAGGCTTGCAAAGATATTAAATCATACATAAAATAATTCAGAGGAGATTCAAATATTGTTCATAGATAATCTTGATCATAAACCCACAATTCATAGGATCTCGACAAACACACCGCAAAAAGAATACATCGAATAGATCTCCAAGAAGATCGAGGAGAACTTTGTATTGAGATCCAAAGAGAGAGAAGAAGCCATATAGCTAATAACTACGGACCCGAAGGTCTGTGGTAAACTACTCACACATCATCAGAGAGGCCATGGTGTTGATGTAGAAGCCCTCCGTGATCGATTCCCCCTCCGGCGGAGCACCGGAAAAGGCCCCAAGATGGGATCTCACGGGTACAGAAGGTTGCGGCGGTGGAAATAGGGTTTCGTGGTGCTCCTGGATGTTTTCGTGGTATATGGATATATATAGGAGGAAGAAGTAGGTCGGTGGAGCTGCGAGGGCCCAAAGAGGGTGGGGGGCGCGCCCAGAGGGGGCAGGCGCGCCTCCCTGCCTCGTGGCCTCCTCGCTTCTTTCTTGACGTCCACTCCAAGTTCCCTAGATCACATTTGTTAAAAAAATAACTCTCCCGATGGTTTCATTCCGTTTGGACTCCGTTTGATATTCCTTTTCTGCGAAAACACTGAAATAGGCAAAAAAACAGCAATTTGCACTGGGCCTTCGGTTAATAGGTTAGTCCCAAAAATAATATAAAAGTGCTTAGTAAAGCCCATTAAACATCCAAAACAGATATATAATAGCATGGAACAACAAAAAATTATAGATACACTGGAGACGTATCAGCACTCAAGAGCATATATTTGATTTTCCAACCAATTTATATGCACTGGAGCATGTTCGTGTAGTTCAAATTTGAACTATGCACATAAGATGCCTAGAAAACCCATTTAATGTATAAAAATGCCAAACGAACCCCGAACAATTCCAAAATTTAACACAATACTCCTGTTGTTCTATGTTGACGCTAGAAACTTTTTGAAAGCAATAGGAGGCAGCGGATATCGTTTCGTCCCCAAAGGTGGGACGTTCCCTACAGAAACCATCAGGCTTGTTGTGAGAAGCTCTGGTTTGTGAGGAACTTATACCCAAACCTGCCCCAAATGGGACAAAAAATTTACCACAGCATGTTGATGCCGATCCATGATAGCATACCAAGTTTCATGAATTTCAGACGAGTTTTGGATTTACTAGAATTTAAAAACCAGGTATCTCAATGTTTGCGGCTGAGTGACGGTGGCAGGGTGTTTGACATTCATTCCCATTTCTTGCATGGGACCTAAGCATGCAACCAAGGACACATATTTGAATTTTCAACCAATTTATATGCATTAGAGCATGTGCATGGTAGTTCAAATTTGAATTATGCACATAAATGCATTGAAAACCCAATTAATGCATAAAATTGTCCAAACGAACCCCAAAAAATCCCAAAAATTGACACAACACTCCTGTTGTTCTTTGTTGACACGAGAATTTTTTTGAAAGCCATTAGAGGCAATGGATATCGTTTCGTCCCCAAAGGTGGGATGTTCCCTACCGAAACCATCAGGCTTGTTGTGAGAAGCTCTGGTTTCTGAGAAGCATATCCCCAAACCTGCCCCAAATGCGATTTTTTTTTACCACGGCATGTTGATGCCGCTCCATGCTAGCACGCCAAGTTTCATGATTTCAAACGAGCTTTGGATTCACTAGAATTTAAAAACCAGGCATCTCAATGTTTGCGGCCGAGTGACGGTGGCAGGGTGTTTGACATCATTCCCATTTCTTGCATGGGACCTAAGCATGCAACCAAGGACACATATTTGAAATTTCAACTAATTTATATGCATTAGAGCATGTGGCTGTAGTTCAAATTTGAATTATGCACATGAATGCATTGTATAAAAATGTCCAAGCGAACCCCGAAAAATCCCAAAAATTGACACAACACTCGTGTTGTTCTATGTTGACACGAGAAACATTTTGAAAGTAAGAAGAGGCAACATATGTCGTTTCGTCCCCCAAGGTGGCACATAACCTACCGAAACCATCAGGCTTGTTGTGAGAGAAGCTCTGGTTTGTGAGAAGCTTATACCCACACCTGCCCCAAATGGGACAATATTTTACCACGGCATGTCGCTGCCGTTCCATGATATCATATTAAGTTTCATGATTTCAGACGAGTTTTCGATTTACTAGAATTTTAAAACCATGTATCTCAATGTTAGCAGCTGAGCGACAGTGTCAAGGTGTTTCACATTCGTTCTCATTTCTTGCATGTGACCTAATCTTGCAAAACAAGGACAAACATTTGATTTTGCAACCCATTTTTATGAACTGGAGCATGTGCATGTAGTTCAATTTTGAATTATGCACATAAATTCCTAGAAAACTCAATTAACGTATAAAAATGTCCAAACGATCCCCGAAAAATCCAAAATTTAACACGGCACTCCTGTTGTTCTATGTTGACACCAGGAAAAAGATTGAAAGGAACATGAGGCGACGAATATCGTTTTGTCCACAAAGCTGACACGTTTGCCTAACGGAACCATGAGGATTTCTTGTGAGAAGCTCTGGTTTGTGGCAAGTTTATACCACAACCTGCCCCAAATGGGACAATATTTTTACCCCAGCATGTTGATGCCATTCCATGATAGCAGGCCAAGGTTCATGAATTTCAGACGGGTTTTGGATTTACTAGAATTACAAAAGCAAGTACCTCAACATTTGCGGGAGAGCCATGGTGCCGTGGTGTTCGAAATTCATCCCCATTTCTTGCATGGGACATAAGCATAAACCCATGGACACATATATGATTTTACAACCCATGTTGGTGCACCGGAGCATGTGCATGCGCTTTAATTTTGAATTGTGCACCTGAAATGGCTAGAAAACCAATTTAATGTATTAAATTTCCAAACGAACTTGAATAATCCCAATTTTATTACGACACACATATAGTTGCATGTTCACTGCAGATAAAAGGTCTAGCAATTCAAACACCGTCCATTGCCGTTGTGACCCCATTATGTAATTCAAATCATGACAAAAAATCAAGTAGATCCCACACAGTTTATTATCACCAACCGTGTGAGACGCAACACAAAAAACTTGGAGCACTGTCGAACTATAGTATGCATACGGCTTACATGAGAAGGTGCGACGGCTACAGTCCATAGCCCGCTCTGAGTAAGGGACTGTGTCTGATGACACTTTGTGCGCCAGTTTTTTCGCTGAAGCGATTCCAAATTTTTGGCTTCCGCGGAAATATCTACCTCCCCGCCCCCTCCCCCTTACCAAAAGCCACATTTCCCCTGTTTCTGCCTTCCTTTCCAAGTTGAAACCTTCACTCCTTGCTTGCAGCGCCGCCTCCTCGCCGGCGACCCTCCTTCACGCTGCTCGGTCTCGCCTATCCAGGCAGGTAATCCACACCCGACCCCATCCTCCTCCTCCTTCCACATCCCACATGCCCCGACCACCAGCGCGACACCTTCCACCCAAATCACCGACCCCTCCACCAAATAAGTGCCGCCCTAAGCCATGGTGCACGCAATATAGCCAGGATCTCAAGGAGCATTTGGCAGCGGAGAAGCAAATCGCGGTCGCACGCACGGATGAGGTCACGATGGCTGCCATTTGTGCTGACCCCCTAGATCTTGAAGGAGCACCTCGCCGTCGAGGCCACAGTCGACGCCTCGCGCGCCAACGCCGTGACGCGGTTGGCTGATTTAAACGACAGTTTGTGGCGTTTTCTCGAGGCCACCCTCGGTGCCTTCGACGAAGAGTACGAGATGTTTTCTCAGCGTGCACGTGCTTACCTCATCTCGAGAGCCAGCAGGTTGGTGCCCGGAGCGGCTCAGGCAACTCACCACTATGATGAGGGCACCCATGATGCAGTGGCCTCGCCCTCTTGCATGTCCAAGGAGCCAATCATCATCGATATCTCCGACAATGAGGAGTAGCTTGTCTTATTAGCTCACTATAAGAACCCATGTTCAGTTTGCTTGATACTGCCTTTCCTTAACAAATTCTAGTGAATTGTGCTATCTACTTTTACCATGCAATCTTCTACTCTAGTGTATATGTTCTATATGTCGTGCAATGTGGTATTCAGCTAACTGTTTGGTTCAATTCTGCAAATGTGATGTTCAATTCTTCAGGGTGCAGTTTTCCAAGTTGTCAAGCATGCTTGGTTTGGTTAACTGTCTGATCTTATATTAGGAGTATGTTATATCGTGCAATGTGGTGCTCAGTTAATGTTTGATTCATTTGTTGTGGTGTTTAGTTAACTGTTTGGTTCAATTCTGCAATGCGATGTTCAATTATTGTGGGTGCATTCTGTTATTGTATACCATGTGAGAAATAAATCGAATTTGGTTGTACTAAATACATGAGAAACAAATACAATTGCTATATTTCCAAGTTGTTAAGCATGCTTGGTTTGTTTAACTCTCTCATCTTCTATTAGGAGTATGTTATATTGTGCAATGTGGTGCTCAGTTAACGTTTGGTTCATTTGTTGTGGTGTTTAGTTAACTGCTTGGTTCAGTTCTGCAATGCGATGTTCAATTGTTGTGGCTGCATTCTGTTATTGTATACCATGTGAGAAATAAATCGAATTTGGTTGTAATAAATACATGAGAAACAAATACAATTGCTATATTTCCAAGTTGTTAAGCATGATTGGTTTGTTTAACTCTCTCATCTTCTATTAGGAGTATGTTATATTGTGCAATGTGTTGCTCAATTAATGTTTGGTTCATTTGTTGTGGTGTTTAGTTAACTGCTTGGTTCAATTCTGCAATGCGATGTCCAATTGTCGTGGGTAGAATTTTGTATTGTTGTGCATGTGAGGAATAAATCGAATTTGACTGCACATAATACATGAGAAACATATACAAGTGCTATATTTCCTAGTTCTTAATCATGCTTGGTTTGGATAAATGAGTTTTCCATATGGCTTGAATTAATCTGATGAATTTGCAATGTGCTTATTTTTCATCAACATATTTTACTGATAGCATACGAACCCTTACTTAACCTGATGACTAACTACCTTATATGTGTTGTAGGGAAACAATGGGAAGCACTAAGGTTTACAATCAAGTTTAGCACGTGCATGGTCCGTTGTCTAATAGCACATTATTGGGCAATTGCAAGAACCATTCTAATATTTAGGTTTTTAACTATTTGGTCTTGCACATGTAGGTCTTGCTGCCAGAGGTTTTGACCCACTGTTCTACCCTTTTTGCATATGGGGAAATGAGTTGTCCATGAATATCAATCAAGTCAAGAAACTCAGAAAGATTGTTAGGATAAAGAAATTAGCGGCAAAAAACAACAAAATATTTGTCTGCACAATGAAGAAGACATCAGTTCACTACAAGATGGTACTAACTATTATACCTTGCCTTTTTTATTCCTTTGCCCCATTTACAATATAGAAAAGATATTTATGCACATCCTTGTTTTCAGGCCTTACCAAAGCAGTTCACTGATGATTACCTCTCAAACCACCTCTATGGTCAGGAGGCGAGGAAAGTTTTCATCCAACACCCACGGTTCAATATTGAAGTGTTCCTGAAGAGGACGAAGGATGGACGGTCAATCATCCACAGGCACTGGCCTAAAGTTGCAAAGACCTTCAACATGAATGAAGGCTCAATATTTGCCTTCCACTTCAGCAGTTTTCCCGATGAGATGCATCTGTCTATGTACCATCTATGATGCTAATTTCGAAAGGTTCTAGATGTTGCATGTGAAACTTGGTGCTGGTGCAGTTGTGTGATGGGGTAGCTGTGTGCTGAAACTATATCATGTTGTACTCGGATGTATTTCAATTGCGAAATCTTGCTTCCTTAATATGGAAATGAAATATGTTATGTGCTTAATATGAATGTCAATTAGATTAATAAATAGATTATTAATAATAGGGCAATTAGCTTGCAAATTGGGTTTTCCTATTGCAAACGGTTATTGAGAAAACACCGTGGGCGATGACCTCAGGCAACGCACACAGTTTCTAGGAATAAACCATGTTGGATCAATGAACAATCACACACGACATTCTCTTGAAAACTGTTTGCGTTAGGCCACCTTGCGCAAGCGTTTTCCTTGGAGCGACTGTGTGGGATGTATATATGAACGGAAACGCTTAGGTGGGACTGACTGTGTGGGATGTATTTACGACCGGAAATGATTTCGCCTGTATAATTGTATTTTTTAGCACTACTGTACGTATAACCTCATTTGGTTGCTTGCCGGTCGCACACAACCTCATTTAGCCAAGCGTGTGTGCCAGGAGGGCATAGCCCCGACGGTTTTTGGGTCGTGTGGGAAGAACCCCCCCTATCGCAGTCACTCACTAGGTGACAGTTCCAAACACCGTCGCGGAAAGGGGTTAAAAACCGTTTGTATAGAACCTCACTTTACCGGTGTATGTCTTGCAAATGAATACTCGTGGTGACAATTGGGGTATTATTTTGATTCACTTGATATATGTTTTGGCACTCAACTCGCAGATTCCCGAGGTGACATTGGGGTAATCTACGCATAGGGGTTGATGCACGTTCTTGTCTTTATTTCTCCGGTAGAAATCGTGGGGCACTCTTTGAAGTTCTTTGTGTTGGGTTGAGTGTTATGAATCTGAAATTATTTGATGTCATTTTAGTATGAACTCTTGGATATATCGATCGAAAAGAATAGCTTCGAGGTGGTTTCGTACCCTACAAACGATTTCTTCTTATGTTCTCCGCTAGATAGGAACTTTGAAGTGATTCTTCATCACACTTTGAGGGGTGGTTATATGATCCAATTATATTAGCACTGTTGTGAGATTGCACTAGCAAAAGTACGGACCCTAGGCCTCATTTTCAAGCATTGCAATACCGTTTTTGTGCCCATTTACTATTTGCTACCTTGCTATTTTTATTTATTCAGATTACAAAAATATATTTCTACCATCAATATTACACTTTTATCACCATCTCTTCGCCGAACTAGTGCACCTATACAAATTACCATTGTATTTGGTGTGTTGGGGACACAAGAGACTTTTTATTATTTGGTTGCAGGGTTGTTTGAGAGAGACCATCTTCATCCTACACCTCCCACGGATTGCTAAACCTTAGGTCATCCACTTGAGGGAAAATTGCTACTGTCGTATAAAACTCTGCGCTTGGAGGCCCAACACGTGTCTACAAGAATAAAGTTGCGTAGTAGCTAGACATCAATCTTCGACAGGTTCGCGGGTTCGGCCACCGCTCCCCACCCGTACGAGGAAGGCCCTTTAGATCCATCGCTAGATCCCGTTCAGGGGTCATCCTTCATGCCCGCCCTGGCCTTATATCCGGGGGACCACTCTATCCGAAGACGGAAAGGTGAACCGCCCCGGACTCTCTCCCATCAAGGAGCTTCCATCCGGAGACCCACATGCGATCACATCACTGCTACCTCTTGAGCACTGCGTTGGATTTCCTTGAAGAGGAAAGGATGATGCGGCAAAGTAGCGTAAGTATTTCCCTCAGTTTTTGAGAACCAAGGTATCAATCCAGTAGGAGGCTACGCGCGAGTCCCTCGTACCTGCACAAAGCAAATAACTCCTCGCAACCAACGTGATAAGGGGTTGTCAATCCCTTCACGGTCACTTTAGAGTGAGATCGATAGAGATGATAGATAATATTTTGGTATTTTGTGATAAAGATGCAAAGTAAAATAAAAGCAAAGCAAAAGCAAAGGCAATAATAAAGTGATGGTGTCGGTGTACTAGAGTAGGGTACCCTATTATCCCGAACTTCGTGCACGCGATTCTGACACCCCGCTGCAAGGTTTGCTGGTGACCGCCAAGGTCCTCCGTGGTTCCTTTGGAGCCATTCAAGAACAAAGTATTTAAGCCAAGGAGACAAGGCCCGGCAAGAGGAGCTCGCGGGAAGGCCACTCAAGGCACGCAGAAGACAAGACCCGGCAAGAGGAGCTTCTTTGGGAAGGCTCGATGAGCGACAAGCTTCCGGACGCGACAAGGATTCAGCAGCGGCAAGGCGCTTGCGGCGAGCAACCACTCTTTATCTCCGCTCTAGCTCATCCACCAACGTGTCGCCATGAGACCATTCCAGGCGCGCGTGTCAAGAGGCTGTGCGGCCAGCGGAGAGCAGCGGTAAGCGGCGCTGACAAGACTGCCATCGTGGCAAGCGGTGGCGCTCCTGACGGTCTCTGTTGCACTGTTTAAGCGACATGGAAGGGCATTTAATGCTTTTGTCCCTTGCCGTCAGAGTTAGGTAGAATACACTGTACAAAGTAGCTGTACCAACCGCAACTCATTTTCCCTTTTTGACCTTGTCTACGTTGCCACCTGTTGGTGACCCCTTGAGCATATAAAAGGAGGCCCATGCGCAACGTAGAGGAGGTTCGACTCATTCGAAACCAGAGACACTCACGCTAGGTCTTGTAGCTCTCAGCGCTCCCTAGCAAGAACACAACATAATCGGACAAGCAGCAGTAGGAGTATTATCTCCGGAGAGCTCGAAGCTGGGTAAACTGCTCGTGTGCTTCGCCTCGATCTGCTCTTCAGGCGACCTCCGCCCCCACCGAACCGAAGGGGCTCGGTCCGCCGGTCCCATAGGTGTTCATGGGTTACGATCAGCTTCCCCGACATCTTTGGCGCGCCAGGTAGGGGGCGTCGAGGCTGTGTGAACCTGATCCGGCGTTCACACGAGCAACAGCTTCATCATCTTCATCATCTTCATCAACATGCCACCGAAGAAGAAGGCTTCGGCGGTAGCGGAGCCGTCCACGTCGATCCCGCCACCGCCGGAGCAAATGGGTGGTGGGGTAGACACCGGCGGAAGAACGGGCGCCGACGAGGGAGCTCATGACGCTGCCAAGTCCAAGGACAAGGCCGCGCAGACCTCGGCGTCCGTACACGCACCGCGCCCATCTCAGGAGGCGCGGAACCGACAGCGTCATGGTATTCATAGTACCATACGCTCGTTGGATCAAGACCGAGCTGGAGGATCGCGAGGCCCTCAAGACCAGCGTGCACGCCAGCATGCTGGCACGAGCGGGGTGCGGTCGCCTAGACGGGATGCTGCTCCTTCTAACATAGTTAGAAGTCCGAGCATATCCCGCTCCTCGCACCGTTCACCACTGCCGCCCGCCACTCCAGCGGAAGCCTTGGCGAGAGCTCAACTGCTCCTAGACTACCCTCCAACAGCCGACAAAGTCGACGAATGGAGGGCCACCATCCAGAGTCTCATCGGCTTTGCCAACGGCGACGCTCTGCGGCAACCAACTACATCACTGCCACGGCAAGACGACAAGGCACGAGCCGGTGGCGACGAAACCTGTGGGGGTGCAACCACCATGCACTCTCCACCCAGAAGGCCAAGATCACCAACTCGTCGGATCCACCTCGACAGCGACTCCACCGCGTCATCAGATCCACGAGCTCGCCGTGACCAGCGCCAAGTTCTTCAGGAACGGCAACAAGAAGACGCTCGAACTCGCATCAAGCGCCGAAGAGAAGCGCGACGTCAATCCGACCAGCGCGCTGGGCCCTCTGTCGATATGCATGCGCCAGGGGAACGAGCGACTTGCCGTCTGTGATAGGTTGCCCCTGCGTTCACTCGTGAGCTGCGGCAAGTCGATGGCCAAAGAAGAAGAATTTCAAGCCAGATGTGCGGAAAAGTACGATGGCAGGACGCATCCGTCGGAGTTTCTCAGCATCTACACCATCGCGGTGCAAGCTGCTTGTAGCGACGACCCAAAATCGGTCAAATCTACGTATGCATACCATCCCAAGATCATCTTTGGTACTCACAGTACATTGATGAAATAATCAAAGTTCAATCACACCTGAATTTATTACACGATTCTCATATAGAGTCTTTATTACAATAGAATAAATTCGGCCGAAGGCCAACTCATGAGAAATAAACTAGTAAAGCTGCGGAAACGTAGAAGAATAGCGAGTCCATCCGACTCCAAGGGCAATCGCCAAGCACGGATCGTAGCCTCAATCCTGATCGGAATACTCCTCTGCAACATAAGACGTTGCAGCCGTGTAGGTCAGCATTTTGAATATGCTGGCAAGTCATGAAGAATAACAATAATAAAATTACTAACACTATATGCATTTTGGCTGTGGGGCTCTAAGTTTCATCATTTTATAAAAGCCGTTTTTCCCTACTACGGTGGACTTGCTTGCAAATACTACAAAATTGTTGGTAGTTATTGAGATGGTTCCGCCAACCAATGTCTCATTCCCAAATTATTAAGTCATAATCCCCTCAATTAATTTATTAGTTTTAGTGTTGAGATTTCCGAATACTTCCAAGTTCCAGAGGCTCAAATTGTCCGTAACCGGGGACACGGCTAATCGATTAGATCTTTAACTCTGTAGAGGTTTGCGCACTTTACCCGCAAGAATCATTCCCTCCTTTTAAGTCTTCGCACTTCAGAGTGTTTGAAGACGGGATGAATGAAACAGGGTCTTCCGAAGAGTTCTTCTGGCCACTGCCGGTACCCATCCAATCCTACCGTTCTTCTACATCTCGTAGTACCGTCCGGCCAGCGTCACAACTAGGGTTGACCCAGCCAGAGCCCATAATGGCTTGCGGCTGCACAGGTAAGCTTCCGGTCAATGGGGCATCCATCCATCACTTCGTGGCTGGGTGAAGCTTTCCGCAAGATGTCATGGCACTTCTCCATGCATCCCGCCAACCTTTGGGTTCTCCAGGTGCCCGTCAACCAAATCCTCCACCCAAGAGTGAATTTCAAGTCCATCTTGATCTTGAAGTTCATGGGGTTGTCATCATCTTGACTCTCACATCTTTCTTATGAATTCACTCAACCAATCCCGTCTACGAGCATAGAAAAATTAAACTACTACGTCCCGGGTCATGGTAACAAGGGGATTAGGTTCATCCTACCACATGATACTACTCAAGAACATAACTTCAAAATTTCACCTACTGCATGCATGGTGGGGAGGTATAATTCTAATGCAACAAAATCATAGGTATTGAAAATAAACATGATCAATGACTTGCCTTGCTGACGATCCTCGTAAGCTAGGGACTCGTGGTAGCAAGCTTCGCACTCCGGAAATTCTACCGAGGCAAACAATAATCACAATAAGCATATAGCATATGATCACTTAACACAATAGCATAGTAACATAACACACCAAAACAAACAAATCAAAACCCAAAGGAAAACTCGAAGAAATCCAACTCCAAGTTTTTTCCTACTTCAAGCAACAACTAGAAATAGTTTTACGTAACAAAAGTTTTCTTAACATAACCTAAGCATGGGTTTATGTTAACTTAACAGAAAAGAATGCATTAAGCAACTAGGAGCAAAAAGAATCAATTTAAAAGCTATTATAAAACTCCTATTAGGCCTAATTCAAATTCTATTAAGAAAAATAAAATAAAAGTTTTATTTATTATAAATAAAAGTTCATGCTCTAAAGTGACAGAAACTAACCTAGAATAATCTATCACATATGAAAAATAAATTTATTTGCTAACTAAAATAATAGGAAAACAGTAGCTAGTTATTTAATTAAGAATAGCATGATTCTGCTAGAAACTATTTTTTATTAATCCTAAAATTCCCAAATAAATTCCTACGGTTAGGTAATGTCAAAACAAAGTTGGGACAAAAAGAATCACTAAAAAATAATTTTCCTAACTCATTTTATGGCAGATTTACTATTCTGACCAAATCTAAAATAAAGCAATTATAAATAATTTTAACATAGCTAATTATAATTTCTACAGAAACTATAAGAAATTTGCAAACCAAAAAAAAAGAATCACTTAAAAATATTAAGTAGGTTAAAAGATATGAATTTTTCAAATCTGAAACTATTCTGTTAAAACAGAAAACGAAAATAAAAAAAAATGGCCTAATGGGCCTAACTAACGCCCTGTGCGTAATATAACTAAACGGGCCCTAGGGTTAAACGAATCGGGCCGGCTCAAAAATAAAAACCCTAACTAAAATAAACCGGAACGAACCGGAATAAAACCCGGTTCACTAATAAGAACCATACCCCTTCGGGGGTTCTAATCTACACCGTAGAAACGAGATCGGACGGCGGGGGTGAAGTCCGGCGAGTTACCGGAGATCGACGGCGGCGGCGGCTCGGGCGGCGAGTGCGTCGGCGTCTCCGGTGGTCGGGGGCGTCGGCGGAGTGCTCCGGCGGGTGCGGACGGGCGAGGGGGTGGGTCTGGTGGAGTCGTTGGGGCTCGGGGGTGACCGGGGCGTCGGCGAGGGGTTTAATGGCGGCGGCGTGCTCGGCTCGCAGTGAAAAGTGGAGGAGAGAGAGGTCCGCGAGGGGCGAGGGGGGAACGGGTCGGGGAGGAGTATTTATAGGGCGGGGGCGAAGTCTTGCGCGAGGGGGCGAATCGGGGAGATCAGGTGAGATCCCGGAGATCTCGGGATCTCCGGCGAGCGGCGGCGCTGTGGCGTGGGCGAGGGGAAGAGGGAGGTGGGGCCCGCCTGGTAGTGGGGAGAGGGGAGCGTTGCGGTCGGTCGGCCGACGCGAAACGATTCAGGCGAGGGGTGCTGACAGACCGTCGGTGGCTCATTGGGCGGGCTCGGTGGCGCCTGGCTGGGCCGCCTGGTGTTGGCTGGGCGGTTGGCTGGCCGGCTGTGGGTTTTTTTCTTTTTCCAATTTTTTTGAAAACAAAACAGAGATAATATATAAACTATAAATATTTTATATAGGACATATATATACCAAAATGATCAGGGGAATATTCCCTATCATTTGAACATTTTTCCAGGGGCAAAATCCAAACTTTATAAAAATTCATTTTTTTCAAATTTCAAATAAAACTCAAATTTTGAATTTCAAACTTTTGGCAATGTTTTTCCTCTGATATTTTTGGAGTGTCATGTTTACTCCTCTCATACTTTTTCTCAAGTATTTATCAGGCATAATTTTTGAAATGATTTCCACTTGCCAAAATTTGAATTCAAATTCCAAAAACTCAAAAACTTCTGAAACTTCAAATGCCACTCAAATTCAAACAGAATGCATAGATGCTTAGCTATAATTGTAAAACATTCCAAATAGGAAATTTGGGATGTTACACTGCAGGGGGACGAGACGATAAGATCCTCGCCAACTACTTCCCGCTGGTACTCAAACCCAATGTCAGATCTTGGCTCATGCACTTGCCGGACGGCTCCATATCCTCTTGGGCAGATCTATGCCATCAGTTTGTCGGTGCCTTCACAGGCGGCCACAAGCCTCATGGCCAGGAAAGCGACCTTCATCTGCTCGCCCAGAAGGAAGGAGAGTCCCTGCGCAAGTTCATCCAGAGATTCAGCCGTGTGCACTACAACATCCCAGATGTCCACCCTGCCGCGGTGATTAGCGTGTTTCATCAAAACGTGCGGAACCGCAGGATGAGGGAAGATATGGCGATGTGCAAAGTCAAAGACGTCAGTGAGCTGTATGCCTTGGCCGACAAGTGTGCGTCTGCCGAGGAAGGAGGAGACTCGGGAGAGAATGCGAAGCAGGATCGATAGTGAGGAGACCGCCCGGCGAAGAAGAGCCGGCGACGGAACAACAGAAGGAAGAAGGGCAAAGATGTGCTAGTTGTCAAGCAGTCCGGCAACGGTGGTGCCGCCAAGAAAACCAAAGTTGGTGACTCCGGCAAGGAGGTTGCCGCCAAGATCGATCGCCAGACTGTGGCGGCCGCCGACAAGGTGACAGCTCCAACAAGCGATCTCGCAAGATCCACCGCACCAAGGGCCATGACCTCGAGCTGCAAGAAGGTCGAGCAGCTTGTTGAACAGCAGAAGGCTGAGTACGAGTGGCGCGACAAGGAGAAGGCCCAGGAAGGTGCCGGGGGAGTTGGCAAGAAGCGACCCGGCCGGGGAGGACGCCGCGGCAAGGCCAAGCAGCGGCAAGGAGACAGACCTCCCCGCGGCTGCGACAAGGATGAAGACGACGACGACGATGAAGATATGGAAGACGACAAGACCGATGAGCAGGAGTTCCAGAAAGCCACAGAGGTCCTCTACATTGACGGCGGTGCGTCTCTGCATACTTCACACCGCCAACTCAAGCAGTGGATGCGGGAAGTTAATGCAGCAGAACAATCCGTAGAGTCACGCAAACCTATGAAATGGTCCAGCACGCCTATCATCTTTGATATTAACGACCACCCTGATCGAATAACTGCGGTCGGGTGCTTGTCGATGTTGGTCTCACCAACTATCCGCAACCTCAAGGTCACCAAGATGCTAGTTGACGGCGGGGCCGGCTTAAACCTGATCTCCTCCGCGGTGTTCTAGAAGCTTCAGATCCCTGACAGCGAGCTCGAAGAGACTGGCACATTCCAAGGAATCAATCCGGGAAGGAGCAAGCCGAAGGGGAAGATCACGTTGCCGGTAACATTTGGCAGCGAGCTAAACTTCAGGACTGAGAGGGTCACGTTCGACGTTGCTGATTTTCCATTGCCTTACAATGGGATACTTGGATGTCCAGCACTCGCCAAGTTCATGGCAGCCTCTCATTATGCATACAACTTACTCAAGATGCCAGGCCCGATAAGTGTCATTTCTGTCCATGGCGACAAGAAGGATGCTCTTATCTGCGCCGACAAGATTTACCGGGAGGCAGCAGCTGCAACAGATAGCAAATCACTTGCCGCTGAAGCTCCCGAGGGGAAGAAGAAGACCAAGCCCGGCAAGAGCTCTGACGCCCACTCCGGCAAGCGCACCTCTTCGGAGTGCTGCGTTACCGTCGAGGACGCACCATCGAGCTCTACCGACAAGTGCAAGAAGACGATGGCAGCTCCACCAAAGACCAAGAAGGTGCCCGCCAAGGAGGACGGCACTGGTGGTACCTTCACCATCAGTGCCACTCTCGACCCTAAATAGGAAGGCACGCTCGTTGCTTTCAATGGGCTTAACGTCGACGTGTTTGCATGGCAACCGTCGACATCCCCGTGTTCCTGTGAAAGTAAGTGAGCACCACCTAGCTGTCTGTCCTCGCGCGCGGCCCGTCAAGCGTAAAGTCGAAGGTGGTGGAGCGCCAAGAGTTCATTGCGAAGAGATCAAGAAAATGGAAGCAGCAGGCCTTGTCAGAGGAGTGCTCCATCCTACGTGGTTGGCCAATCCTGTAGTTGTACGCAAGGCAAATGGGAAATGGAGACTTTGTATCGACTTCACCGATGTTAATAAAGCTTGTCCCAAAGACCCATTTCCCTTGCCGCGCATCGACCAGATTGTTGACTCCACGGCTGGATGTGATTTGCTTTCATTTCTTGATGCATACTCAGGATATCATCAGATCTTCATGGCAGAGGAGGATGAGGAGAAAACCGCATTCATCACCCCATGTGGCACATACTGTTTTATACGGATGCGTTTTGGGCTAAAGAATGCTGGTTCAACGTTTGCAAGAGTAGTCCATGATGCTTTTGAGCCGCAAATGCACAGAAATGTAGAAGCCTACATGGATGACATAGTGGTCAAGAGCAAGGACAAAGCAACTCTGGTTCAAGATTTGGATGAGACCTTTGCAAATCTGCGCAAGATCAACCTCAAGCTTAACCCCGAGAAGTGCGTGTTTGGAGTCCCTTCCGGCAAGCTTCTCGGGTTCTTCGTGTCTCAGCGGGGAATTGAAGCCAATCCCGACAAGATCAAGGCCATTGAGCAGATTGAAGCACCAAAGCGCGTCAAGGATGTACGAAGACTTGCCGGTTGCGTGGCTGCTCTCAGCAGGTTTATCTCTAGGTTCTGCTGAAGCGCCCCGCCATTTTTCAAGATTTTGAAAAGGCAGGTCCAATGAAATGGACTCGAAGCGGAGGCTGCGCTGCAGACTTAAAGAGGTACCTGTCCTCCACTCCAATACTTGTCGCACCTAAGCCACAAGAGAAGTTGTTGTTGTATATAGCGGCAACCAATCAAGTGGTTAGTGCTGCGTTAGTAGCGGAAAGGGAGGCAGACGATGAGCCGGCAACCAAAGCAGATGCATCCAGCGACAAGCAGGGGGCTTCACCGACAAGCTCTGGTCCCGACAAGGACGGATCAGCAGCAGCGTGCGAGAAGATCTGTAAAAGGATGGTGCAGCGCCGGTGTACTTTGTCGGTTCCTTCTCTGAGGGACTAGGTCAAGGTACTCGGTGTGCAGAAATTGCTTTTCGCCTCCTCATGGCCTCGAAAGCTGCGCCATTACTTCCAAGCACATGAGATAACAATCGTCACCGCTTCCCAAGAGAATATTGCAAAATCCGAAGCAACGGGCAGGATTGTCGAGTGGGCTTTCGAACCATCAAGCTTTGGCCTCAAGTTTGAAAGCACTTCAACTATCCAAAGCGAGCATTGGCGAGTTCATAGCAGAATGGCCGCCAACGCATGATGAAGAAATTCCAGAGACGAGCCTCCCCGTCAAGGAAGCAAGCAAAGAATGGCTGATGTACTTGGATGGTGCCTTCTCGCTGCAAGGCGCCGGTGCCGATATCTTGCTAGTCGCTACCCACGGAGAGCACCTCAAGTACATAGTCCGATGCACTTTCCCAAGGAGCAAGCAACAAACAATACAAAGCAGCGTATGAAGGTTTGCTTGCGGTCTCGAGATTGCGGTAGACCTTGGGATCAAGAAGCTCATTGTCGGGGTGACTCGCAGCTTGTCGTCCGCCAAGTGAACAAAGATTATCGAGTCCGTTGATGGAAGCCTCGTTGATGAAGTGAGAAAGCTAGAAGAGCACTTTGACGGCCTGCAGATGGAACTTGTTCCAAGAGCCGTAATGATATTGCCGATGGCTTTGTCAAAGTCGCGCCAGACTTAAGTTACTGTGGAACCAGGGATTTTGTGCTCAAGCTGACTCAACCGATCGTAACGCCATCAACTGGTCGTAACAAGAAGAGGAAGTTGATTTCGGTGACTATTTTCCGCAGAGCTTCCAAGCCGCCACCAAAAGGTCCCCAAGATCAACACCAAGAGTGCCGAGGAGCAGTCTGCTCCGACAAGCCCTAGGGTTTGTTTCGTTGAAGCGAGCGCCCCGACAAGTTTTGCTCGGCAAGCTTGCCGGGAACATCAAGCTCGGCCGAGCCGCAGGTTCTCGCCAGAGAAGCGGATGTTCCGCAGCAGCAGATGTGCCTTTAGTCCTTGTTGTCGAGCCGCAAGCTCCAAAGATGGGCGCAGCAGATTGTCCATTTCCTTCAAACAGGAGAACTTCCCAAGAGCAAGAAGAAGCGGAGAGAGTAGCCCGGCAGTCAAGTATGTACCAGTTTGTCGACAAGACGCTGCATGTAAGAAGACTCAACAGTGTGAAATTGAAGTGTATTCACGGGAAGATGGATGAAGCTGTTGGCGAGAGATACGAAGGCATATGTGGTCACCACATTGGCGAAGAGCACTTGCCGGCAAAGCGTTCCGGCAAGGTTTCTTTTGGCCAACAGCCCTCCAGATGCAACCGCACAAGTAACCAAGTATGAAGCGCAAGGCCCATTCCAAGCAGATACACCAGCCAGCTCAAGCTCTCCGGACGATCCCTTTATCCTCGCCATTTTCGGTCTGGGGCTCGACATTTCGCCCCTTCCCCGAAGTTGTCGGGGCTTTGAGTACTTGTACGCTGTAATCGACAAGTTCACAAAGTGGCCGGAAGTGGAAGCGTGAGGAAGGTGACAGACATCAAGCAGATCAAGTTCTTCAGTCGATTGTTTGCCGCTTTGGAATTCCTAACAGGATCATCACCGACAACGGCACACACCACGAAGTCGCACCTTCATGCAAGACGCCCAAGATCTTGGCGCCAAGGTCTGCTTCGCTTCATTGCTCATCCGAGAAGCAATGGTCAAGCGAGAGGGCAACGCTGAAGTGCTGCGAGGGCTCAAGACCAGAACTTTCGACGTGCTGCACAAGTGCGGAAGAAACTGGATTGAGGAGCTGTCGGTGGTTCTTTGGTCGATCAGACGACGCCAAATCGAGCCATCGCCGGACACCTTTCGCCTAGTCTACGGAGCAGAGGCAGTTCTCCCCACGGAACTCAGATACGGGTCACCTCGAGTGCTCGCTATGATGAGCTTGAGCAAGAGCAGCTGCGATAAGATGACGCGCTGCTCCTTGAGGAGGACCGTCTTCAGTCATTCAGACGAGCTGCTCGTTACCAGCAAGCTTTGCACCGCTACCATAGCCGCAGTTAGTGCCGAAGTTTCGAGGAAGGCGACCTTGTTCTTCGCGCTCAGTCCGCCAAGAATTCCAACAAGTTGACGCCAAGTGGGAAGGCCCTTATCGGGTGAAACGAAGTCACTAGGCCTGGCGCTGTCCGCTTTGAGACCAAGATGGCGTTCGTGAGCAACTCCTGGAACATTGAACATCTTCGTAAGTTTTACTCGTAGGGCGCGGTTGCTGGAACCTGTTCCGGCAACCACCTTTTGTACAAGTCTTGCCGATGTTGCATGTAATCCTTTGTACAAAGCCGGGCGAGACCCGTGCATAAGTAAAGCTCATGTGTTATGCACAACTTGTCAACTACATGCTTTCATCATCATTTTGCATGTGTTATCTAACATTTTGTGCAGCATCCACACCCGTAGCAATAACGAGCCAAAAGGCTCCATAACTTTATTTTCTTCTTTCTCTTTCACAAAGAAAGGAAGGTTCCTTCGCCCACAAGTTAGCCGGGGTGGAAGGAGAAGATAATGGTGTGGGCCGCCAAGCGTCGCTCGAGGAAGTTTCGCCTTACCGGGAACCAAACGACAGAAAAGCTAAGTTGCCAAAGTCTGAGCAATCAGTTTTTAAATCTTTAAGTTATATTCCTTGAACGATAGTACTTTGTATGGAAAACCTGTGCGCAAAGGAACCAGCTCGTAGCTAGTTTGCGCCCTTACTTTGTTTCGAGTCCGCTCAACAACTTAAGTGAGCTGCAACTAGTTGCGACAAGGTTGCTTGTCGAAAGCGGCACCGCCAAAGAAGGCCGACGTTCCGCACTCAGCGCTTCATGCAAAGGTGCCAGCACGACAAGTTCCCTAAAAGCGAGGGCACAAACATACAAAGGAAGGAATCAAGTAAAGGAAATAACATTGCAATCACTACCCAACATAGAGTTATATTACAAAATAGCTTGTCACAGATCTAATAAGTTGTTCTCCTAAACATGATCAGCAGTGACATGGGAAAGATAAAACTGGCAGCCTAATCTACGCGGTCGCCATCAACCCGCTTGATCTTGCCCACCTTGTCCATAATGGGTGCGACAAGGGCTTTGAGCGCCTCCACATCAGCATCCGGCGGCAGGGATCTGAGGACGCCGGTGAGGTTGAGGCCTGGATTGCGGAAGGCCACCTTCATCAGCACTTCCTGGAGAGCTCCCGCACAGATCTGGCGCAGTTCCTCAGCCAGCTGCTGCTTTGGGATCTCTTCCCGGAGTCGCTGGAGAGCCGTCACCACGCCCTTGAAGAACAAGCTGAGGTTGGCGCTGGGTTGGAGGCGCTCGTCGGAGGAGTACCCGAGATCCACCATCCCCAGCTCCGTCAGCTCCTTGTCGATGGCGGCGGCGATATTCACAAGACCCTCCGTCCAGTGCATCACGTTCTCTCTGAAGGTGTTCTGGCGGTCGTGGCACCTGCCGCCAGCTCCTCGCCGCCTTGATCTTCTCCAACAAGGCCACCTCCGCTCCTTGGCGCCGCCCGTAGTCTCGCATCAAGGTGGTCAGCTTCAGCTCAAGATCTGCCTTGGAGTCCTTGGCGGCGTCGAGCTCTTTGCTCCTCTCAACGAGACGGCCCTGCAGCTCGCCAAGGTTATAGGCGTCCTTCTCGCGCTCGTGCTTGAGTGCAGCAAGCTCCTCGCCACTCTTCTGCAGACTGGCCTCCAGCTGCGTCACCTTTGTCTCCAACTCTTTCTTAGCGGCCTCGGCAGCTGCGCCAAGATCTTTGCTTCCTTGAGAGCTCCGCCAATTGATTGCTCGCGCCGCAAGCTCTTCCTCATAGCTGTCAAGATTGATCTTCCGCTGCGCCAACTCGCCTTCTTGCGCAGACAGCTTCTCGGCAGCAAGCCACCGCTGCTCCTCGACCTCAGCCTTCTCAAGAATGAAGGCTGTGCGCTTTCAGCGAAGTCGCCCCGCTCTTCCGCTACGCCGGAGAACTTCTTGGTTGGCGCCTGAGAGCTCTTCAAGCGCTTCTCCATGTCTGCTCCGCCGCCGCGACAAGTGCTTCCCGGATTCCAGCTTGGCTTGTCGGGCGCGGTAGAGCGACAGCAGCTTCTGCAACAGCTTCTCCTCCTCAGACTCGCCGCTGCTGCTGCTTGGCGCGTCGACCAGCGACAGCCCAGCGGAGGCGAGCAGCTCTTCGTTGAAGGTCTCTCCTTCGATCGGCGCCCTGGAGCTCGACGCCCAGGGGAGCTTGATGAAGACGCCATCGCCGGCCTTCAAGTAGGCGCCGGGCTGGGGCTCCTCGGTGCCTGGCGCAGCGGCAGCGGCGGAGGGATCGGCGGTCGGTGTAGCGCCCGGCGCTCCTGCGACCTCAGGGTCGTCAGTACGATCGTCGGACCCCTCGCCAGCTTCTGCGGCGGCAGCCTTGGCGGCCTCTTCGACGGCGGGCTCGTCCGCGCCGATTCCCTCCTCGGCGACGGCGGCGTCGTCAGTGTTGCCACACGCGTCCTCCTCGCCGGCGACCTCAGTCTCCATCGGCTCTGCGGCGGATGGATCTGGCGACAAGAAAAAGAAAGAAAAGTCAAGCAAAATATCCAAAAAGAAGAATTGGAAGAAGAAGAACACAAGGGCAGCTTACAGGCAAGAGGCTTACCTGTGATGGAATCTGCAGCTGCAGTCTCGGCCACCGGAGGGTCGACGGTGCCATCTCTTGCCGGAGAGCCGTCCCTTGCCGGAGAAGCCTCCCTTGCCGGAGGGCACTCCCTTGCCGGGGATCTTCCTTGGCGGGCGAGTTGAAGCAGATGGCATGTCCGAACGGCCTCGGGACACTCGGCGGGCTGCTCTGCTCCTACACAAATCAACAAATGATATCAACAAAGAAGGAGCACCCATGCACACCTAACAGTAAGAAGTAAACCGTATACTCACGCTGGGGGCTGTGCTGGGGGATGCTTTGAGGAAGGGTTGCCGGATCCGGCAAGGTGGTCTCAGACGCACCTCCTGTTGCCACGGGGGGATCGTCTTCGATGACAACCACCGAGGTCTTGGCTCTCTTCGATGCTCTCTGGGCCAGCGTCCTGAAAAAGGAAAGAGTTCAGAATGAAGCAAATCAGATGCAAGACAAAGCAACAAATTGAAGAATTACAAGTACAGCGACAAGATCTTACTCTTCTTCTTCCTCAGAGCTGAGCGCGGAGAGGTCAAATTCTGGTTCACCTCCAGTGCGACGAGCTGGAAGAGTAGGCTCCCTCGAACACTTGGCGGGTGCAGGAGCTGTGGCCCCAGAAGACCCCGCTCCAGTTGCTGCGGCGGCGTGAGGTGCTCCCGCGGCAACAGTGCTTGCCGCGGTGGAGCGCGTCACGCGGCGCGACGGCTGTTGGCCCGTCTGCCGCCCCGCCACTTCCCCGACCTTGCGGAGACGCCTTCTTGGTGGAGCTGTGGGCTCCGCTCGCGGCAAGCTACTTGAAGGTGTGGAGGAGGCGCCCTCGGCAGGCTCGCCGGCTCAACCGGGCTCGGCCTGCTCCTCCTCGCCGCAAGCTCCTCTCGATCGACAAGCCTTGCCGCCTCTGCTGCCTCCGCCTCCACAAGAACAAATTCGCCCATGGCAGCTGCTGCCGCCTCCTCCAACCTTGTGGCAATGTGTTGCATCTCGTCGTCGGTAGTGTCACGGGTGAGCCACTTCTGCTCGTCGGGGCGGATCGGCACTTCTTCCAAGCTATCGAAGAACTGCCGCACGACGTCGTCTGAAGGCTCTTGCCAGGTTGGAACAATTCCATGCGAATCGCACAACGGCATCATTGCACGGATGCGGTCGAGCGAAGAGTTGTTGCACAATGGGACGACTCCCCTCGGCAACCTAAACCACTCAGGGTGATCGGGGTCGTGCTTGAACAGCTCCAGCAGCATCGCATCCAACTCCAAGACGGTGAAGTTGAAGTTGAGGCCCGGACGCAGCCTCATGATGTCCGCCGCCGCTCAAACTCCCAAGCAGGTCTCCTCCTCTCTCGCAGCAAGGCGTCGCGGGCGCGAAAATGCGCCAACCGCGCTCTGAAGTGAGTCCGGCAAGCCTGAGGCGCAGGATCCGGGTAACGGCGATCTTCAATCTAGCATCGTCGGCACCAAGTTGCTCCAATCATTGCCGCGCACTATTGGGGTTTGGCGCTGGGCAGTGAATGGCTGCGGGTTCTCCTCTACGATCCAGCACCAGTCAGCCCTCCACTCCTCCCACTTGCTACGGAGCTCTCCTTCCAGATAGGCCTCCTTCTTGCCGATTCTTGAGATCCAGCGATCCTCCCAAGAGGCTCTCCTCTCTCTACTCGAGGCATGAAGAAATGGCGGAAGAGGGCTACGCTTGGGTGGACTCCGACAAAGTTTTCGCAGAGGAGGTGCGAAAACTGCCATGGTCACGACAAGATTGGGGGTTAAATCAAGGAGGCGAAACCCGTGAGGTGTTCATGATATCACGAAGAATTAGAGAAGGCGGCAGAGCCCGCAATAGAAGAAGAGCGCGAAGGAGGATACCCGCCGGAACCGACTCGGCGCGGCGGCTGAGAGTACCTTCGTGCGCGGATGCGCTCGTGTCGCCGTCGACCAGAAGAGGTAGTACCATTCCCTCAGCTCCTTCGCGGCGAGCTGAGGGGGGAAGATGGCCCGCTCCTTCCGCAGCGCCGCGAGCCGCTGCGCCTCGGCCGACTTCACGCCTTTCTCCTTGTCGGCTTTCGGAGCCATGGCGAAGGTGGTGGGGGAGACCGACGGCGTTGATGGCGCTGGTGGCGATGGGAAGCGGAACGCTGCTCTCTTCAGACTAGAGAAGAAGGGGGGAGCGGCGGTGGTTTTCGAGATTAGACAGCAAATGGCGAGGTGGGCGACCTGCCCCTGTTTCCCCTGTCTATAAGGAGGGAGAGGGGGCGGACGTTCCGCTTTTCCAAATAAAGAAACCCCCCCACGATCTCTCCCACGACTCCACGTTCGACGCGTGCCGTTCGTGGGGGACGTGGTGGGTCCGGAGCAAGTTACGGCGTGATCTAGGGCCGCGCGTCTGCAGACTGCTTTTGGGCCTGGCCCAACAGCGCTCGGCACCGTGTGTGGCCCAGGCCCGGGGGCTCCTGTCGGTGTACTAGAGTAGGGGTACCCTAGTATCCCGAACTCGTGCACGGGCAGTTGCAGCACCCCGCGGCAAGGTTTGCCTGGTGACCGCCAAGGTCCTCCGTGGTTCCTTTGGAGCCATTCAAGAACAAAGTATTTAAGCCAAGGAGACAAGGCCCCGGCAAGAGGAGCTCGCCGGGAAGGCCACTCAAGGCACGCAGAAGACAAGACCCCGGCAAGAGGAGCTTGCCGGGAAGGCTCGGTGAGCGACAAGCTTCTGGACACGACAAGGATTCAGCCGCGGCAAGGCGCTTGCTGCGGCAGGCAACCACTCTTTATCTCCGCTCCAGCTCATCCACCAACGTGTCGCCATGAGACCATTCTAGGCGCGTGTGTCAAGAGGCTGTGCAGCCAGCGGAGAGCAGCGGTAAGCGGCGCTGACAAGACTGCCATCGTGGCAAGCGGTGGCGCTCCTGACGGTCTCTGTTGCACTGTTTAAGCGACATGGACGGGCATTTAATGCTTTTGTCCCTTGCCGCCGAGTTAGGTAGAATACATTGCATAAAGTAGCTGTACCAACCGCAACTCATTTTCCCTTTTGACCTTGTCTACGCTGCCACCTGTTGGTGACCCCTTGAGCATATAAAAGGAGGCCCATGCTTAACGAGAGGAGGTTGACTCATTCAAACCGAGACACTCACGCTAGGTCTTGTAGCTCTCAGCGCTCCCTAGCAAGAACACAACATAATCAGACAAGCAGCAGTAGGAGTATTATCTCTCCGGAGAGCTCCCAAGCTGGGTAAACTGCTCGTGTGCTTCGCCTCGATCTGCTCTTCGTGCGACCTCCGCCCCCCATCGAACCGAAAGGGGCTCGGTCCGCCGGTCCCATAGGTGTTCGTGGGTTACGATCAGCTAAGCACTTCTCCCATTGCAAGAAAAACCAATCTAGTAGGCCAAACCAAACTGATAATTCGAGGAGAGTTGCAAAGATAACCAATCATACATAAAAGAATTTAGAGAAGATTCAAATATTGTTCATAGATAATCTTGATCATAAACCCACAATTCACCGGTCTCAACAAACACACCGCAAAAAGAAGATTACATCGAATAGATCTCCACGAGAGAGGGGGAGAACATTGTATTGAGATCCAAAAAGAGAGAAGAAGCCATCTAGCTACTAACTATGGACCCGAAGGTCTGAGGTAAACTACTCACACTTCATCGGAGGGGCTATGGTGATGATGTAGAAGCCCTCCGTGGTGGAAGCCCCCTCCGACGGAGCTCCGGAACAGGCCCCAAGATGGGATCTCGTGGGTACAGAAGGTTGCGGCGGTGGAATTAGGTTTTTGGCACTGTATCTAATCGTTTGGGGGTACGTAGGTATATATAGGAGGAAGAAGTACGTCGGTGGAGCATCGTGGGGCCCACGAGGGTGGTGGATGCGCCCTGGGGGGGTGGGCGCCCCCCTACCTCGTGCCCTCCGCGAAGCTTCCTTGACGTAGGGTCCAAGTCTCCTGGATAATGTACGGTGAGAAAATCACGTTCCCGAAGGTTTCATTCCGTTTGGACTCCGTTTGATATTCCGTTTCTTCGAAACACTGAAATAGGCAAAAAATAGCAATTCTGGGCTGGGACTCGGGGTTAATAGGTTAGTCCCAGAAATAATATAAAAGTGGAAAATAAAGCCCAATAATGTCCAAAACAGTAGATAATATAGCATGGAGCAATAAAAAATTATAGATACGTTGGAGACGTATCAGGCATCCCCAAGCTTAATTCCTGCTCGTCCTCGAGTAGGTAAATGATAAAAACAGAATTTTTGATGCGGAGTGCTACTTGGCATAATTTCAATGTAATTCTTCTTAATTGTGGTATGAATATTCAGATCCGAAAGATTCGAGACAAAAGTTCATATTGACATAAAAATAATAATACTTCAAGCATACTAACTAAGCAATTATGTCCTCTCAAAATAACATGGCCAAAGAAAGTTCATCCCTACCAAATCATATAGTTTAGTCATGCTCCATTCTCGTCACACAAGAATGCTCTCATCATGCACAACCCCGATGACAAGCCAAGCAATTGTTTCATACTTTAGTAATCTCAAACTTATAAACTTTCACGCAATATATGAGCGCGAGCCATGGACATAGCACTATGGGTGGAATAGAATATGATGATGGGGGTTATGTGGAGAAGACAAAAAAGGAGAAGATCTCACATCAACGAGGCTAATAAATGGGTTATGGAGATGCCCATCGATTGATGTTAATGCAAGGAGTAGGGATTGCCATGCAACGGATGCACTAGAGCTATAAATGTATGAAAGCTCAACAAAAGAAACTAAGTGGGTGTGCATCCAACTTGCTTGCTCACGAAGACCTAGGGCACTTGAGGAGGCCCATTGTTGGAATATACAAGCCAAGTTCTATAATGAAAAATTCCCACTAGTATATGAAAGTGACAAAACAAGAGACTCTCTATGATGATGATTATGATGCTACTTTGAAGCACACGCGTTGCAAAGGATAGTAGCATTGTCGCTTATCTCTTTTTCTCTCATTTTTTGGGACTTCTCTTTTTTATGGCCTTTTTTTTGTATATTCCTCACTTGGGACAATGCTCTAGAAAATGATGATCATCACACTTCTATTTATTTACAACTCAATGATTACAACTCGATACTAGAACAAAGTATGACTCTATATGAATGCCTCCGGCGGTGTACCGGGATATGCAATGAACCAAGAGTGACATGTATGAAATAATTATGAATGGTGGCTTTGCCACAAATACTATGTCAACTACATGATCATGCTAAGCAATATGACAATGATGAATGTGTCATGATGAACGGAATGGTGGAAAGTTGCATGGCAATATATCTCGGAATGGCTATGGAAATGCCATAATAGGTAGGTATGGTGGCTGTTTTGAGGAAGATATAAGGAGGTTTATCTGTGAAAGAGCGTATCATATCACGAGGTTTGGATACACCAGCGAAGTTTGCACCAACTCTCAAGATGAGAAAGGGCAATGCACGGTACCGAAGAGGCTAGCAATGATGGAAGGGTGAGAGTGCGTATAATCCATGGACTCAACATTAGTCATAAAGAACTCACATACTTATTGCAAAAATCTACAAGCCATCAAAAACCAAAGCACTATTCGCATGCTCCTAGGGGATAGATTGGTAGGAAAAGACCATCGCTCGTCCCCGACCGCCACTCATAAGGAGGACAATCAAAGAACACCTCATGTTTCAAATTTGTTACATAACGTTTACCATACGTGCATGCTACAGGACTTGCAAACTTCAACACAAGCATTTCTCAAATTCACAACTACTCAACTAGCACGACTTTGATATTATTACCTCCATATCTCAAAACAATCATCAAGCATCAAACTTTTCTTAGTATCCAACACACTCATAAGAAAGTTTTTGCTATTTTAAATACCTAGCATATTAAGATTATTTAAGCAAATTACCATGCTATTTAAGACTCTCAAAATAATCTAAGTGAAGCATGAGAGATCAATTGCTTCTTTAAAACAAATCCACCACCGTGCTCTAAAAGATATAAGTGAAGTACTAGAGCAAAACTATATAAATCAAAAGATATAAGTGAAGCACAAAGAGTATTTTAATAATTTCCAAATCATGTATGGCTCTCTCAAAAGGTGTTTACAGCAAGGATGATTGTGGTAAACTAAAAAGCAACGACTCAAATCATATAAGACGCTCCAAGCAAAACACATATCCTGTGGTGAATAAAAATATAGCTCCAAGTAAAGTTACCGATGGAAGTAGACGAAAGAGGGGATGCATTCCGGGGCATCCCCAAGCTTTGAATTTTTGGTGTCCTTAAATTATCTTGGGGGTGCCATGGGCATCCCCAAGCTTAGGCTCTTGACACTCCTTGTTCCATAATCCATCAAAAAAATTCACCCAAAACTTGAAAACTTCACAACACAAAACTCAACAGAAATCTCGTGAGCTCCGTTAGAGAAAGAAAACAAAAGACCACTTCAAGGTACTGTAATGAACTCATTCTTTATTTATATTGGTGTTAAACCTACTGTATTCCAACTTCTCTATGGTTTATAAACTATTTTACTAGCCATAGATTCATCAAAATAAGCAAACAACCACTACAAAAAAAGACACATCCATGACATTTTGGGCCGAACGAATTTTTTTTCTGTCATACATATGACACTTCTATGACGATAATTGTGACAAAACCCGGTATCATCATAGATGTGGTGGGCTCCTACTTCTATGACAAAAATCATGACAGAAAATGGGCTTTTCGTCCCTAGGCGGGCCGGAGACGCAGCTGCATGACATTCTTTGGGCCGCCCATGACGTAAAACCGTGGTAGAAGCGAGGGGAGGAAAATTTCGGGAGTTGCTTTGTTCACGGTGGGAGGTCGGGCGAGCGTTGCGCGCTGCTCTCGTGACACGCACGCTGCGTGTGTAGGCGTTGGCTCTAAGCGAACCCGAAGCGAGGCGTTACGCTAATCAACCCGAAGCGAGGCGTTGGGCTCTAACGAACCCGAAGCGATTGACTCAGTAGGCTACGCGTTATCGAACCCGAGCGATCGATCGATGGCTGTTAATCGAACCCGATGGAGCGATTCTTCGCTCTGCTGCTAATCAAGCCGATCAATTGATGAACGATGGCGTTGGGGGGGTTGGATGAGCGGTGAGCGGTGGCGTTGCCTCTGGATGAACAGGACCCCGTCGTGTGGAGGGCTGGATGAACAGTAGACGGTGGAGGGGTGGCCGTGGAGGGGTGGTTGAACAGGACCCCATGGTGTGGAGGGCTGGATGAACAGTAGACGGTGGAGGGATGGTTGAACAGTAGCCGGTGGAGTAGCGCGCGGTGGAGGCTGGATGAACAGGAGCCCATGGAGGCTGGAGGAGGTCGACGGTAGCCCATGGAGGCTGGAGGAGGTCGACGGTGGAGATGAACAGTATCCCTTGGAGTCCCGTTTTGCGGTACGCCACACCCCTCCCGATGAACATAACCCCCGTTTCGACCGTAGTGCTCCAACACAAGTCCGTTTCGTCCGTTTTGCGGTACGCCACACCCCTCCCGATCAACAGGACCCCCGTTTCGACCGTAGGAGGTCCGTTTCGTCCGTTTTGCGATACGCCACACCCCTCCCGATCATCAGGACCCCTGTTTCGACCGTAGGAGGTCCGTTTCCTCTGTTTTGCGGTACGCCACACCCCTCCCGATCAATAGGACCCTGTTCTAAACGTAGGAGGTCCGTTTCCTCTGTTGTACGGTACGCCAGGCCTCGTTTCCATCGCCTGTTCCGTCCAAGTCGGTTGGCTCCCATGCGTTCCGTTGCCTCCCGATGAACATGACACATTCCGTTGCCTCCCCATGAACACGACGCATTCCGTTGCCTCCCCATGAACACGAAGACGACACTGTTTCTCTGTTCCGACCCATCCATGTACGTATGCGCGAGTAGGCGTTCGAGACCCTGCCCGTATGTACGTACGTGGTTGTATTTTCTTTCTTGCACCCTCGCCGTTGTACGTACGTGTACATGCTACGTGCGTGCCTCTACTACGACACGTGCGCGCCTCTACTACGACACGTGCGCGCCTCTACATCGACAGTATCTATGTACACGTTCGCGACCAGAATGACAACGCTACGTACGCTTCGACCAGGTCGGTCCCGGTATCGAGCACTTCCTTGCTGCGAAGATGTAGCTGGTGAGTCCCAGCAATGTGGGGTGAATCGCTTTTTTTCCGGACGCACTTCCTTGCGTGCGAAGATGTAACTCTTTGGGTCCCAGCGGTCGGGGCGAATCGGTTTTTTTTGCGGACGCACTTCCTTGCGTGTGAAGATGTAGTGGTGGGTCCCGGTGAGTCGTGGGAAACGTTTTTTGCGAAACACGGTGGCCCGTCCGGTGGGTCCCCACTGTCAGGTGGAGGAATAATTATTTTGTGCGTAATAAGGAGGCATTTCCTTGCGGCCGCCGTGGACCCAGCTGTCAGCCTCTCCACGCACAGTACTCTTCCGACGGAAGTCGGTCGTTGACCACATTGACCATGCCGCGCCGAGAGCACCACTGTGGTGGACGACGGCGAGGCCTAGGAAGGGGACGACGCGGAGCCGGGGAAGACGCAGCAGTGGATGCCCATGCGAAGAGGAGTACGAGGGTGAGGCTGCCGTCGCCGCAGAATAATAGGGGGTGTGGGTGAGTAGAGGGATGGCCTGGCCAGCAGTGGGAGTAGTAGGGGCGGTGAGGCCTCCGCGGCATAACAGCCGGCCATGGGAGGCAGGAGCACGCGGCACGATCGGCGCTGCTTTGGGCGGCTAGAGCACGAAGACCAGAGGTTGAAGAAGCACTACGGCCGTTGGATGGACATCATACGGTCACTGGAGCTAGAGTCATTCATATTGACTAAGTTGACAAAGCCCTCCGTCCCCGTAAACTTAGTAGGCCCACAAGTCAGCCTCCCACCAAGGTGAGTCCCAGCTAGCAGGGGGAGTATTCATTCTTGTGCATAATAAGGAGGCATTTCCGGTGGGTCCGAGCTGACAACCGGGGGAACATTTTTTTCGCGAAATACAGAGACCCTTTCGGTGGGTCCCAGCTATCAGGTGGAGGAAACATTATTTTGCGCGTAATAAGGAGGCATTTTCCTGTGTGGGCACCTACTGTTAGCCTCTTCCGATGGCCGTTGTTTGTTGACCATGTTGACCTCGCCGCGCCGAGAGCACAAACACGGTGGACGAGGGCGGGGCCCAGGAAGAGAAACTCCCGGAGCCGGCGAAGCCACCGCAGTGGATGCCCACGCTGAGGGGAGAACGAACGCAGACTGGTCGTCTACGGGGTGAGGCTGACATCGCTGGAAAATAACAGGATGTGTTGGTGGTTAGAGGGATGGCCTGGCGGCAGCACAGCCAGCCACGGAAGGAGGGAGCAGGCAGTCCCGCCGGCGCTGGTTTGGGCGGCTGGAGTAGCAAGATCAGAGATTGAAGAAGCACGGCGGCCGTTGGATGGACATCCAACAGTCACTGTTATGTGTTGACTAAGTTGGCAAAGCCTTGCGTACACGTCAAAAAAAAATTAGGACAGCGTCATCGTCAACCTAGTAGGCCCAGAAGTCAGCCTCCAAATCTGTGGAAAACAGCATACAGCCCATTAGCCATTATTTTCAATAATTTACAGGCCATTTGCTAATTCTTAAGGATATTTGAAGCCCATATTCTTTTTATTAGCATTACAGACCATATATTATGGGCACTGCTAAAAAATTCAACGAAATTTTGCATATTTCGGTAGGGTCCGAACTCTTTTAATCACGAAATTTCGGGTCACGTTAAAAATAGTTTTCAAAAAATTATATCAAAATAAAATTCAAAAAATAATTCTCCGCAAAAAAAATAATGAAATTTAGAATCTTAACTAGCAAGATGCCCGTTCATTGCACGGAACATGAAGATGCATTGGTATGAGTAGTTTATCTTGTGGGTGAAAAGATGATATTTTAATGTAATAGCCAGTTGGCTTTGGTTTTTATAAGAGTAGAGAGTAGAGAAATCCTGAAAAAATGATATTTTAATGCAATTGCCGGTTGGCTTTGGTTTAAAAATTTACAGCCCATTTCTTACAACTTATAGCCCGTTTTCTAGGGAAGCCCATTTCTTATCCCTCCTCGTCTTGAAAGATTTGCAGCTCAGCAGGGCTGAGAAAAGCAAGTAGGCCTCGGTTTTGGTATTCTCCAAAAAAATAACTGGGCTAGCCAATTTCGGAAAGAAAAAAAATATCAACTGGGCTCGTCATGTGCTTAATAAAAGCGTAAGCGTGGGCTAGACGGGCCACAGCCCCCAAGACAACTTGCAGCTTGAGCTCCGTCTCTGAAACTGAAAAACAACTGGGCGAGCTGCTGGGTCCCTGGTGTTATCCACTCGTTGTGTAATTTTCTTGTGTATTGACTACATTGACAATGGCGTGGAACCTAGTTATCAAACAACTAGGAGGAAGTATTGTTTTGGCTTGTAATAACGAGGCACTTGCTTGCGAAATGCAATGACCCTGGTGGGTCCCTACTGTCAGCCTCTACATGTACAGTCATCTCCTGATTCCTCTTGGTTGTTGACCATGTTGACAACACCAGACGGCGGCAAGCATAGCGAGCTAACCAAGGCGGAGAACGACGACAAGGCCTCGGACGGGAACGAACAGCAACCATGGAAGATGCGGCAGTGTAGTGGCAGGTGGAGGGGAGTACGAGGGCAACAACATGCAAGTCAAGCATACAAATGGTACAAAAAGCTCAAGGATTAATTGTTCATCAAATTTTTAGACAAAACCCAGATTGAACATGACAGTAACATCTAACCCAACCACTCTTTTTTGCAGTCACAAACAAATGGATCGGTCGATCCATAAAATCAACATCCGTGCAAAAAAATTATTTTAGGATGTCTACAACTTGTTGTAAATAGAAGCCGAGCACGTTTAGAAGCCCATTTGTCCACCTGAAACTTCTTTTTTTGCTGTTTAACATGTTCGTCTGTGAGAAATCACTTGCTGTAAAAATTAAGCCTCATGGACAATAGTAACCTCGCATTCAACAGGAAGAATGTGACAAAGCTTCTGTTTGCCTGGTTGGATGCATATTGTCCCATCGTTATTGTCCTCAAATGAATGTCACGAGAACTGAGAAAATCCTTGTGCTTATTACACCAACGATTGGTTACAGGTTTTTCTCCATGTGGTTCTGCCTAAGTAGACATGAAGATTGAAAACAGTTAAGGTCTGAAAAAAGAGTATGTTGAAAGAACGACAGCTGAACAGTTAATTCTAGTACAATATATGCGGGCTTTCAATGTGCATGAAACCATCACCTCTATGTATAAATTCTCTAGAGATCGAAAGCATCGCAGCAAGCCAATAATTATGTCCAGATCAAAACTATACATTCTGATATATATGATCTTGACAGAATCCAGCATCATTGATAGGCTATCAATGGACGAACTTTTCATTGAGCATATAACATAATATTAGTACCCAAAGTGTACTCCAAGATGATATAAAACTTATGCACAGAAATGAAAATGCAGCATATGATTACAAATGTGTAGATGATAATATACGATACCTAAAAAGGTGAGGAGCCAAACACCAACTCCTTTTGATTATTAAACGGGTCACGAATTACACCCAAGGTCTCCAGCTTGGCCGCAGAGACGACAGTTATTTCTGAAGGTGTATAACAATTATGAAGGAGCAACCTTTCAAGTGAAGGGGCATCTTCGATGATGAGATGTTGTCCTTCAAAACAAATTCCAATGCTTTTAAGGTGAGGCGACTTTATTTGGAGACAACTGATACCGATTTCTATTCCCAAAACAATCAGCAAGCGCTCTAGGGCAGGGCAACTGGAGTGGATGATGTTGTGCAGTGAGGCCTCCGACAGATAAACCACCACAAGCGAAAGTTTATTTTTGCAGTGGGAGTCGAAGCATTTGTACCAGATAGTCTGGTAGATGGCACTGGGCGAAGGTGGCGGTGTGGAGAGAGGAGTAAAACCACGAGATGGACAACGGTGGTGTGGGCACGGATTCTTGGTATGTTCGTGGTATGAAACTTTCGTGGTAATGGTAGAACTCAAACTGCTGGAGTTTTCCGAATTCAGGGGATGTCAGCCAAGCGTCCACCTTGCCGGGTATGGACAGCAGGTAGCTTGTCGGGTCGAGAGGCATTGAATGGGGCCCTGCTGGTGAGAAGAGATGATGGCTCGATGAGATCAAATTCAGGAAGGACAGGATGTCATTTACGTTGAGATTGAGGGGCGCAGTGCGCCATAGAGGGCGCCACCGAGTTGAGAGGACTTGTGTGCGGAAACAATCCTTGGTGGGGAGAAGCGAGATGATCTCCTCAAGGATGACGTCCGGGAGATCGTTGATGCGGTCCACCGGAGATTCTACCGGTTCCTCAGATCCGGGTGGGGGGGCCTCGCCGCTTCTCCCCACGCTACTGGGTGCGGGATCTACAACCGGCGTCATCGCTGGTGGGAGCCTCATCTTCTTGGCGCTGGGGCCAGCCGACTCCATTTTCCTTGTGGGCGTCGCGCCGAGCTCACGGGTTTGAGCAGAGTAGCCAGAGACGAACCTAGTGGCAGTGCGAGTGGGGAAGAAGGAGGGCTGGGGATTTCTGAGGAGTGGAAGAAGAGGAGCGAGGGCGTTTTACATGCAGTGAGGAAGAAGGTGGCGGGGTTTTACGGACGAGTGAGGAAGATTGGGGAGCAGGGGAATTGGGTGGGGAGACGGAAGCGGGAGAGCGAGCTGTTCGTGTTTATAAGGCCCGCTGCACTAACTACTTGCTTTTTCCCAAGAACCGCTCTCTTCTTTTGCGTTGCTGCATGACTGGGCATGCATGCAGGATGCATGTGCCCGCCGACCACTGCATGCGCCTGGTTTGTTACTAGGCCTATTTAATAGGGTGGTTATGGAGTAAATTAAGGAGATTTATTTTCTCTGTGTGCATCCACCAAATTAGAGGATGCGGTACTGGATGCATACACTCACATTAAACTAACATTCAGAAGAACAAAAGTTCAGCATGTCTATGCATCTCAATGATTCACCATACTATAACCAATATACTACTGTGAGAAGGTGTGGAAATAAAGAAAATCGGTCGATGCTTCTCTGAGCAAAGGGCCTCCCTGCGCACGCATTAATTTCCTGGGCATGCTTGTTTCTTCTCAATGTTGCGAGCACTTTGAGCATGTTGGCAACTCCACAGCTAGCTAGCCGCCTCATCTTGCAATTGATGCTGACACATTTGCAGCAAACACATGAGGCAATAGAGATGACTCAACATGGGTCCATATTGTGCAGTTCCCGATATCATATTCATTGTCCCGAATCTGAAAAGATAGGAAAACAGTAGCTATACTTAAACGGTGTTGCAAAACAGTAGCACATATCAATAGCTCGGCATGACAAAACACGATCATCTGGACGAAGGGGATACTGACCTGCCTGAGGAAGATTACATATAAGTTCATAAGTCCTTGGTTGATTTCCACCTTCGGCTGCACTGCTTGTTTGCTCCTCCACACATGATAGGATCGTTCCGCACTGCATTCAGCAAGTCAATGTACGAATAAGCTAATTTCATCTTGCGGTGGTCATTGTACCTAGTTACGAATGTAGGAATACCTGGAGCACCATGAGGTTAGCTGACAGCAGGTAGATGCAGCCATATAAATTTTGTGCGGTGCTACCAAAATTGAGGTTTGTATCCCTTCCCGTTATGACAATTCTTCTTGAAGTTGGTATGTGACGGCTTGTTCTTTGCATCAATCTTGCCTTTCCCCTGAGATTTGTTCTTGTTGTTTTGGGGCTGGTTGGGCTGGAAGTTCTTCTCGTGTACCATGTGGGCACTAGAAGCTCCCTCAGCGACCGAGCACGTGTGTCTTTTGCTCGCCTTCTCCTCAAAATCAAGAGTGCTAATGAGATCCAAAATAGAAAACTCATGTCTCTTGTTTTTCAGAGAAGTAGCAAAATCGTTCCACGAAGGTGGAAGCTTGGCAATGATGGTCCCAGCAACAAATTTGTCCGAAACACACACTTAAAGTACTCAAGTTCCTTAGAGAGTGATCAGATCTCATGAGTTTCTTTGAACAACAGAGTGCTCATCAGCCATCTTGTAGTCACAGAATTGCTCCATGACATACAACGCGTTGCCAGCGCCCGAGGGCCCAAACGTGGCCTCGAGCGCAGCCCACATGTCTTTGCCGCTGTCAAACGACATATACGAATCCACAATGGAATCGTAAAGAACACTCAGCAGGGCGGCTTTGAAGAGGGTATCCATGTTCTGAAAAGCTTCCTGCTGTGTAGGATTAAGATTGCCCTCAGGCTTACCCTTAGTGGCGTCATAGCAGTACATGCTCTTGTGTGCCACCTTTTATATTGCACCCCCTTAGAAGTAGGCGGCTTCAAAACGCAGCAAAACCACTCGGAGTAAATTGCCTGTGATCAGGTTTTTGGATTGGATTGTTGAATATATGAGCAATTTAGTATGAGATTTAATCCGAATCAGCAGTAAATAGATCATGACGACAATTGCAAACATCAAAGTAATGATGCGGACTAAACCAAGAGGACAGAATCACATACTGTACATCGGGAGAAGAACCGATGTGGTTGATGTTGTCACTCATGTCGTTGATGAAGGGGTTACCGAGGTCGGGGAAGAAGGCTGTCGTTGAGGAAGTCGTCGCTGGCAGCAGTCACAGGAGTGTGTGTCGGCGTTCTGGGAACGGGGGTTCCCAGACTTGCCTGCCTGCGGTCTGGGCGTGGCTCAAGGCGTGGCCCAGCAAGGCCCATCTTCATCAGCACAAGCTCAAGACCCTCGCGAGGGGCCAAGTCTCGCGGGGCGGACGACAGGGAGCTTCCTCAGGTGAGTCCTCGTCAGGCTGGCTCGCGAGGAGGCGGAGAGATCAAGGCGGGGTACCTCATGAGGTGCCCATGACGCAAGCCATGAAGACCAAGGGCGCCAGGCGGGCGCCAGCCCGCGCAGTGTCCTCCTTTCCTCTTTGGTGCAAAGGGAGAAAGCGCAGGCGAGAGCATCAAGCAAAGGCATCCATTTCGTTGCAACAAGACCAAGACTGTCTCAACGGCAGGAAGGAAGTCATCGTGGAGCCCAAGCCGGCGTCACCACCAGAGCCTTTGACAGGCGAGGACCAACTTTAGTCAGGATAAGTGTACTAGATGTTCCCCTTCAAAATGGCCAATTGTTGGCGCCCTTCCCGCTCAATATTTGCGAAGAGGCCCAGGGCCCCTGCCTATAAATAGGACTAGCCTCCCACAGGGTAGAGGGATCCGGAATCCAGAACAGGGTAGAGGCATCGAGAAATCTTGGAGATTGCATAGAGAGAGAGAGAGAGAGAGAGAGAGAGAGAGAAGCGACTGAACTCCCACTAGAAGTTCATCGCACCAGCTAAGTACAGACCCTCGCGAGGCTGTTCTTCCTTGTATTGTCCATCATCAGCCCCAGAGGCAACCCACCACACCACAAACTAGAGTAGGGTATTACACCATAATGGTGGCCCGAACTAGTATAAACCCTGTGTCTCTTGTGTTGTTCTTTTCATAGTTTAGATCCTAGCGAGGCGGCGAGGTGCAGGTAGGTAGAGGGCGAGATCTCCGCGCGCACCCCAGTGTTCAAACCTAGAGGGTCTGCCGGAACCCGAAATCCGACATTTGGCGCGCCAGGTAGGGGTGCGCCGGAATCCACCTTCTGCCGCTTAGCGTCCCGTCGCATCGTCATCATCATGTCCGGCGACCAGGCAGCAACCCTGATCCTCGGGCGCCTGGCCGCCCGCAGAGCCGCTTCGCCCAGGCGACCCCATGCCCTGTGCAGCTCGCGGTTCGCAGGGCGCTGCGGGTCATGGGCGACGGGACAGTAATGACTGCTCTCGCGCTGCGGCAAGCGCGGTCGGCGGCGAGGGCCTCCAACCACGCCGCGGCCACGACGTCGTACACCCGACGGGAGCAGGCAAACTCAAGGGCCGCACTCACAGTGGCCCGAGAGCTACTACAATGCAGGCTGCTGGAGGGCGGCCGTGACGTGCTGCTAGAGCGGGTGGCAGAGCTCCTGGGCTTCGCCACCTCGGGGGCTCACCCCTTCTGCACCCAACTCCCACCTCAGGTCCAGGGTGGCCCGCGCGGAGGCTCCACGCACGCCCGCGCAGCTCCAAGCGGACTCCAAGGCCACCCCAACGCCAGCCAGGCCGTCAGCACCGGGCCAGCAGCGGTGCTGCCTCCGCCCCCGGCCAGCGAAGAAGGACTCGTCACGACCCACGGCCCTAGTGGGCCACCGCGCTACCACCCCCAGGTGGGCGCCTCAAGCAGAACTGCGTGGCACGCGGAGCACTATGGCGCGGCCTTCGGGATGGCGGCCCCAGAAGAGTATGTGCCCCACATGATGGACCAAGGGCACGCGCATGAGGACGAACAAGGCTCGCTCCTCGGCCCAAGCTGGGGGGACGAGGCACCAGAAGCTGAGCTCTTCCAGGAGCCCCGGGAAGGACCCATCGGCCACGCTGGAAGCAACGATTATCGGGTACCGCTAATTCCTCAGGAGCAGGCATACGCTAACCATGGATTGCAGGAGGTACAGGTCGCCACAGCGGGCGGCTGGCCCACTCCTGCAGTTTCCTACCCCTCGGGAGGAGGGCGCCGGGGGCTGCAGGAGAGGGGCCGAGATCCGACATCACCACCGCGGCGTTCGGAGCAAGGCGTCCTCAGGAGGTAGGCCCTCTGCTGGGGAGGTGCCTCAGGGCCTGCCCCTGGCAGAGGACCCGTGGTCGTTGGGGGAACCGCTGGCGACCGGTCTACCCCATCGGCGGCGTCCTGGTTTCTGGTCGTCGTCGGTGGCACTAGATTGTGGCGCAAGGCGGGGCCCTCGTCTGGCGATATGAAGCAAGGCCGGTACCTATGAAGAAGGCCCAGTGCCTGTGAAGCTCGCCGTGCCGTGACACTCTCACGTAATAATGAGTGGGGCTGTACACGCCCCGTAGTCTCAGGGGTGCCGGCCTCAGGCCCTGGGGCTCCCTCCCATGCCAAGTGGCAACACTTAGCTCCGCGCTGGTGAGAAGACGTCCAAGACTAGACTAGGTGTCGGACGCGGCCTTTTTCTGCTTTCATTGCTTTTCCCCTTTGGCTGTCATTTTCCCCCGTTGGATTTAAGTTGGATCTGAGCTTGAGATTTGCGTGTGTTTGGGGAAGGGGTGTTTAGTTTCGTTCGAGCAATCTCTCGCGTTCTGTTTACCACTTTGCCTCAGCTGCCTCCCCTCATGAGCCCCTCGCGAGCCGGGCTAGGCCTAGCTTGCGTGCAGCCTAGACTGCCGTCGCCGCGCCCTCTCGGGAGGTTTTTATTACAGGTTCAATGGGCTCGTTTAGGAGACACTCGGGACACTGCAGCCCTCTGCAGACTATCTCGGGGCCCACGCGAGTCAAGGTAAACAAGCCAGCCAGCTCGTCGCAAAGCCAGCCACTTGGCGTAGGCGTACGGGTGATATCGCATCTACTAATACGCTGAATGCATGTTTTTACATGAGGGGCTCCCCCTCCCAAAATGCTCTTACAACCCTCAGGGCAAAGCCCGAACTCTATCTGCGCAAGGTAAGAAAGCCGGGACGACACGCGGTCAGTCGGATAAATCCCCCAATGCATCCTCAGGGGCACCCCCTGAATCGTCGTTGGCCTCACCATCGCTCTCCGCGTTGCCGTCAGCGGTGTCAGGGCCGTTCACCACGTCGCCTTCATCAGCAGCCACGACCACGCCGTCGTTATCAGAAGCGAAGGCCCTGACGAGGGCATCCACGTTGTCTTCCACCGGTCGCCAGTCGCCCCGGGCGGCCTGGGTGCTGAAAGCGATGGCGGCGTCAAAATCAAAGTTGGGGTCCATGTTCCGAAGATGGCTAAAGACACCAGAAAAGGCGCGCCCGAGCAGGGCGTGGCTCCTCTCCTCCACCAACCCGTTGGCTCTGACCGACCGCACCTCCAGCTGCGTCACCACGTCGGTGAAGAACTGAAGATTGCCAGCATAGTTGACTGCGTGGGGCTCGCCAACGGCCGCCTCGCAGATGTTACCCAAGGACGTGTTGGCTCTCTCCCGGAGCGTGGTGAGCATGGGGCCGTGCTCGTGCTCCAGGATCCGCCGCTGGTGTATTTCGTCCTTGTTCTGCCGCGCAACGGCCTCAGCCTCGTCCACCCGTTGACGGAGAAGAAGCGCCTCGCTGCGGGAGGTAGTCAGCTCCTCCCGCGCCATGCCGAGGGCGGCTCGAGAAGCGTCGGCCCGCCGCGTCACTTCCTCCAGCTTGGCCCTCAGGGCGGCGGTCCTGCCTTCAGCCTCGACCCTGATCAACCCTAGCCTCTCCTCGAACTCGCGCTCGAGATCCAAGCGGGTCGTCGCCACCCGGCGTCCAACCTCTTTCAGGACTCGGGCCTCACGCGCAGCGACATCATCCTCCGCCTGCGTCACCAAGCGATCCCTCGTCTCCAGACGCTCAAGATTGCGTGCGTGTTTGGCAGCTTCCAGTGTCAGTGCCTCCTCACGCCTCTGGAGCTCTGCCTGGTCGACCGAAGCCACCTTCATCGACGCAAGGGCCATCTCACGCAGCTCCACCTGCTGCTCCAGGGAATGGCACCAGGCCTGGAGTTCCCGCGCCCGCTCCTCCGCCGCCTCATGCCGCCAGTCAGCCTCTCGGGCCTCCTCGACAACCCGGGAACGGGCCTCCCGAGAGGCCGCCAGCGATGCCTCGGCTTCCTCATTGTCGAGGTCACGCTGGTGGCGCACGAGAGCAACAGCCACCTTTAGCTTGCGCCTCTCTTCAGCCAGGCGCAAGCCCTCAGCCTCAAGGCGCGCATCTTCGTCAGCAAGCTCTTCACCAAGCTGGCTCACCGCGTCAGCCGCCCTCCGGAGAAACCCTTGGCGAAGAGCGCGGCGCTCCCGGGCGAGCTCGAGGCACGTCTTCTGCATCGTCATCCGCCCCAAGTAAGTGCGGGGGCCACGAATCAGCACTCCCCCTCTGGGCAGGGGGCTGGGGGCTGGCGCCCTCGCGATGGCCGGGCACGCCTTGCCAGAAGCCCGGCCTGGAGCCAGCCCATCCCCAAATGAAGAGCGCAGGGCCGACCTCAGCCAATCGCCATCCACGACCAGACGAGAAGCCCAAGGAAGGCTGGCTATGCCCCGAGAAGGCTCGCGAAGGAGGGTCGCGAGGCGCGCGGAGCCGCGATGCGCCACAGGATGGATCACCTCTCCGACCGGCCTCACCACAAGGGCTCTGCTTGAGCTCGGAGCGATCGAAGACAGTGGAGAGGGCGAAGCCTGGGGGGATGGCTCCTCAGTCATCTCCGTGAGCTTGGCAGGAAGGGCCCTGCAGAGCAAAGATCAGCCAAAGCGACGGGAGGATCAGGAGCTAGGAAAGGGGAAGGCTTACTCATCAATGGTGAAATACTTCTTGCGCTTCAGCAGGCGGCAGGGGTAATCGTCACCCAAGGCCTCCCTTCTCTTCCGGAGAGCCTCGAAGTCCATGCGGAAGCGGCCTAGGAGTTGAGCGCAGGGGTCAGCCTGCGACGAGGAAGAAGCATCAAGGTGACCAGCGCCAGGGCATCGTCCTGATGCACGCCGCCGGTCGCCTCACCAAGAAGGGTAGCTGGGGCCTCAAGGGCCTCAACCACGGGCGCCGCGGGCAGCGGCTCAACGCCTTCAGCCGCAGCAGTACGGGCCTCAGGAGCTGCCCCCTTAGGAGTGCTGCCTGGCGTCGTCATCCCGGCGGGGGCCCCCTCAGCCTCCAGCGGCCCATGCCTCCCTGCTCCGCCACTCGAGGAAGGACCGCCGTGGGCGACTGGAAGGGCAGTCACCACCACTGGGTTCTCGCGAGGCCCCATGAGGCCAGCGGGGCGCAGCCCCCATTCGTCGAAGCCGGGCATCTGATTCACAAAGTCGCCCCTGTTCGAGCAAAAGTACAGCAAAGCCCCACCTTGCCGGATGCTACCGGGGGAAGGGTCCCCAGTCAAGACCAAGAGCACCTTCCTCAGTGCTTCAGGCGTCAGGTCCTCCTCCTGGAGCCTCATGCGATCCTCACGCCCGCCGAAGGTCCACATCCGCGGGGTAGACGCCGAGAGAAGAACATCGCGGCATACCAGAACTCCTTCACCACCTTGGGCGCCGTCACGTCGGCGCCCTCAGAACGTGAAGCGACGCCAGAGCGAAGACGAGCCGGGGCTCGTGGCGTCTCTGGCCCTCGCCCTGCCTGAATTGGGGACAGCGGAGATGTTGGTTCCAAAGCACGGGCTGGGCACCCCGACATCCACGTACAGCCACCGCTCGCCGTACCCAGGCGCGGGCTTGGGAAGACCGAAATCAATCCCTGAAGCCGCCGTCTCTGTTGCGGCGATGAAGCTCACGCACCCCGAGCATTGGGTGGGATCGACGAGGCTCAAAGAAAAGAAGTGGCGCAACAAGGCAGCCCGAAGGAGGATGCCCATCATTGCCTCACAGACAAAGGCGAAAACGGCAAGAAGAGTAATGGATTCAGGACCCAAATGCATCATATGGATCCGGTAATGGGAAAGCACAGCGTTGAAGAAATTGGAAAAGGGGGGTACCAGTCCCGCCCACAGGGCATCGGCAAAGTACCGGACCTCGGTGACTATTCTGTCGATGGAGAAGTGAGACGCGGGCTAGGCCGTCGTCCTCCCGCACTCGTTGAAGATAGTGGCCAGAGCAGAGCTGGCCTTGCCCAAGCCTTCTCGGTTGAGTATGATCGACCGATCGACGGCAGGAGCCGCCGACGACGGCGAGCGAGGCGGGGGCACAGGTTTCTTCCCTTTCCCCTTCTTCGTCGGAGCCATGGCGATGGAAGGGGGGAGGATTTGAGATTGGATTGGAAGCGGAGACTGGAGCTCGAGAGGAGGAAGAGCAGGGGACGGTCGAGCAGCAAAAAGGGGAACGACTGTGTGCAACCGCGGGTCCGCCTAGCTGGGCGTAAAATAAGGAGGCGTGGGGGAACAGTGCCGCCCACGTCCAATCAACCGCCACACAGCGCCCGAGGCCGCAGGCTGTTAGGGCCCGCGGCGTTTCGCCCTTGCCCCTTCGCTTCTCTGCTCAGCCAAGTCCGGGCGCGCCTTGGGCCCGGGGGCTACTGTCGGCGTTCTGGGAACGGGGTTCCCCAGACTTGCCTGCCTGCGGCCTGCGGCGTGGCTCAAGGGGTGGCCCAGCAAGGCCCATCTTCATCAGCACAAGCTCAAGACCCTCGCGAGGGGCCAAGCCTCATGAGGCGGACTGACGAGGAGCTTCCTCGGCGCGGCCTCGTCAGGCTGGCTCGCGAGGCGGAGAGATCAAGCGGGGTACCTCACGAGGTGCCCATGACGCAAGCCATGACGACCAAGGGCGCCCGGCGGCGCCGCCAGCAGCGTAGTGTCCTCCTTTCCTCTTTGGTGCAAAGGGAGCAAGCGCAGCGAGAGCATCAAGCAAAGGCATCCATTTTGATTGCAACAAGGCGAAGACCGTCATAGCGGCAGGAAGGAAGTCATCGTGGAGCCCAAGCCGGCATCACCACCAGAGCCTTTGACAGGCGAGGACCAACTTTAGTCAGGATAAGTGTACTAGATGTTCCCCTTCAAAATGGCCAATTGTTGGCGCCCTTCCCACTCAATATTTGGGAAGATGCCAAGGGCCCCAGCCTATAAATAGGACTAGCCTCCCACAGGGTAGAGGGATCCGGAATCCAGAACAGGGTAGAGGCATCGAGAAATCTTGGAGATTGCATAGAGAGAGAGAGAGAAGCGACTGAACTCCCACTAGCAGTTCATCGCACCAGCAAAGAACAGACCCTCGCGAGGCTGTTCTTCCTTGTATTGTCCATCATCAGCCCCAGAGGCAATCCACCACACCACAAACTAGAGTAGGGTATTACACCACAATGGTGGCCCGAACTAGTATAAACCCTGTGTCTCTTGTGTTGTTCTTTTCATAGTTTAGATCCTAGCGAGGTGGCGAGGTGCAGGTAGGTAGAGGGCGAGATCTCCGCGTGCACCCCAGTGTTCGAACCTAGAGGGTCTGCCGGAACCCGAAATCCGATAGTGTGCTCCCCAAAATCCTGATCGCCCCTCTCCCGTACAGGTTCACGAAAGGCGGGGTTCGGAGGTCTGTTGTCCCTTCTCGCGGTGCACGCCGGAAGGAGGGCTGGAGAAGAATTGCGTGGCGGCGCTAAGATCTAGAACGGTGCGAAACCATATGATATAGCGGCAGCTAGGGTTGAGCATGTCAGGTCGGAGTATAATAGTAGGCATTTGGCCCCCAAACCCCACGTCCAAGTCAATAATAGCTCAAAAAAAGTCAATAATAGCCCACCAAGGTTTGTCTCAAAAAAATGGAGTAATTAAGGCATCTGTTAGTCCCTTTAGTATAAATACAATATCATTAATAATGGCCCCACCTTTTGTCTCACAAAGTAGAGTACTCCCTCCGTCTAGGTGTGTAAGTCACCTTACGAAAACCAAATAATCCCAAAACACTTAGGCACGGTACATTAACTTCCTCCTCGTTTCATGTTTTTGTGACATATCAACCAATGAGAGATGTAGGCCGTGCATGCTTTCAATGACTTGAGACTACCAAACATGACATGCGGTGGTTAGTTCATTGCATGCAGTGCCATTAATTAGCAAAAAGACATTAAGTGTTCTCGTTTTCCTCTCCGCCTTGGTCGCGGTGCACAACGTAAGATGACTTGCACACCTAGACGGAGGGAGTATGTTGGAGTACAACTGGCTACACGTTTAGGCTGGTCATAGTGGGGAGTAACTTAGACTAGTAACATGCATATGTTATTAGTCTATGTTACTACCTTCATAATGGGTAGTAACATATGGATGGTAACATGCAAGCCTTCATTAATTGAGATATAGACTCATTTTGCCTCGGGGTGTGTTATGTTAGAGTAACATATTATGTTACCACAAGCATCTCTTTCCTCATTAACTCCATGCCACATAAGCAATTGTTTCTTGGGATGTGTGATGTTACTGCCTAAGTTACTCATACAATCCGCTTCTCTTCTCTCTCCTCTTCTCTCTCCTTCAACTAAGCACAAAAACTATATTTAAATCCTTATAGCCTGCTTATGTCATCTAATTATAGTACTTGCTCTAAAAGTTACTATGCACTGTGTAGTCTGAATTGCAGGCGTGCGTGGCGGTGCCCTCGGTCGGCGCCGCTTGCTTGGCGGAAGCAGTGAGGCGTCGCGTAGCCTGACTTGCCATCAATGTGGAGCGGCGGGCTCGGTGGCGCCAGGCGGAAAGCAAGGGGGGGGGAGGGTTTTGTTGGGCCAAGAAGGTGAGAAGCCAACTTGGGATCGATGCGGAAGGGAAATATCATGTGCTCCCATACTCTGCATATGACACTAGTCTATGTTACTACTCCCTCCTTTCCGGTTTATAGAGATGTTTAGAGTAACATAGTAATATGTTACAGTACAAGTTACTCCCCAGTATGACCAGCCTTAGCCTCTCCCAGTGCTCCACCATGTATAGCTACTAAGCCTGCCACGTTGGCATAAAATATGATGTGGCACCAATAAACTAAGCACCTATGCATTGAACACTTTACTTACTAGTAGTAAGCCATTTAATGCACTTAGCACCTCATCTAAAGAGCATTGAACACTTGAGTTACTAGTAGTAAGCCATTTAATGCACTTAGCACCTCATCTAGTCCCTCCGTCTAGGTGTGTAAGTCACCTTACGAAAACCAAATAATCCCAAAACACTTAGGCACGGTACATTAACTTCCTCCTCGTTTCTTGTTTTGTGACATATCAACCAATAAGAGATGTGGACCGTGCATGCTTTCAATGACTTGAGACTACCAAACATGACATGCAGTGGTTAGTTCATTGTATGCAGTGCTATTAATTAGCAAAAAGACATGAAGTGTTCTCGTTTTCCTCTCCGCCTTGGTCGTGGTGCACAACGTAAGATGACTTGCACACCTAGACGGAGGGAGTAAATAGTATAGCCAGCTGCTGGCTATAAGCCTACAGCCCATCTTATAGTCAACATGTACATAGTGCCTAGGAGCACGTGCTAGAGCTGGCTCTTCACGAAGAGCCCACTTACCTTCTCTCTCCTCTTCTCTTTCCTCCAACTAAGAAGAAATATACTAATGTTTATTCCTTATAGCCCGCTGACTCAGCTCTATTATACTTGCTCTAAGCACATCTAATAAGCACTTGCTAGCACCCCCTTGACCGTGGACCTTGACGGTGTACGTCACCTTATGTCTCATAATTTTCCTCGTCATCATCTGAGTCCTAGAAGATCTCACCCACATCATCATTAGCATGCAGCCGCCTTGATAGACAACGTGCGCAGAAGGAGTAGAGGCGACTGGGGATGCACCAGCACCACGTCGTGGGCACTCCGTATGTGCTCGTGTGCGTGCAGCGTGCGTGTTTTTCCATTGGTGCTAGCTCTAAGGCCGAGGCTGCGGTCGTCTTCGTCTCCGACTAGTAGTTGAGCAACGACGGCAAAGAGGTGCTGCAAGAGATGCGTATGCACCGTTGCGTGCGAGCTTCGCTGAAGCACGACGAACCGGACGTCACCGCGGATGGCGCACGCCTCCATGCAGCTGAGTGTGTGCACATGCATGTGTTATTCACGTGCATTCTGCGGCCAAGCGTGTGTGCATGCACGTCTTGTGTACGTGCGTTGTGTGCTCCATGCTGTGCACGTATGTGCATGAGTTGGATCGGATGGAGTTAGTGCGTTGGCTTCTGTACATATTTTAGAGTGTAGATTCACTCATTTTGTTTCGTATGTAGTCCCTTATTGAAATATCTAAAAAGACTTATATTTGGGAACGGAGGGAGTATAAAACATCTTCAACTTAGCATCCTGATGTACCGTTTCTAGTGGTTAGCAAAAAGTTCATCTTCTTTTAGTTGTTTATAGGTGGGCAGGCGGCAAAAAACAGGGGAAAACGCGCAAGGTTCCTTGCAGACGCTCCACCGCGAGGTTTCTTGCTCCTCCTCGGTCGTCGGGAATCTATGCTCTTCAACTCTTTTCTTTTATGTGAGCTTTGTTCATCCTTTTCCCAACACGCGAGACATCTAGCATCAAGGTGCACATGTCATGCAAGAAAATGGAGATAATCGGATAAGCAGTGCGTAAGTGAGTCGTCTGGGGGAAGCGGGGAAACCCTTTTCCGTAAGTGAGTCGTGCACTTCGATGGCACCTACGCAATATTTTTTCTCCTCGATGGCACGCGAATGGCACGTGAATAGTGCACGTACTCAACGACGGAGCACGGGATGGTAGCAATGACATGGTCAGCCCTTTTTGGAGAGAGTACGTACTACTAGTAAATAACTTTGATGTGTCCCGTCAACTCGCAGAATGGCGAGAAGCTTGATTACGCCTTCTCCGCCGCCAACACGCGTGCGCGGTGGCTCGCAGCCACGAGGAGAAACTTTTGCCAAGCGGTGGGCGTGCAGCAGATCATTTGGTGTCAGTTGCGGAAGCACTCTTGTAGAGCCATCGACTTCGGAAGAGGCAAAGAGCCAAACGCAAGGTCACCTACTAACCTTAGGCTAGGCGAGTGGGAGTAACATAAGTAGAGGTACCTCCTTTTTTATTCTAGAAACAACCACACGCGAATATCAAGGTGCTGATTACGTAGAACAAATTTCCTGCAGTCCGTGCTCAGCCCTCCTCTATATCTCTTCTCAGCCAGCCAGCGGACCTTGAAGCCCATTGTCATTTGCTCACATGCGCCCCACATGTCGCTGAAAGCGCAAGAGGACCCATCGAAACTGCACATCTTTCACCTCGACGTGCTGGTGATGAAAAACAAATCCAAGAAAGATCTTGTTATATTACTACACGTTAGGCTTGTCCCTAAAATTCAACCCGCGTCTTGTTATATCCCGAAAATTCAGATATCGTGCTCCCAAAACTAGCGCCTTCACAACCCGCGCCTTGCTATCCCGAAATTACAACGCGCGCGAAAACTCCCTCCAGCTGTCAAATCCCGACACGCGAAATCCCCCCTTCTAACCCTGAGCCGAAAGGGCCGCTAGTTCAAATCGGTGGGGGGTACTTTTGTAACACACCCTACATTTTGGACAAGCACGTCCCTAAGTCATGCTTCACCCCCTCCCATCGCCCCCTTTTCGCCATTCGAAATCCCAGGCCGCCATAACCTCTCTGCTCCAGCCGCGAAACCCCACCCTCCTCCGTCTGCCACGTCACCGCTACCCAGCCGGAGCCTCTTCCCCGATGATGTCGTCCACCGCAACAGCTCGACGTCCCTCGTCCACCTCCCCGGATGAGGATCCATCGTCCATCTCGCCGTCCCACCGGTTCAGCCGCCCCATCCTCCACCTCCAAGGAGCTGCACCGACGATCGCCTCGTCTATCACGGCTGCTCCATCACCACAGCGCCGCCTTAACCTGCTCCACTGGAACCGCAACATCCTCACCGACTCCTCGGACAAAGCCGAGGCCTACTCGGCGCCACCAAAGAGGTTGTACACTCATCGCATCGCACCTTCTCCTTAACTCGACCTCCCGGCGCTGACGGTGCTCCATCCCGCACTCCCATGGGCGGCTACCTTGAAGCCGGCGCGCATGGCGACATCTCCACGGGCGGCTCTCCCCGGTCGAGGCCCCTTCGGCGGCGGCGTCCATACCAGCCGGATCTACTGCTGCTGCTCCGGCTCTCGCTCGCTCGCGCTGCAGCTGCTGCTCCGGGTCTCGCTCGATCGCTCGCTTGCCCAGCTGCTGCTGCTCTGCTCCGATTAAGCCACACTTGATCGTTGAATCGACTTTTGGGTCGATCAATTTTCAGGGGTTGGGGGGCTCACGGAGTTAAGGAAGAACCACCCGCAGCGGGGACGGGGGCTCGCCAGAGAGGTACCCCACTATCTATCTTAGGGTTCAGGGTGGGGGCGGGGGGCCTAGAGGGCTGGCCGGGGCGGCGGTGGCGAGTTGTTTCGGGGCGGCGAGGCGGCGCTGGGGCCGGCGGTTCGGCCAGTGGTGGCAGGCGGCTCAGGGGTGTGCAGGTTGAAGATGAACTGCAGGCCCTCCCTAAACTACATGTCAAGTGCCTCTCTGCTACCATTGCGTTCAGTTTTGACAGTAGCATTCAGATTCCACAGTAAATTTCAGTTTCGACAGTTAAGTTCAGAGTCAACATTTTTTACCGCATCTGTTGTAGTCAGGTGGTTTTTGGTGATGTTAATTTTCATCCATTTTTCATCATCTATTGGAGATGCTATTAGAATCCCACTTGAGATTGACGATGTCTGTCTTGTGCTGCTTCAGCCTTGGCGTCTTCGGCTCACGGAGCTGCTCCAACGACGTAAGCGATCCATCACTGTGAGCGATGCCCCTGGACGCCGTCTATAGATTCCTCAGATCTTCCTCCACACCTCCGACAGCCACCTCTGCCTCAAGCGCTTCAATGACCAACCCAATGATCTTTGAGGTTAAACACGCCACGGCAAAGAGGTTGTACACTTGTTGCATCACTTATTACTATACATTCACGTCGATCCATTAGGGCTATTTTGGTTCAACGAAAAAATATAGCAATAGGAAATTTTCCAATGGCACTCTACTATTCAATTATTCATGCATTTTGTTAAAAGGAATGAAGCAAAACATCCACCTGGACCTACTTTTCAAAATCCTATGCATGAAAACAAGACCAAGTGCATTAGTGCCAGAATAACATTCTAACTGTACACGCTTTCATATGGTTTCTCTTTATTTTGGCCATGTTTCTTTGCATTCCTCAGCTCTTCCAATTCCTGTAAACCAAACACCCAAGTTGATAGAAATCATGTGTTTACAAATGCTCTGTTTACCATGTGCATTTTCCTATCCTATTCCGGTGTTTTTCCTATCCCTGCGTTTTAAGAATCATGCAAGCCAAATGAGCCCTTACAGAATTACTTGATTCATGTGCGTGTCGAAGGGAACTTTGTGTGGTTTGTCCTGCTCCTGCCGCGATGTCGTCCACCTCACCTGAGCTGCTCCATCGACAGAAGCATCCACCAAACCAAACATCACGACTCCTGACCGTCTTTCACCGCCTCAGATCTCCTTCCCTCCCGCCGGCACCCACCCCAACGGCATCACCATCATCGAATCAGCAGATGAACCTGAGGAGTACGGGTCCACAAGAGAGGTCGCACTCTTTTGTTTCTGCTTATGTTATGCATTGCTTAAACTTACCTGCTACTTTATCGTCCTGTTCAGCTCTTGGACTCCCAACTCAGGTCCAAATTCATGTTCAAACTTGAGTTCTAAATTAGTTGTGGGGCACATACCGAGGAATCAATGAATAGTATGTATGTCTAATATCTGGTTCACCTAGGGTATGCCTATGTTGTTCATCTTGGGTGGGAAACAAATAGTAAAGCAATCATCATCTGTCTTTTCATTAATTTAAAGCAATCATCAGCCTGCTATCATTATTTTTTGGATCCATCCACTGGTTGTTACCATCACTCTAAATTTCTGCATGCTCTCCTTACATAATCTCACCATATTTTTTCGTATGCATGTCAGATATTGTACACAGTCATGCTGAACATGTAGAGAAAAAGAGAAGAGTTTTGCACGGCAATACAATGTCATGCAGACATCGCTCCATGGTGTGTTCAATGGCAAACCCTCCCCACCCCTCTCCAGATTGTAATCCAGAGGAAGATATCTGTTCTGAGGCGGATTCAGACGCCGCTGACCACTCCTATTTACCACCCAAGGTGTTTGCTCTACCTTAGCATGATGATGTTAGTCATATCATGCATATGTTGCCTTGCAGTGCCTACTTTTGACATCATATATGTCATCTTCTTAGTTTAGACATGTTCCGTAATGCCACCTGTTTAGTTTCTATATCATATATGGGAATTATGCTGTCTCATGTCTTTTAGCCAGCCATAATATATGTGAAATGTGCAATGCCATCCTGTTTAACCAGGTATCATATATTTGAATGATATATTGCCCATCCTTTTCTTCATTACATTTCCACTTGTCGACAATGTTTGTACATTAAACTACTCTTCCTGTGAATCAGCCATTTGGGTGGGAGATGGAAAAATCTGGAGTGAAAACAAGGTCTTCAGAGCGAGCAGTGCTACCGTCAAGCAGATCTCTTGTTGGGTCCCGATAGCTCCTCAGAGATGGATTCAAAGACAGATGACCAGTCCTATTCCCCTACTGAGGTGTATGATCTAACTTGGCACGGTTATACTGCTCATATCATGCATACGGTGTCTTGCATTGCATAGTTTAGACATCATATACACAATATTCAACACCATGTTCTTAGTTCAGACATCATATCGAATGCCCTCTATTTAGCATATAAATCACATATGTGAATTAAATGATGCGATCTTGATTACTTAGATAACATGTAGGTCAATTATGTCATGCGATCCTGTTTAGTTATTCATCATATCTTTGAATTATGTTATGCTATGCTATCCAGTTTAGATAGACATCATATATGTGAAATTATGTCATGCTATCCGTTTTAGTTAAACAATATACATGTCAACTATTTCATGCCCTTTTTCCACACTATCTATTGCATCATCTCTCATACAATGTACGTACATTCAACTATGTTTCCTGTTTATCAGCCATTTGAATTGGAGCGGGTGATGCCAAGTATCAGCGGAATAAAACACGGTCTTCAAATAAAATAGTGCTACCTCTTGGTGGAGATAGCACCCCGGTTGTACATGCACAAGAACCAGCCCTACCACACATAACCCAAACTCTCGCAGATTGTACCCCTACTGTGATGGACAGAGAACCAACTTCACTCAATCTAACCCCAACCCCAGCCGATAGTAACCCAGTTCCTGTTGACACAGCACCATCTCCACCACAGAGCTCCCAAACAAGAGCAGTTAGTAAGGCAGCTCCAGTGCCCAAAGGGAACCCCAACTCCACCAGTTAGTACGCCTATTCATGTGGAGGAAGCACAACCAGCCAGTCGTAGTTTAGCATCTATCGCATTTGATGTTGTTAAATCGTATGTGCGTATCTTCCCATCTTGGAAATATTATATGAAGATGAAGGAAATGCCGATTCAGTGTGTTTGTCCGGAGTTATGTGTAAGTAATGTTATTCATGGCAATTACTTTGCTTCGTCCCATACATCCTACCTCCATGATGGTTATAATACATCAAATTTTCCCATTTTCTCTATAGAGAAGGACCGATTTGGAAACTTCGGGATAAGGTAACCTTTGCTAATACCTCTGCTATCTTCAAGAATGCTTGGTGGCGATGTCGAATTACGATGAAAACGTACTTCACCGCAAAGAAACTCATCAAATTCCTTACGTTCTCCGAGACACATTTCTCGGACGATGACTAGGAACGCCTTGTTACATCGTCCCGAACCAAGAATGTGGTAAGGTCTATGAGCTCATTTTCTATTTTAAGTATTATATTCTTGCGTCTTATTGTACTCTGTTCATGTAGAACAAGTGCCTAAACCTGAAGAACAACTGTTCTAATTTAAGATTCCATTACTATCATAGTTCAAAAAAGTGCTAGGCGTTAATTGTGCGTTTTGCCACCGCCTTGCACTTTACTGACCAAAGCGCATGCTTATGCGCAGATTATGCCTGATTAAGCGTAGTTATGCGCAATGCGTTTGCCAACGCCTAGAGCCTAGGCGCGCTTAAGCGCTCGCTTAGGCGCGCCTTTTTTAACTATGATTGCTTTGCTCTTGTATCACTTGTATTTACTGATACAAACTTATTTTTGAATTGAAGGATCCAATCGAAACTCCAATGGCACATCAGGTATGTTCACGCATGTTTCTTTAATAGGTTTTCTCTTATCAATAGCTCTTTTGATTTCAATTTCAATTGTGTATACAGTTGACTTTCATATCATGCACAATACTAGCATCACAATAGAGCCAATAGTGTTGTTGTACATGTAGACCCGTGGTACCCATCTGAAATCTTGTTGTGCCGTGTAGTTTCCCACGATTTGTATTCTTTCACTGCTGCTTTGTCTTGAACTGATATGATTTTAACCGTGTCTCTATTTTGATTTGGCAAGACAATGCATTGACCATAGGATATAGATATATGTTTGTTTGATGCTTTTATTATGTACTAGTACTTGACAATAGAAGACTTGGTAGTTTAATCCTGTCCACCTTACTAATGAACTGGTTCACCGAAATGATTTTCATATACTAGTACATGCTAAACTTGTTATGTGTCTGCTTGTTTCTTCTTTTAGAATGCTGACGGAATATTGGGGAAGAGTGCCTTATTAAGCAATGGTAAAGGAAGTAATGCAGTTAAGGTTCAGGATAGTGACACATCCTTGTTGGTCTCCAACAAAGCTGATAAAACAGCTAAGGAAGACTACCTTGAAGACAACGAGACAACCCCAAAGTCATGTCTTGGTTTAGTGTTCGAGTTACTGGCCACTACTGCTTGCACAAGCTATTCAAACTCACTGTCTGAATCAGTTCGGTTTCTTGAGTCTCAACTACAAGCTGAAAGACATCGATCAGCTGTGCTGCGACAAGAAGCGGAAGGACTGCGGAAGTCCCTATAATATGTATGTAATATGCTGCTTTGTTCCCTATATTTGCACTGGTGGCGAACTTTGATGCCCAGTGGATGTAATATGTGTAATAGCGGTAATAGGCTAGCCTTAATTGCTTGCTTATTTTTTTCCTTACTGTCTTGTTTGGTTGTTTGCTTGTAGTCACTGTAGTTCTTTTTCTGTGTTTTTCTAGTGGCCACAATAGCCTATTTTTGGTAACTAGGCCAAAATAATCATGGCAACACACGGACTTAACCATGGGCCTCCTATAATTAATTGAATTGTTTGTTTGTTTGCTTGAGTGAATTAAACTTGAGTGAAATTTGAACCTTTTCAAAAACTTTTGAAAGAGAGGGAATAAAATGACTTTCCCCTTCTCCGGTAAATTCAAATTCATCCTATTAAAATCAATGAGAGAAGATGACATGACTTCTTCAACTATGAAGAATTTGAACGGAGTTTTGCAATTTAATTCTTTCAAATATTTGCACTTGTTTCTCTATTTTTCTTCCCCGAGAAATACCCCGAAAAATAAATTCTTGCAAGCAAGAAAGAGCGGAGGAAAATGACCCTCCAAAATCAGGGGCATTTTTGAAAATATTTGAGCCAAGAAAAAACCAAAGTTTTTATTTAAAAATTATTTGCAAAAAGAAATAAAGCCTTTAGGGATTTTCTGAAAAACATTTTTTTTAAGTTTTTATTTTTGCCGTGGAATAATGCTCATCATCTACATTTTATTTTTCTGATAATTTTAGTATATAAAAACTCTTTATTCCGAATTGATTTGATTTCCTTTTTATTGTTTTAGTTTCCTAATTTTAAAAATAGGAATGGAATCGTTTTTATTAGGAAAAACCTGCTGGCCCATTAAGCACTTTCCTATTATAGCCCAACAAGAGATCATCTCCTTCCTTTGTTTCCTCTCACGTTCTGAAGCTTTCCATGCCCATGGAGACAGAAATCTCCACCTTCCCGATCTCCCTCGTCTTTCCATCCCAGCGCCTCCCGAGACCGCCTATAAAACCCCTCCTCTCCTCGTTCCATTTTCCCATCACCGCCGCCTCCCTGCCCGTAGCCTTCTCGCCACCGTCCTCCTTTTCCTGCCTAGAACGCTCACGGGAGCTCTCCTGGAACCTCCCCATCGCCCAGCGCCACCTCCCCAACCGCCGACCCCTCCTCCGCCACCCCACCCTGCCCGGCGACCTCGCCCCCTCGCCGAGCAGCCCTCCACATCGCCGTCTCCTTCCTGCCATCTCTGCCTCACGTCTGGTAACTCCGTTTTCGTTTTCAGATTTATTTCCGTAACAGATTTAGTTCCGTTCTTGTTTAGCTTATAACTTTTGTTCTAGAAGTCCAATGATGCTGATTCTTCTTGCGTTAGATCACAATTTTCTTGTAGTTTCCAAAAATATATAATTTGTCTATGTTTGGATTTATAAAAATTGAGTTAGATCAGATTTGAATTAAGGCTTGTTTTGCTTATTCGGGAGTTTAAAATAGATTTTTATTTGATTCTTTTTCTACTGATCACTAGTGATCATATTTACCAGTGGTAAAAACTTCAAAATTGTTTGAGTATTTTAGCTTATTGTTTCATGTAAAACAAATTCTGTTTTAGTTCTATTGAATTATAGCTACTTCTTTTCTATAGTTGTTTTTAAATTATTTTATTTTATATTTCAGAAAGTTTATGTTTGGTTTCTATTAGTTAAACAGTAGGTGTTCAACAAGTTTTTATATTTATTTTTATTTTGTTATCGTGAAATCAATTCAAGGTCGCTAATAACTTGCAATGGATTTCTCTACTGTTTTAACTCCCAATTGAAAATACTTTCAAAATAGCTTTATGAAAAAATACTTTATTTTTTCTTTGTCTTAACTAAATTTATATTTTATTCTCTGTTATTTTAGTGTTTTATTTTCCGTTAGACAAAACTATTTTTGTGAATGTTGTAGAAGAAGACTCCCTAGTTTTATTTGAAGTTCCTTGGATTCTTATTCGCTCTCTCTTTTGTTTTGATTGTTAGTGTGAGTGCTTATGTGAATGATATGTTTGTTATATAGATTTCATCAGAGAGTGACGAGTAGTCTATCAAGTTATTTCTTGAGAACGATAATTCTTCTTCGTCAACATCACCGAGCAAGTTCACTTTGATCATTGCTTTCATACCTATGTTTCTATTGCATTTAGTGGCATCCTTGCAACCACCCCTCGAGAGTGTTATTGAAATTCTTGTAGTTGAGTAGTATGCATGAGGTAGGAACCCATCACCCTATTACCAAGCCGGGGACGTTTTATTTAAATGCTACGCTATAGTAGGCGGGGTTTGGTATGAGTGCTCAAGAGTGGTGTGAGAATGGAGGATCTCGTCAATGGCGACAACACCATGATGAAAGCTGCAAGGACTGCATCTTCAAGGCCTCAAGACTTCAAGACTCGAGACAAGAATTCAATACACACTCTTTGGGTGAAGGGCGGTTGTGGGCACCTGGAGAAACCAGTGGTTGGCGGGATGCATGGAGAAGCGCCATGACATCTTGCGGAAAGCTTCACCCAGACCCAAAGAGACGGAAGAATACTTCATGCCGGAAGCTTACTGTGCAACCGCAAGTCATTATGGGCTCTGGCTTGGTTGACCTTAGTAGTGACTCTGGCTGGGGCGGTACTAGCAGATGTAGAACTACGGTAGGATGGGTTGAGTAACGGACGGTGGTCGGAGGAACTCTTTGGAAGACCATGTTTGGTCATCTTGTTCTCAAACACCCTAAAGTGCGAGAGCGTAAAGAGAGGATCGAATCTTGCGGGTAAAGTGTACAAACCTCTGCAGAGGGTTAAAACCTAATCGATTAGCCGTGTCCCGATTACGGACAATTTGAGCATCTGGACTGGATCTATCTGGAACTCTCAACACGGATTGATAACTTAATTGTGGGCAACTTATGATGATTGTGGGCTATGAGACATCGGTTGGCGGAACCATGTCATGATAGAAAACTCCATAGTACAGACTTCATTTATTCCTTTGATGTAGGGAAATTAAAATCAGCTTTTATGCAAACAAAACTCAGATACAAAGCCACAGAGCCATACTGCATATAGTATAGTTTATCATCTGTTTATTCATGTTGTGATCTTGCCGGTACATTCAATGTACTGACCTACACGGCTGCAACGTATCATGTTGCAGATATTTTCCTCGATGAGTAAGAGTGCAGTGCAGGTTACGGTCTACACTCAACTTGCCGATGGCGTTGATGGGACTCCACACCCGACTATTTGTTTCGCTGTGACTTATGAGGTATATATCAGTTTTCGTTAATTATACATGTGATTGCACTTTGATATATACATTGATGTCTTGTGTGTGCCGCATACTGATCGAGGGATGGCACAGCAACACAGAGGCTTGACCGTCTGAGGTCGGGTCACTACATAAGCACTGCGTTGGATTTCCTTGAAGAGGAAAGGATGATGCAGCAAAGTAGCATAAGTATTTCCCTCAGTTTTTGAGAACCAAGGTATCAGTCCAGTGGGAGGCTACGCGCGAGTCCCTCGTACCTACACAAAGCAAATAACTCCTCGCAACCAACGCGATAAGGGGTTGTCAATCCCTTCACGGTCACTTACGAGAGTGAGATCTGATAGAGATGATAGATAATATTTTTGGTATTTTTGTGATAAAGATGCAAAGTAAAATAAAAAGTAAAGTAAAAAAGCAAAGGCAATAATAAAGTGATGGAAGATTAATATGATGAAGATAGACCCGGGGGCCATAGATTTCACTAGTGGCTTCTCTCAAGAGCATAAGTATTTTACGGTGGGTGAGCAATTCTGTTGAGCAATTGATGAATTGAGCATAGTTATGAGAATATCTAGGTATGATCATGTATATAGGCATCACGTGCGAGACAAGTAGACCGACTCCTGCCTGCATCTACTACTATTACTCCACTCATCGACCGCTATCCGGCATGCATCTAGAGTATTAAGTTTATGAAAACAGAGTAACGCCTTAAGCAAGATGACATGGCGTGAGGGATAAATTCATGCTGATAAAACCCCATCTTGTTATCCTCGATGGCAACAATACAATCGTGCCTTGCTGCCCCTCATCCTTTGGGAAAGGACACCGCAAGATTGAACCCAAAGCTAAGCACTTCTCCCATTGCAAGAAAAACCAATCTAGTAGGCCAAACCAAACTGATAATTCGAGGAGAGTTGCAAAGATAACCAATCATACATAAAAGAATTTAGAGAAGATTGAAATATTGTTCATAGATAATCTTGATCATAAACCCACAATTCATCGGTCTCAAAAAACACACCGCAAAAAGAAGATTACATCGAATAGATCTCCACGAGAGGGGAGAACATTGTATTGAGATCCAAAAGAGAGAAGAAGCCATCTAGCTACTAACTATGGACCCGAAGGTCTGAGGTAAACTACTCACACTTCATCGGAGGGCTATGGTGATGATGTAGAAGCCCTCCGTGGTGGATGCCCCCTCGTGAAGCTCATAACAGCCCCAAGATGGGATCTCGTGGGTACAGAAGGTTGCGGCGGTGGAATTAGGTTTTTGGCTCCGTATCTGATCGTTCGGGGGTACGTAGGTATATATAGGAGGAAGAAGTATGTCGGTGGAGCATCGTGGGGCCCACGAGGGTGGAGGGCGCGCCCTGGGGGTGTGGGCGCGCCCCCTACTTCGTGCCCTCCTTGAAGCTTCCTTGACGTAGGGTCCAAGTCTCCTGGATCATGTTCGGTGAGAAAATCACGTTCCCGAAGGTTTCATTCCGTTTGGACTCCATTTGATATTCCGTTTCTTCGAAACTCTAAAATAGGCAAAAAAACAGCAATTCTGGGCTGGGCCTTCGGTTAATAGGTTAGTCCCAAAAATAATATAAAAGTGGAAAATAAAGCCCAATAATGTCAAAAACAATAGATAATATAGCATGGAGCAATCAAAAATTATAGATACGTTGGAGACGTATCAATCACCGGCAGACCCACACTCAAACGGGAGTCTCCCTATGATCGGGAGGCCGGATTCTTCTCTAGACGTCAACTCTGAACTCCCGAGGTCTGCGTCTATCATGCTCAGTCGAGTGGTTATCACCAAACCCAGCTCCGCAGATCCTCTGACGCCTGGCCATCCTTCGTTCCTAAATGAAGCATTGGGCCTAATGCGATCTATCGCCATCACGGAAATATCACCTCCGAACTACTCCCAGCTTGAGCTGGGGGCTGAGAGTAGGGAATTTTACGTCCCACCCACCACCCACTTAATTGCCACTATCAAGAATTTAACCGACATGCTAGACTACGCCTCTGAAGACATCGACGGCATGGACGACGATGCCGAGGCCCAACCAGGTCGAAACCCGCCCATCACAGGGCGATGGACAACCACTTCTACTTACGACGTATACGTGGTGGACACACCTGAGAAGAAGGATGACGATGGCACTCAAGACCCAGATGAGGATAAGCCCGTTGATGAACCACCAAAGCGCCGGTGTCAACGGCGCCACTCATGATCGCGCCGGGAAAGGGAAAGTAACACCGGCACTGAAGATAATATTACTCCGGATAATGCCGAAAACCCTGCAGAGCCGGCGTTTGAGCATGATGAGATGGAAGAGGGTCAAGTCAACTCTGACGAACTCACCGATCACGAGGATTCGAAAGATAGCAACTACTTGCCGGTCTCCGAAGAGGATGTTAGCCTCGGTAACGACAAATTCATCATCCCAGAGGAACCCCTCGAATAGGAATGCTTCAATCGACATCTCATCGCCACCGCACGAAGCCTGAAAAAGAATCAGCAACAGCTCCAAGCCGAACATGATATTCTCAACGACAGATGGACCAAGGTCCTGGCCGCCGAAGAAGGATATGGCCTTGAGCGCCAAACAAAATGTTTCCCCAAACGCAGGCTGCTGCCACAATTCGACGATGTGGCCCTTGAGCCAATACCGTCAAAGTATAATATTGCTGATCAACCGGACCGACCACCACGTGGACGGGACAAAACGACTCATTATGCCGAACACCAACCCGCGCCCCTTGCCGTAGAGGCAAGGAGACAGCGGCCCCGGGCTAGACATACGATCTACGTCAGGACCTAACTAATAGAGCCGACCAGACCAGATCAATCTATAGATCAAGAGGACGTGCTCCAGCACGAGACGACGACCATCAGACCAGGCACGACAAATATAACGAAACCTGGGTTCAACCCCGCACACAAATGTCATCTGAGCTCCGTCGTGATGTCGCTCAGTATAGAGGTATCGTGCACCCCATGTGCTTTACCGATGAGGTAATCAGCACCAGTTTCCGGAAGGGTTTAAACCCGTAAACATCGAGCCGTACGATGGAACGACAGATCCCGCTGTGTGGATTGAAGATTTTCTTCTCCACATACACATGGCTCGGAGATTATCTCCACACCATCAAATACCTCCCTCTAAAGCTAAAAAGACCAGCACGGCACTGGTTGAACAACCTCCTAGAGAACACCATTGGAAGTTGGGAAGAACTAGAGGATGCTTTTCGGGACAACTTTCAGGGCACTTATGTCCGGCCACCGGATGCTGATGACCTGAGTCACATAGTCCAGAAACCCGAAGAGTCAGCCCACAAACTTTGGAATTGGTTCTTAACAAAAAAGAACCAAATCATTGACTGTCCGGACACCGAAGCCTTAGCGGCATTTAAACACAGCGTCGGTGACGAATGGCTTGTCCTACACCTCGGTCAGGAAAAACCGAAGACTATGGCAGCTCTTACTACACTCATTACCCGCTTCTGTGTGTGCGAAGATAGTTGGTTGGCTCATAGAAGCAATAGTACCAGCAACCCTGGCACTTCTGAGGCCAGGGATGGCAATGGAAGGCCACGACAAAGCAAAAATAAGCGTCAGAACAACAACGAAGAAACAGAGGATACGACAGTAAACGCCGGATTCAGTGGCTCAAAACCTGATCAGTGGAAGAAGCCATTCGAAGGAAATAGAGACGGTCCATCCAATTCGGACAAAATACTGGATAGGTGCTGCCAGATTCATGGCACCCCTGACAAGCCTGCCAACCACACCAACAAAAATTTCTGGGTTTTTAAACAGGCCGGTAAGTTAAATACCGAACACAAGGGGAAAGGACCTCACAGTGAGGACGACGACGAGCCTCGCCCTCCGAACACTGGGGGACAGAAGAAGTTTCCCCCCGAGGTGAAAACACTGAACGTGATATATGTCACTCACATCCCCAAGAGGGAGCAGAAACGTGCATTACGGGACATCTATGCCGTAGAGCCTGTCTCATCAAAATTCAACCCATGGTCGGCTTGTCCGATCACCTTTGATCACAGGGACCACCCAACCAGTATCCGTCACGAAGGTTCAGCGACCCTGGTGCTCGATCCCATCATCGACGGATACCATCTCACCTGAGTCCTAATGGACGGCGGCAGTAGTCTTAACTTGATTTATCAAGATACTGTTCATAAGATGGGCATCGACCCATCTAGAATCAAGCATAGTAACACTGCCTTTAAAGGAGTGATACCTGGCGTGGAGGCCCGCTGCACGGGCTCCTTAACACTGGAGGTAGAATTCGGCTCTCTAGACAACTTTCGAAGCGAAGAATTGATCCTCGACATCGTCCCTTTCCGCAGTGGTTATCATGAACTGCTTGGACGAACTACTTTTGCCCGCTTTAATGCAGTCCCGCACTATGCTTATTTGAAGCTCAAAATGCCTGGACCACGCGTCGTCATCACAGTAAATGAAAATATGGAGCACTCCCTCCATACCGAGGAGCACACTGCAGCCCTAGCAGCCGAGGTACAAGTCGGCCTCATTAAGCCCAATAGCTCACCGGCCACCGAAACCCATGACACCGCTAAGCGAGTCCGATCCACATTACAGAGCGATAGCTCGGAGGATCCGGAGCTCGAATAGCAGTTCAGCCTCCGCCGATCGCCCCATAAGGTTGCGGCACACGTACTGTGCATACATAATTACACACTTAAAATACCTTGGGCAGCGCCGGAGGCACACCACAGAAAAGGTCTATAGTACGGCTTGACCCTATTCAGACCTTATTATTTTCCCACGACAGGTTCTTTAAAACATGCCTACTATTCGGTTGTACAAGGGCTCTTTTCTAGGTCCTTCTTTCTTGCAGACGACCATCGACTTCTCCTCTCAATGGATTTTTCACTAAGGAGAAATGACGCATACGTGCGGCAGGGCACCATTGGGATCTTCAAACCACTAATTTTAGGCCCTGTGTAAAACTTCCCCGTGTGTAAAATCTCGACATGTAAAATGTCCTCGATATGCATGGCATTCGCTATAAAAACATGGTTCGACGTATTAATAAGGGTATAAAGGAAACAGTTGATTTCCACTTTTGTTTGGGCTTCACTTTATGTTCATTGTATCATCTGTATTCCCTCCCTGTTTCAGACTGCCACAAGTGATTTAGTCCGGCCTTCACACTGGGGGCTGTATTCGGCCCTGCACACTTCAAAGTCCGAACACCTATAGTGAACTCTTCGGCATCCCGGATATTGCATTATATGCATTGGATCCGAATCATGTCTTTGGTCCATAGTTGGGTTGCCCGGCTCCTGTGCTTACCACCTTACGTTCCGCTTGTTCGGCTAAGGTAATAAAGGGAGAACTACTGCGATTGTATTTCCGGTTCGTCCGGTCAAGTACCTCAGTAGGGAAAGCTGAAAATTGACTGTCATGATAGGCGAGAGATAGTCGACAATTCGGTGACTTAGTATTATACTACATATCGTTAGTAATTCACATTGTGTTATACGAGGAGTCGGTCTTCGTCCGGCCGTGTGGAAAAGGCACCGTAGTCCGGATAGTCGCACACGCACCAGGGGCTAGTACTTAGCTCCACAGTCAAACTCCTATGGCCAAGTGAAAGTAATAAAGCCGCGTAGTCTGATTGCCAGGTTTGCCTGGCAGGCACCTCCTTTATGGACCAAGACGTTGGATAAAGTGCGGTCAAGTGTTATGCCGAACACCCCTGTAGCATCTACATGGGGGCTGAAGCCCAACTGGCAACTTTCAGAAATATAACAATAAACGGCCGCACATGAGGAAATATTGCTTGAAACAAAAGGCGCAAGCATAAATATATCACAACATGGGTTCATCACATAGTTTGTACAACCCAAACACACTTAATCAAATATTACGTCCTTAGAACATTGGCCCTCTACTATTTGGGCCCCCTCTAGGACGTCGTCGAAGTACCTCACCGGCTTCCGATGAACTTTGCCTTCGGGCGGGCCTGCGGTCGCTACTTCGGTAGCCTTCATCTTCGCCCATTGCACGTGGACGCAGGCAAAGGCCATCCGAGCACCCTCTATGCTAGATGAGCGCTTTATAGCTTCAGTTCGTGGTCGCGCATCGACAAGCCGCTTAACCAGGCTGAAGTAGCTGCAAGGAATAGGCTCGGCCGGCCAGGGTTGGACTATTAAGTCCTTCATGGCCAGGCCATCCACCCTATGAAGCTCCGTCACCAGCTTTAGCTGGTCGTTCAGAAGTGGCGGGTGTTCCGGCATAAGATATTGCGACCAAAATAGCTTCTCCGTCGAGTTCCCCTCCTGGGCTCAGAAGAACTGTGCGGCATCGGTGACACTCTTCGGAAGTTCCGCAAATGCGCTTGGAGAACTCCACACTCGTGTGAGCAAAGTTACCTCTGACCCCCGAAGATACTTTGCAAAATAAAGGCCTTACCAGCCGCTATCTGCCTCACTTGCTGGATCTCCTCGCGAGCGCTCTGGGAGTCGCTCCGCGCTTCTTTGGCATCACGGAGAGCCTTGGCAAGCTCAGAAGACTGGGCCAAAGTCTTCTCCTCCAAAGTCTCGCACTTGCGAATGGCATCCTGCAGCTCTTGCTCGACTTCGGCCACCCGAGCTTCATGACTACGGCGGGTGACCTGCTCAACCTCCAGTTCAATAGCCGCTTTATCAGCGGCTGCCTTATTCGCCTCCGCCTCTTTCTTGGCTTGGGCAAAGGCACCTTTGAGGGTCTCGACCTTGGCTGCGCCCGCTATGATCATTATCAAAGTATTCCATGAGTTAATCCTCTGATATATATATATATATATATATATATATATATATATATATATATATATATATATATATATATACATACATAAACACTATTACGATCACGGGATCAGAATAATATTCTGATCACAACCTGAACTGCGTGTGTAACGCGCCTAAACTTCCCTCTGTACGAACGCGACCTTCGGGCTATCTTCGCAACCGTGCCTTCTACTGCGAGTTTTTCTGATCATTCGTGTTGTTTGTGATGTAAGTGTGGTTTTTTAGAATCTAAATGTTTGTTTTGATTCGGAATCTAGCTCGTTGCCGGATTTGCTCTCGGGCGGTGATGAATATGGGCCTGTTACAAGTTTGTTGCATGTACTGGATGTTCTAGAATCTCTAACACGATGAGAATTGGGTTTAGGTACGAGTTTATTGCATGTTTTGTTGTTATTTTCGAACAAATTCGATTTGGTGTTCCGCCGCCTCTGTTCTTCGTCCGCGGGAGTGGTTTCGGCCGCTGTTGTAGATTTGTAGTTTTGCTGTTCAAATTGGCGGCGGATTTGCGTGCATTAGTGAGACTGAATCTTGCCCATGTTGTTAATTTGATTATGCGGGCTCATACAAATCGGAATCTGGCGATTGGATCTTCTGCCTCCCGCCGTGATTTTCTGTTCGAGGGACTACATGATGAGAATCATTTTCTTGTTTATTTGGAGCATGATGACGTTCGAAATGGTGGTTGAATCCTTCCTGCATTGTTAATTTGATTTGGCTAGCTCATTCATTCCGAAATTGTGGTTTGGACCTTCTGCCTCCCGCCGTGGTTCGTTGTTCGAGCGGACAGCTTGATGGCGGATCATTTTTGATGTTTTATCTGGAGTATGATGACGTTCGAAATGGCTGTTGACGTGTTGGAATTGACCCTAACGATTAAATCTGGGAACCAAATTTAACCGGGGTTGTTTTTTTAATCATTTTACGTTCTGTTGTACAAACTGGACTGTTATAACATTCGTACTTGAACTTATGTGCAGTTTACGCATGCTTTTAGGAGATGAGGCAATACGATCTAGTCTGTTGATGTTGTTATATAAAAAATGAAGTATGTTTTATGTTGTTGACTGTCGTCATGTGTGTAACTGTGGAGCTGGACCACAAGCACATGCATCCTATTTTCCTTTAATCTATGTTTTGGGATAGTTTTTTGATCATCCACTATCTTCAGTAGAAGCTGGACTCCTTTTTTATTAATGGTTGAACTTCTGGTTTTCCACATTACATTCCACATTTGCAAGGCGAAGGTGCATGGTGCTCTATATTTTCTTTGTTTAATTTGTTTGTAATTTTAATTCTTGATATGTTCTTTTTAGACTTTGTCTCGTGAGCAATCATGGGAAGCCGAAGTATGCATGCACTTTTTTTAGATCATCTAAGGGTCGTTGTACAAGCTGGACTTCTGTGTTGTTCATACGTGAACTTCTGCTTTTCCTTCTTTGCAAGGTAATGCAGCACGTCTTCTGTACTTATTTCTTTTCTTATGTTATTTTTCATTCTTTGCATTGGTTTGGATTTTTTTTGACTTAGTCCCATGAGCAACCATGGAATTGGCCGACGGATATGCGTATATTTTTAATTTTTTCTAGTATGTTTTTGTACTTATAATATTTGTTGGTCTTCACTGAATAAAAACCCGAACTTCTATATCTTCACTATTTGAACTTCTTATTTATAATTTTATTTATTATTTTTGGATTTAAATATTTGTAGACATTGAAATCGGCATTGCGCCTATTTACAAATGCGGTAGCGCGAAGCTGAGCAGGGGGGAGGGGGTTGGGACCCCCTCCCCTCCCCCTACGAATCCGTCACATCCATGACCCCACTATCTATATTAGGGGTGTAGCTCTGGGGTGCGTGCGGTGGGGGTGGAAACAGAATAACAGCATTGCGTCCTGTCAAAAACTAGCGCGCAACAATGCGATAGGGCGAGGCCGAGCAGGGGGGGAGGGGCGAGACAGGAACAAGCCGGAGCAGCCAACGACGCGGTGTACCGCATCGTTGCATGTGGAGGCGAGTCCTTCACATCCATGACCCCACTATCTATCTTAGGGGTATGGCTCTAGGGTGCGTGCGGTGGGGGTGGAAACCAAATAACCGCATTGCGTCCTGTCAAAACCTAGCGCGCAGCAATGCGGTAGCGCGAGGCCGAGCAGGGGGCGAGGGGGAGGGACCCCCTCCCCTCCCCCTACGAGGCCGAGACATGAACGAGCCGGAGCAGGCAATGACGCGGCATGCCACATCGTCGCATGCGGAGGCGAGTCCGTCACATCCGTTACCCCACTATCTATCTTAGGGGTGTGGCTCTGGGGTGTGTGCGGTGGGGGTGGAAATAGAATAACCGCATTGCGTCCTGTCAAAACCTAGCGCGTAGCAATGCGGTAGCGCGAGGCCGAGCCGCATGTGTACTTTGTGTGTATTTGAATTTTGAACTTCTATATTGTTTTTTATGCTGTGTCTTTTAGTTAGATATGGACTTCATCTGTTTTTGTATTTGAACTTCTTCTTTTTGTTTCTTAGTGTTTATTTATTCATATGCCTTTACTTCTCTGATTAGTGTACTGATAACCCACAAGTATAGGGGATCGCAACAGTTTTCGATAAGTAAGAGTGTCAAACCCAACGAGGAGCTAAAGGTAGAACAAATATTCCCTCAAGTTCTATCGACCACCGATACAACTCTACGCACGCTTGACGTTCGCTTTACCTAGAACAAGTATGAAACTAGAAGTACTTTGTAGGTGTTTTTGGATAGGCTTGCAAGAAAGTAAAGAACACGTAAATAAAACTAGGGGCTGTTTAGATAGAGACACAACTAAAGTAAATATGGCGAGTGTGGAAAAGTGGTGTTAGGAGTTGTGGAATTGTCCCTAGGCAACTAACTATGTTACTAGACCGATAATCGTTATTGCAATTCTATTTGAGGGAGAGGCATAAGCTAACATACTTTCTCTACTTGGATCATATGCACTTATGATTGGAACTCTAGCAAGCATCCGCAACTACTAAAGATTCATTAAGGTAAAACCCAACCATAGCATTAAAGCATCAAGTCCCCTTTATCCCATACGTAAACAACCTACTTACTCGGGTTTGTGTTTCAGTCACTCACGCAACCCACTATAAGCGAATCATGAACGCATTGCAACACCCTACAGCGGGAATCCCTCACGCTTGCGCGACACGGAGGGCACCATAGGACAGCACCAATAATAAAACATGCAACTCAAATCAATCATAGCAATTCATCAATCACCGACAGGACAACGAAAATCTACTCAGACATCATAGGATGGCAACACATCATTGGATAATAATATGAAGCATAAAGCACCATGTTCAAGTAGAGGGTACAGCGGGTTGCGGGAGATTAGACCGCTGAATATAGAAGGGGGAAGGTGATGGAGATGTTGGTGAAGATGACGGCGGTGTTGATGAAGATCGCGGTGATGATGATGGCCCCCGGCAGCGCTCCGGCACCACCGGAAGCAAGGGGGAGAGAGCCCCCCTTCTTCTTCTTCTTCCTTAACCTCCTCCCTAGATGGGAGGAGGGTTTCCTCTCTGTTCCTTGGCTCCCATGGCTTGGGAGGGGCGAGAGCCCCTCCGAGATTGGATCTATCTCTCTATTTCTGCGTTCTGTTCTAGCTCTGTTTCACCGTTTCGCGTATATATGGAGATCCGTAACTCCGATTGGCCTGAAACCTTTTCCGTGATTTTTTTCCGAATATTATCTTTCTTGCGGAAAAATAAGAGCATCAACCGCCTTATGGTGAGCTCACGAGGGTAGGCGGCGCGCCCAGGGGGGGCGCCCCGTGCCTTGTGACCACCTCGGGCACCGTCTCGCATGGATTTTTCTTCTGAAATTTTCCATATTTTCCAAAAATAAGCTCCGTCCGTTTTTATCCCGTTTGGATTCCGTTTGATATGGATATTCTGCGAAACATAAAACATGCGACAGACAGGAGGCGGCACTGAGCCTTTGGATCAATATGTTAGTCCCAAAATAATATAAAAAGTTGCCAAAAGTATATGAAAGTGAATAATATTGGCATGGAACAATCAAAATTATAGATCTGACGGAGGCGTATCAGCATCTAAGCTTAATTCTTGCTCGTCCTCGAGTAGGTAAATGATAAAAAGAATAATTTTTGATGTGGAATGCTACCTAGCATAATCTTGATCATATGTCTAATCATGGCATGAATATTAAGACACGAGTGATTCAAAGCAATAGTCTATCATTTGACATAAAAACAATAATACTTCGAGCATACCAATAAAGCAATCATGTCTTTTCAAAACAACAAGGCCAAAGCAAGCTTATCCCTACAAAATCATACAGTTTGGCCATGCTTCATTTTCATCACACAGAATGCCCCCATCATGCACAACCCCGATGACAAGCCAAGCAATTGGTTCGTACTTTTTAACGCGCTTTAGCTTTTTCAACCCTCACGCAATACATGAGCGCAAGCCATGGATATAGCACTATAGGTGGAATAGAATATAATGATGGAGGTTATGTGGAGAAGACAAAAAAGGAGAAAGTCTCACATCGACGCGGCTAATCAACGGGCTATGGAGATGCCCATCAATTGATGTCAATGCGAGGAGTAGGGATTGCCATGCAGCGGATGCACTAAGAGCTATAAGTGTATGAAAGCTCAACAAAAGAAACTAAGTGGGTGTGCATCCAACTTGCTTGCTCATGAAGACCTAGGGCATTTGAGGAAGCCCATCGTTGGAATATACAAGCCAAGTTCTATAATGAAAATTCCCACTAGTATATAAAAGTGAAAGCATAGGATACTCTCTCTATGAAGAACATGGTGCTACTTTGAAGCACAAGTGTGGTAAAAGGATAGTAACATTGACCCTTCTCTCTTTTTCTCTTTTTTTTCTTTTCTTTTTTTTGGGCCTTATCTTTTTTTGGCCTTTCTCTTTTTTTTTTCGTCCAGAGTCTCATCCCGACTTGTGGGGGAATCATAGTCTCCATCATCCTTTCCTCACTGGGGCAATGCTCTAATAATGATGATCATCACACTTTTATTTACTTACAACTCAATATTACAACTTGATATCTAGAACAAAGATATGACTCTATATGAATGCCTCCGGCGGTGTACCGGGATGTGCAATGATCTAGCGTAGCAATGACATAAAAAACGGACAAGCCATGAAAACATCATGCAAAGCAATATGACAATGAATGCTCAAGTCATGTATATGATGATGATGGAAGTTGCATGGCAATATATCTCGGAATGCTTATGGAAATGCCATAATAGGTAGGTATGGTGGCTGTTTTGAGGAAGATATAATGAGGCTTATGTGTGACAGAGCATATCGTATCACGGGGTTTGGATGCACCGGCGAAGTTTGCACCAACTCTCGAGGTGAGAAAGGGCAATGCACGGTACCGAAGAGGCTAGCAATGATGGAAAGGTAAAAGTGCGTATAATCCATGGACTCACATTAGTCATAAAGAACTCATATACTTATTGCAAAAATTTATTAGCCCTCGAAGCAAAGTACTACTACGCATGCCCCTAGGGGGATAGATTGGTAGGAAAAGACCATCGCTCGTCCCCGACCGCCACTCATAAGGAAGACAATCAAAGAAACACCCCATGCTTCAAATTTGTCACTAGCAGTTTACCATACGTGCATACTACGGGACTCGCAAACCTCAACACAAGTTTCTCTACAATCCACAACCACCCACTAGCATAACTCTAATATCACCATCTTTATATCGCAAAACTATTGCAAGGAATCAAACATATCATATTCAGCGATCTACAAGTTTATGTAGGATTTTATGTCTAACCATGTGAATGACCAGTTCCTGTCATCTCTCTAAATAGATATAAGTGAAGCAAGAGAGTTTAATTCTTTCTACAAAAGATATGCCCGTGCTCTAACAAATATAGGTGATGCAAAAGAGAAACAGGCAATCCAAACTTCAAATGATATAAGTGAAGCACATGAAGCATTCTATAAAGCCATACTCAAAAGATATAAGTGAAGTGCAATGAGCATTCTACAAATCAACCAAGGACTATCTCATACCAGCATGGTGCATAAAAGAAAAGTAAAAACCTAATTGCAAAAGACGCTCCAAGACTTGCACATATCGCATGAACGAAACGAATCTGGGAACATACCGATATTTGTTGAAGAAAGAGGGGATGCCTTCCCAGCATCCCCAAGCTTAGACGCTTGAGTCTCCTTGAATATTTACTTGGGGTGCCTCGGGAATCCCCAAGCTTGAGCTCTTGCCTCTCTTCCTTCTTCTCACATCGAAACCTTCTCAATCAAACACTTCATCCACACAAAACTTCAACAGAAAACTCGGTAAGATCCGTTAGTATAATAAAGCAAATCACTACTCTAAGTATTGTTGAAAACCAATTCATATTTTTTTTGCATTGTGTCTACTGTAATATAACTTTTTCATGGCTTAATCCACTGATATAAATTGATAGTTTCATCAAAACAAGCAAACTATGCATCAAAAACAGAATCTGTCTAAAACAGAACAGTCTGTAGAAATCTGAACATTCACCATACTTCTGATACTTGAAAAATTCTGCCAAAATTAGGACAAATAAAAAATTTGTACAGGAAGATAGTGCAAAAAGAATCAGAACCATTTGACATTCCAGTAAAAAATTAAAATTCACGTACTACAGCCAAAGTTTCTGTCCTGCACCGCACAAACCAACGAGCATTGTAAACATCCTAAAGGCAAACCTTGGCACATTATTTTTATAATACAATGGAATTGTACAAGGGGATAAATATTTTTGTTGAAAAGTTTCTGTAATCAAGATTCACAAAGTTGCCGTGAGCATGAACAAAGTTCAAGGAGCTCTCCCACTTCAACAATGCTTGTCTCTCTTACTTTCACTTTTCTTTTTGAAAAAGTTTTGGGTTCCCCTCTTTATTTTTGTTGTTTTTAAACTATATGAAAGCACTCAACAGAAATAAAGACTCTCTAAAACTTCCGGGTTGTCTCCCTGGCAGCTCTTTCTTTAAAGCCATTAAGCTAGGCATATGGTGCTCAAGTAGTGAATCCACCCGGATCCCAAGGTATATCAAAGCCAATTTTAATTAACAATGATTTGTAATTTAGTAGTGAGCACAAAGTAACATATATCATGTAATGACGAACTCTAACTCTCTTCCTATGCATCGGCATGTCATAAAAGAACAATTCATGCACACAAAGTAAAGGCCAATGCATAGTATAAATATTTTCTTGCAATTTTATCGTGTTGGAAACATAGAGAGGTGGAGATATAGTTCCTCTCTCATAATAATTGCAAGTAGGAGCAGCAAGCACATGCATATTATATTCATCAAAATCATCATGTGCAATGGTAAAAGGCAACCCATCAATATAATCCTTAATAAAAGCAAACTTCTCCGATATAGTGTAGTTGGGAGAATTCAAAAAGATAATAGGACTATCATGCGTGGGTGCAATAGCAACAATTTCATGTTTAACATAAGGAACTATAGCAAGTTCATCTCCATAAGCATAATTCATATTGGCATCTTGGCCACAAGCATAGCAAGCATCATCAAAAAGGGATATTTGAAGAGAATCAACGGGATCATAACAATCATCATAGCAATCATCCTTCGGTAAGCACGAAGGGGAATTAAATAATGTATGAGTTGGAGGGTTACTCTCATTAGAAGGTGGGCACGGGTAGCTAATCCGCTCTTCCTCCTTTTGCTCTTCGCTCTCCTCATCATCCTTTTCATCCAATGAGCTCACAGTTTCATCAATTTCTTCTTCCATAGCTTCCTTCAAAATATTAATCTCTTCTTGGAAAGCGGAGTAGTTCTCAATATATGGTTTAACATAAGGATTAGAAGCATAATTATCATAGCAATATTTAAGTATGGCAAAATTTTCAGAATCGTAAAGAGTAGCACCATACTTTTCAATCAAAGAAGCAATTTCGTAAGAACCCTTAAAAGCAACAAATTCTTCAATTTGTTGAACAACATAGTAATTATAAACACCCTTAGCATACGAGGATAAGATTCCATTATCAATAAGCTCACATTGGTAGGGAAGGTGTTTCTTAGGGTTTTTAGAACAACAAGTAAAATCATAAATTTCACATAAATTCCAAGCATAGCATTGCATACGATGAATTTGATCCAGTAAAAGTTTCCCTTTTTCAGATATACCGTGTCGCACCTAACAGGCATGCTCATCTAAAGATTTGCCCTCAACTAAGCTAGTTGGGGTTTCAACACGAGCACAAAGGGATCGAAGATGATCTAAGTAATAAGCTTCAGCAGTGTGATAGATTTTGAGTGGTTCTTCAACCATTGGAGCAGTAGGTACAACTAATTTTTTTGGTATTTTGCGTTTCCTACCCATAACTGAAGATAGAAAACAACTAAGAACAACAAATAAAAATTACTTAGTGATAAAGCAAACAAGCACACACGAGAATATTCACCCCACGCTATTGCTCCCCGGCAACGGCGCCAGAAAAAGGTCTTGATAACGCACAAGTATAGGGGATCGCAACAGTTTTTGATAAGTAAGAGTGTCGAACCCAACGAGGAGCTAAAGGTAGAACAAATATTCCCTCGAGTTCTATCGACCACCGATACAACTCTACGCATGCTTGACGTTCGCTTTACCTAGAACAAGTATGAAACTAGAAGTACTTTGTAGGTGTTTTTGGATAGGCTTGCAAGAAAGTAAAGAACACGTAAATAAAACTAGGGGCTGTTTAGATAAAGATACAACTAAAGTAAATATGGCGAGTGTGGAAAAGTGGTGGTAGGAGTTGTGGAATTGTCCCTAGGCAACTAACTATGTTACTAGACCGATAATCGTTATTGCAATTCTATTTGAGGGAGAGGCATAAGCTAACATACTTTCTCTACTTGGATCATATGCACTTATGGTTGCGGGAGATTAGACCGCTGAATATAGAAGGGGGAAGGTGATGGAGATGTTGGTGAAGATGACGGCGGTGTTGATGAAGATCGCGGTGATGATGATGGCCCCCGGCAGCGCTCCGGCGCCACCGGAAGCAAGGGGGAGAGAGCCCCCCTTCTTCTTCTTCTTCCTTGACCTCCTCCCTAGATGGGAGGAGGGTTTCCCCTCTGTTCCTTCGCTCCCATGGCTTGGGAGGGGCGAGATCCCCTCCGAGATTGGATCTATCTCTCTGCTTCTGCGTTCTGTTCTGGCTCTGTTTCACCGTTTCACGTATATATGGAGATCCGTAACTCCGATTGGCCTGAAACCTTTTCCGTGATTTTTTTCTGAATATTATCTTTCTTGCGGCAAAAGAAGAGCATCGACCGCCTTATGGTGGGCTCACGAGGGTAGGCGGCACGCCTAGGGGGGCGCCCCCCTGCCTCGTGACCACCTCGGGCACCGTCTCGCGTGGATTTTTCTTCTGTAATTTTCCATATTTTCCAAAAATAAGCTCCGTCTGTTTTTATCCCGTTTGGATTCCGTTTGATATGGATATTCTGCGAAACATAAAACATGCAACAGACAGGAATTGGCACTGGGCACTGGATCAATATGCTAGTCCCAAAAATAATATAAAAAGTTGCCAAAAAGTATATGAAAGTGAATAATATTGGCATGGAACAATCAAAAATTATAGATACGACGGAGACGTATCATGTACTTGAATTTATGTTCTTTATTTTGTGAACTTCTTTCTGTTGTTTGTAGGTGCTTATTTGTGTATCTATTTTTCTTCCCTTGGTAGAGTACTTGACCTTTCTACTTGCAATCAATTTTTTGTTTTAAGGATACCAGCAGATTTGTCTTAACTTTTAAAAATAGATGCATTCAAATGGTGCATTCATTTATCAATAGATGCATTTACCTTTTTAGTTGTTGGGGGGGTAAAACTATAATTACCACGGCGCTGCAACACCCCACTACAGAGAGGCATTAAGTGTCTATCTCCCTCGCCACCACATGTCAGAAAACCCCCCTCCCTCTCGCTCGCTCTCTTCTCCCTCTCTGTCGCTCCGCTGCCTCCAACCCCCTCCCCGATTTCTCCGCCGCTGTCCCCCACGGTCATGCGTGCAGTAACTGGCGCCCTTGACGCTCCTATTTCTCCCCCACGCCCCGCTCTCCCTCGCCCAGCCCGCTCTGTTCTGCTCTGAAGCGAGGGGCGGCAACTGCCTGCGCGGTTGCAAGGTGCACGTGGCATCGTGGGGTTGGAAGAACCGCCCCAGATTCGTGCGTGAGGGGGTCGTTTGGAGAGGTACAAATGTTGCCTCCCCTCAATCCTTGCTCTTAGTGTTCGCCAGATCTGACGAGGGCTCTCTGTTTCTTCTGTGTGCTCTCGCATCCGCCTTCTGCCCCTTCTTATGATGGTCGGGTGGGAGATTAGGTAGGGTTCTTGTGCGTGTGGTGGGTGGATTATATTCCCCCGTGGTCAGATTTGTCTGTGAGATGCTTGTGTGTGCTATTTCTCCTTTCAGACTTGAGTGGATTTCATTTCCCCTTTGGTGATTTCAGCAGTCAGATGGATGTAAGAGAGGGTGTGGTGTGATGGTTGATGCTGGATCTGATGTATCTAATTGTCTTAGTGTTGTTGATTTCGAAGTCTAGATTGTGTCTGTCACATGCTAGTTAGTTTATGGATACTTTTTTTTTGTTGTGCTTGCCTAGATGTGCTACTTTTCATCTTTTCATACTTGTTGATATGTTCTAGTTGTTTCATCCTAGGGTTTGATTTAGTTGCTTTTGTATTTGTTGTATGATTTTCTACTTGCTAACTATATGCAATCTATCCCTAGTTTTTAGTAGGTTGTTCTAGGGTTTGGAGTTCCATTCATCAAGGGGTTGTGTTGTCATGGCTTCAAAACCTTCTCCAGGTATTTTATTGTAGTTGGATTTTGTATTTTAAATAGAAATTTTCTTATATATGTCTGCCCATATCTTCACTTAGTTGTCTTGTTGGACTGCCCTTTCTTAAAAGTGTGAACTTCTAACGAAGGTCATGTGTATGCATTTTACCCTTAGTTTAAGTTAGTAGAGTGTTGCTTAATTTTTATTTGCTGGTGAACTATGTCACCAAGTGTTGTTGGACTTCCCAAATGTTTCATATTTATAGTGTATATCTTTGTTTTTTTGTGTGATCATTTTCATGGTATTGATATTTAGTTTGCCTGTGAAATAGTATTTCTACTCATGCTACATATTTTTTATGTGCTAGTTGCTTGGGTCACATAGTTGAACTTCTGGTTTTAATTATTGTTTGTTTACAATGAAATTTGGTTGAACTTCTGTTCTGCGTGTTTGTTTTGTTGCTTTGTTATATATGTTGAACTTCTGGACATTCATCTTATATGTAGTAGCCCTCTGGTGTAGATTGTTCTATATTTAGTATGTAAATTGTAGATTGTTCATTGTGTTTACTACTTTGTTAGGTATTGTTGAACTTCTGGGTATTGGATATTGATGTAAAAGTAGAACTCCATTTGGTGTAGGATTGCGGATTAGAACTCAATTGCCTTTATACTTGCATTTTTTGTAGTTGGTGATGAATTGAATAGTTCTGAAAAAATGCCTGCGATCAAGATGGAGCTTCGGAAGTTAATACTGATGCTCCAATATCTGATGCGACTAAATCACCCATTATTTCTTTGATTGTGATTGCTGAGGTTGCTTCAAGCCTTGAGAATAATTCAAGCCTCCAGGATCTTGCTTCTGCCGCTCTTGCTTCACCTAGTATGTGCAACTCCTTTTCTTTTCATTTTAAATTCTCGAGCCATTTTTTTAACTTGTTCCCGTCGGGTGTTTTTGTTTTTGTTCCTGACTTTTTTTATTTTTTGCTTTGCTTTTTTGTGTTCTTGCAGATGTGTCCACAGAGGAGGAAGCTGTGAACATCATCAACGATGTTCTATCTGAGTTGGATTTATCATAAAACACTGCTGCTGCCGAGCAGGGGGCTCCGTCAGTCGAAGGTTGTGATTCCTTTCCAGATCCTTTGTGCTCTCTTCAGATGTTAGAGACGCAGTCGCAGTCTGTTGATGGCACTGAACCTGTCACACAACCAGAGGATGTGCCTCTTCAGCTTCTTCTGGAGGACCAACGCAAGAGGAAGAAGCAAGAAGATTTTGACAAGAAGAGGGTGGCCTGCCTTCAGAAAGGTTCTGATGTTCTTGAATCAGTTGATGTTGCTGAGCTCACGGTTGGGCATTGCTCTGTTGCTGAGGAAGACGTGTCGTGTGGCACTGATGGCACGGTTGTCCCTGTTAAGAAGAAAATCAAGAAGACCGTTGCGAGGAAGCATTTAGTTGGTGAAGTTACTCCTCGGAGGAGCCCACGTGTTTCAAGGCCTGCAGAACTTGCTGAATATGAACGGCTAGGCCTCAGTGGTACGCCACGCCATAGTCCTCGTGTGCTTGCCAGTGCCGCGCCTACACCTTCTCCACTTGGTGCTGGTGCATCTGATATGGGGAAGAAATGCGGCGTTAAGCGCAAGATTGCACCTGCAAAGGTCAACAAGGGTGACAAGAAGCATTCTCTTGTTAATCCAGAGGACAAGGATGATGCTGATTTCAACGCTGATGACGAGGTTGATGATGATGATGATGTTGCCGCTAATCAGGTATGAATGTCTCATGTTTACTGCTTTTGAGAGCATTTGTATATTTGTTGTAGTTTTTGTGTTTTTAGCACTGCCTTGGTGTACATAGCTGACCTTCTGCTTCATATAGACGAATAAATTAGCTGAACTGCTTTGCTTATATGGTATTACTGCCTTTGCGTACATAGTTGGACTTCTGGATATATACATGAAGAAATTAGCTTAACTTGTTGGTATACATGTTTTATTACTACCTTGGTGTACATGGTTGAACTTCTACTATGTAAATTTCTAACATTTTGAAAGCATGTTAACTTTTGGTCATACATGGTTGTACTGCCTATGTAGACATAGTTGGACTTCTGAAATACATGTTTTATTACTGCCTTGGTGTACATGGTTGAACTTCTGCTATGTAAATTTCCAACATTTTGAAAGCATGTTAACTTCTAGTCATACATGGTTGTACTGCCTATGTAGACATAGTTGGATTTCTGAAATGTACTGCGTATGTAGGCATTAGTGGAATTTTGGTGTAGCTTGTGTATCTCATTGTTCTGCCTTTTTTCATTGTCATTGTATTTTTTCAGTATCAGCTTGTGGAGCGGCCTGAGAAGAGGAAGAGAGGAGGCAAAGCGCCCGAAGAAGGTGGCCAAGGAGGAGATGAGGAGAAACATTTTAACAAGACGGTTCGCTTCTCACTGAAAGAGGTCAAGACGTGTGCGAAAATGCTACAACTTAGGCACAAGACGAGGGTTATCAAGGCTGGTTTTGGTTGTGTGTTTGACTTGAAGGTTGATTCCAACATTTCTCGTCCTTTGATGGGCAACATCTACATGAGGATTGACCCTACAACCATGATTACGGACATGGGTGAGGCGAACAAGGTTCTGCGTATTACAAGTGATGCTATTCACCATCTGTTTGGATTCCGTCAAGGTAATCGTACCCCTCCTAGGCCCTCGAATGATGGGTTTGATGATGCTATTATGAGGCTGAAGGGCAAGCTTGGGTACACTAGGAGCGAGGACATCAAGACAAAGGATCGGCGGAATATCCTCGAGGAACTTGTGAAGGATGAGAGAAGGATGATCTTGCTCTGCAGGTGTTTAACCTGATTGTTTTCATGAAGGTGGTTATTCCTGGAATGTCTACAAGAGTGTCCAGGGAGGCAGCAATGGCTGAGAATCTTGTGTTTGAGGATATGGCAGATATGGACTACTGCCAGTTGGTTGTTAATGATATTCGAAGTGCTGTTATTAGGTATCAGCAAGGTACTAGCAGAGGAAAAACTGTCACAGGCTGTGCCATCACGCCGACTGGGTGTTTGGGAAACTGCCTGTGAGTGTTTCTATGCATCATTCTTTCCTGAGTAATTTAACTTGAACTTCTGGTACTGTCTTCTATATTTTTTGTTTCCATGTTCCTTCATTTATTTTCTAACGTGTTGACTTTTGTTTTTGTATGTAGCGGAAGACACAGGCTGAGGTTGTGTTCTTTAGGCGTATCGAACGTCATATTCTTACTATGCCTCGTACCGCCGGCCTAGGGAGTGGAACTTCCGCAAGATTTGAATTCTACCGGGATGTCAATACTGGTGCCCCCCTGTAGATCCAGGAGGTTCTTCTGCCCGTGTGAGTGCTGCAGGTGGCGTGTCTTTCGATAGTTTGTTTGAAGCTACCAATGTTTCCCTGGTTAGGATTGACGGTCTTCTTGAAACTGTTTGTGGGGAGTTGGCCCGTGTTCCGACAACTGATGAGCGTCTTAGTCGCGTTGATGGGATTCTTCCTCCCGGCTACGGTTTTGATGCTGAGTCTTCGAAGGAGGTTTTGTCAATTGAAGCTAGATTTCTTGATGAGCTTTGTCAGAGCACTTTCCACCTCCGGACTAGCCATGGGATGGTCAAGGAAATTCAGGATGCTCGTTGCAAGCCTTTTGAAGATGAGGCAAGCGTTGTTGTGAGAGAGATTCAGAGGCAGGATTCTGTTTGTTTGGGTCGTGAAGGAGGCCACGTGGAGCATACCGAAGAGGTTTGTTTATGTTGGATTTTGATATTTCTTTGCACTAATGTTCATTGTTAGCTTTCAGTTATTACTGTTTTTAGTCATAGGTGACCCTTATTGATTTCATGTGTCGTAAACTTTTTCTTTTTAGTACTAGTGTTTCCTTGTTGACCTTCTCTGTTTATAGTACCTGAACTTCATGGGCTACGACACCTGAACTTCTGTGGTTTCCATAACTGGCCCTTTTTGTTCCCTTTTGTATTAGAGTAGTTTCATATCTGACGTGCTATGTTTATTGTATTTGGACTTCCATTATGTGTCAGTGGTCATAGCTGACCTTCTTTGATTATGTAATGTGAACTTCTGCTGATTAGGTATTTGTGTTCTACAATGATTTTTCTGTAGGCTGTTGATGATGGTGCTAGGGTTGAGGAGGATGTTTTACCTGTGCATGAACCTGCTCCTGTGCATGAGCCTGCCCCTGTGCATGAACCTGCTCCTGTGCATGAGCCTGCCCCTGTGCATGAACCTGCTCCCGCGAGTGATGCATTAGTTGATGAGGTTCATGGCAGTGAAAATAAAGTACCATTTTTCTTGTCCATTTGTCTCATTTTTTATTTTACTTGTTTGTGCATTTTATCACTATGCGCCCCTTTGTAATGACTTTTTGTTCTTGCTGCAGAATGATGATGCTAGTGTTCCTCCAAAGAAGGTTGCAGACAAGTCCGTGTCAGGCACCGGTCGCTCCGATGGAGTGGACCCAACTAAACCTCAGTCGTCCATTGGCCCTGAGGTTTCTGATGCTGAGGAGGGAAAGACAACTGAGGTTTCTGATGCTGAGTAGGGCAAGACAGCTGGAGATATCATTTTGGAGAAAGATCCCGTCGAGGCTGCTGTTGAGACTGGTGGTAGTGCTGTTGCAGGCCCGGAGAAGTCTCCTGTAGCAGAGCCATCAGTTGCTGTTGATGCTGGTTCTCCATCTCTTCCTAGTGCAACACAACCAACATTTTTTGTTGTTTCAGATTCTCCAGCTCCTCCAGCTGCTGCTGGTGTCCTTCTGGACAACGCTGCAATGTCTACTGGAGATGACGATGAAGAGACTGAAAGCGATAGCTTTGGAGAGGAGGTTGATCATTCCACTGCTGCCACTGGTCTAGGCAAGAATCCATAAAGAGAGGAGCATGCTTCTCTCTTCTTTCCCCATTCCCGTCCCTTTTGTTGTTGGTTTTTGTCCATGATATCCATGTGAACTGCCTGTGTGGTGCATGTTGAACTTCTGGTTTGTGCTTTGTCTTGTGGTTTGTAAATAAAGTTAAGTGAACATGTTTCTATGTGGAGGGAGGTTTGTAATGCATGGGTTGTGATGTTTATAATCCTGCGGTTTTATCTTTTCTGGTGTAGCAGCTGAGATGTGCTTGTGTTTGAATGTTGTGCTTGAATGTTGCTCTTAATTAAACTGTCGTGAATCTATGTGCTTGAATGTTGCTCTTAATTTATATTTCTTTTGCTGAGCAGATAGTGACCTTGATGTCGTCCGAAAGAAGGTTGATGACTTTTATTTCAGTGTAACTAGGCTTAAGAATGATCGTTCCAAGAGGTGAGTGTAGCTGGTCAGAAATTACATCCATCTACCCCTATGAACTGCCTATGGTTTCATACCTGAACTTCTCTACTCTATGTTGCTGAACTTATATTTACTTCTCTGGTGCTGAACATCTGGCCTTTTTGTACTGCCTGTTGTGATGTAGCTGAACTTCTGTGCTTATATGTTTTATGAACTTCTTGAGTTCCTGATGCTGAACTTCTTTTACTTTCTATTGCTTGTTTTATATCTAATATTATGTTACAAAACAACGAGTGTGAAGCTTCTGTTGAAGATGTCGCAATATCTTTTGCTCCTCGCGGAATGCTTCGATCTAATGTGGCTGAGGTTGCACTCTACTGTCTGCGTGCAAAATACTAGGGATCAGACAAACTCATCCTGCCGTATTGGGTTTGTGTAAGTCAACCCTATAGTAATTTATTTTCTATTTTGTTCCTTACCATTTTAGTTAAAACTTGTTTTTCTCATTTTGTATTTTCATATGTTGGTGTTGTCTGCATTATTTTAGGACAAGATTTTCAGAGGTCAATTCGATAAACATGTGAGGAAGTACTTCTTGGCGACTGGTCCAGATAGCATGGATGCACATGATTCTGTATGCAATATCTTGTTCTTTGTCTCTGTATTAGTTTCCACTATGATCCACTCTATTTATATTGTTTTATTTTTCTTTGTACCGTTTGATATTAATTTTCAGTTTTTAATGATTCGTGTGTTTATGTTGCTTTAGGTTGTTTTCCCCAATTTGGACCCGCCTGAAATTCCTCCTCACATGGGTGGTGTTGGTCATTGCGTTTCGATATTTCTTGACCTGAAGAATTCAAGGTTCAAGCTTCTCGACTCCCAATATAGACTAGACGATGACTGTGCGGTACACCGGTGTGACGCCCCGAGACCGATGCTCGAGAAGACTTCCATATATTCCGGGTTTCGCCATGTGTTTCATTTGTGCCTGCCCTTTTATTTTTGCATTGCATCATGTCATCATGCCATCATGTCATAAATCTTTTGCAACTCAACTAAATAAATGGCATGGATCTTTGAAACATTTAAATCGAGGGAATTCACATGGTGATTCTCTTTAAAAACATATCCTCTCGATATTTAGAGAGCTATAGTAAATATTCCAATTATTTGGATTTACCGCAAACACACTTACAAAATATCCTAATGCCTTTGTTGTCTTAATTCTTGATCTCCAACTTTGCCATTTATTCTTTCATCATCTTAGGAGCTCCACCAAAAATCCCAACATTTTGGAAACCTCTAATTCTAGTCCTTGCTCAAACCTTTTGAATTAAATTCAAATGACTTTGAATTTAATTCCTGCAATCTTGCCACTCCTATTTTTCATGGACCGTGCACATTTTTACGAGTCCGTGGAAATTATCCCCGTGCCCAACTCTTTCTCTAACCTTTCTTTTCTTCCCTTTTCTTTCTCTTTATTTTCTATTTTGAAAAGAGAATTAGAAAGAGAGAGAGAGAAGGAGCCCAGCACTGGGCCTCCCAACCTCCCGCAGGCCCAAGGCCAAGGCCCAGCCGCCCCACCAATCCCTCCTAACCCTAGCCCGAACCCCGCTGCCCGATCCCCATCTCTCGATCCTTCCTCCAGCGCCGCCAACCTCCCTCGTCCTCATCTTGGTCGCGCTGCCAGGGGAGAGCCGAACGCCTGATCCCCACCTCTCTCGCTCGCAGTCCCGCTCGGTCCCCCTCGTCTCCTCCTCCCTCCACTCTCTCCCTCGCCGCCACGCAGGGATGAGGAGCCCGACAACCGCTCCTCCTCGCCTCGCGTCGCCCTCAGCGCCGCCCGTCCGGATCCGTCGGGCCCTGCCATGGCGCGCCTCCTGCTGCTGAGGCCCGCCGCCAAGTCCCGGCTGCGGCGTCTTGGCGAGCGCGGGTCGAACGGCAGCAGCTCCTCCTCGCCTCGTCCACGTCAACGGGAGCCGTGCCTTGGACCTCTGCAACCTCGCCGGAGTGAGCTCGTCCCCGCCGCGCCAAGCCCCTCTCCATCGACCCTGCACGCCGTCGCAGAAACTTCGTCGCCGTCAGCCGGTGTAGCAGCGCCACCTTGATACCGCCCGACCTCGCGACCAGCGCCTCCACTACCTCCCGTCGCAGCGCCAGACCTCACCGCATCGCTCAAGTCCCGACATCGCGCCCCATTCTGTTGTCGCCAAGTCCAGCGGTCACCGATAGTGGAATTTGCCAAGTACCACCAAGTTCGATGGATCGCCAAGTCCCCGGCGAGACCTGTTTTCGTCAAGTTCGACTACACGGCTATGACCTCGGAGTTGGACATAGCGCCAAGTACCCACCGGCAAGACCACACGGACGCTCGAGCGACTACGAGACCGAAATGTCAAGTACCTCGTCGTCGTGTACGACTACCGTCGCCGAAGTCGCGAGTACCACTACTTCCACTACCCTCGTCGTGTAGCACTACTTCCTCTCGACCGTCCGAGCGACTACTTCCCCTCGAACCATGAGCGACTACTTCCCTTGACATTTGTGAACCGCCTCGAAACGCATGCTTCGAAGGTATAACCCCGAGACGACCTTCCGAGAACGAATGTGGGTTGTATGAGATGCCCGTGTTTGCACCATGTCCGAGTTGTTCCTTGCGTGTTACTCATTGCCTTGCCGTCGACACGTGGGAATCCGGTAACCGGGATCACCCCACCATCTTGCATGGCACGCTCTCCACACTTTCTTTTGCACCGACATCTCAATCGAGTTATCGGAACCGGAATGTTGCCGTGGCACCATTTCCGTTGTCGTTGCCGTGGCACCCTTTTTCGTTTCCGCCACGACGACAAATGCTTCATAATGCTCTTGTCAACATTTTCATAAAATTGCTTAAAACTTGCATATGTCATCCGCATCATGATAACAACAATTAAAATGTTAAAAATGTTTTTTGTTTAAATTTGCTTAAATGCCATGCTAAAATGATTTATTTCATAACTAAATAACCGTAGCTCCAAATTTATTAAACTTTATATGTAAATAGGGTAGAAAAATGCCTAGTTTAACATGGTGACATTAATTTGCATGTTTAACAACTCTAAAATTGTGTTCAGGGCAGATCAGTTCCAAATCTAAAATATGCATATGGGGTTTTACCGGAATTGTTGTTCGTTGTTTCCGGCCTCATTTAAACTTGCCTAGATGTGTATTTTACTGTTGCTTCACCTCTTGCCATGTTTTACAACATTTAATATTGTTGTGTTCCTAAACGAGAGAGAACTAAATAATTGATGTGGTGTTTCGTCAATATGCAACCCGTTGCATATTGAGCTCCACTTAATTTGTAGGATTGCTTGTGCACTTTTGCCATGACATGCTTCATTAAACCGGACATGCATCAGACTTGGTTGTGCATCATGCCATGTTTATGTGATGGTTGTTTACTATGTTGTTTGTTTGTTTCCGGGTTACTTCTCTCGTTAGCTTCGGTTTTGTTCCGGAGTTGTGAGGATTCGTTCGACTACGTCCTTTTGTCTTCTTCATGGACTCGTTCTTCTTCCTTGCGGGATTTCAGGCAAGATGACCATACCCTCGAAATCACTTCTATCTTTGCTTGCTAGATGCTCGCTCTTTTGCTATGCCTATGCTACGATGCCTATCACTTGCTTATCATGCCTCCCATCCTAGCAAACCGTTGTTTGGCTATGTTACCGCTTTGCTCAGCCCCTCTTATAGCGTTGTTAGTTGCAGGTGAAAATGAAGTTTGTTCCTTGTTGGAACATGGAGATGTTGTTCCTTGTTGGAACATGTTTACTTGTTGGGATATCACAATATATCTTATTTAATTAATGCATCTATATACTTGGTAAAGGGTGGAAGGCTCGGCCTTATGCACAGTGTTTTGTTCCACTCTTGCCGCCCTAGTTTCCGTCATATCGGTATTATGTTCCCGGATTTTGCGTTCCTTACGGTTGGGTGATTTATGGGCCCCCTTGATAGTTCGCTTTGAATAAGACTCCTCGGCAAGGCCCAACATTGGTTTTACCATTTGCCACCTAAGCCTTTTTCCCTTGGGTTCTGCGAGACTCAAGGGTCATCTTTATTTAACCCGGGCGGTGCTCCTTCGAGTGTTGGTCCAAACTGTCACCACCGGTTTCCACGGGGGCAACTCTGGGCTCGCCTACCGGAAGTTTGGACAATCCGGTGTGCCCGAGAACGAGGTGCGTCGACTCCTATCAGGATTTGTCGGCACATCGGCGACTTTGCTGGTCTTGTTTTACCATTGTCGAAATGTATTGTGGCCGGATTCCGAGATCGATCGGGTCTTTCGGTAGAAGGAATATCCTTCGTTGACCGTGAGAGCTTATAATGGGCTAAGTTGGGACACCCTGCAGGGTATTATCTTTCAAAGCCGTGCCCGCGGTTATGAGGCAGATGGGAATTTGTTAATGTCGGTTGTAGAAAACCCGAAGTTGATCTTAATTAAAATACACCAACAGCGTGTGTAACGTGATGGTCTCTTCTCGGAGTCCAGGAAGTGAACTGATGTTGGAGTTATGCTTAGCGTGAGGTTGTTCTAGGATCACTTCTTGATCATAGTTGTTCGACCGTGCTTTTGCCTTCTCTTCTCGCTCTCATTTGCGTATGTTAGACACCGGATATGCTAGTCGCTTGCTGCAGCTCCACCTCACTACCTTCTCCTACCCATAAGCTTAAATAGTCTTGATCTCGCGGTGTGAGATTGCTGAGTCCCGTGACTCACAGATACTTCAAAACCAGTTTGCGGTGCCGATGAAACCGTGCGGTGGCCTTTCCGAGCTCAAGGAGGAGCTCGATGAAGATCTTGTTCATTGTGTTGTTTCGTTTCAGTTGATCAGTAGTGGAGCCCAGTTGGGACGATCGGGGATCTGTGTAGCATTTGGGGTAGTCTTCTTTTATTTTTGTTCCATAGTCGGACCTTGATTGTATCGGTATGAAGTAATGCTTTACTCATGTATTGTGTGAAGTGGCGATTGTAAGCCAACTATGTATCTCTTTCCCTTATGTATTACATGGGTTGTGTGAAGATTACCTCACTTGCGACATTGCTTTCAATGCGGTTATGCCTCTAAGTCGTGCTTCGACACGTGGGAGATATAGCCGCATCGAGGGCGTTACAACCTGTTTAGGCGGATGACTGATAACATCAAGAAGCTTCGGAACGACGCCAGCAATGACAGGGAGACACCCTTCAGTCCACTTACCATTGACCATTTACCTTTGGATTGGATTGATGTCCCCCAGCAGAATAACAAGTATGAGTTCCACTTTCTCTCTATCACTTATGTTTAACTGTAGTTGTACGTAAGTTGCAACGTCTTTTATTCGCTGTCTATCTTTTTTGTTCAAACACTGTCCTTTTTTGTGTTTGATGGCAGTATCGACTGCGGATTCTTCATGCTTACCAATGTTCATTCGTTTCATGATGGGGTTCTTGCAAATTGTTCCCATGAAAATATCGCGGATATCAGGAAGACGTGGCTGTACTCAATTTCTTTTTCTAACCTGTTTGAGACAGACTTCCAAGGTCCGTTTGGCTACTATACATGTAAGTCTTGAAACTTGGACTGCTTACCTGTACTGCATCTTTTATTCTACATGAACTTCATTTTTTACTTGAACTTGAACTTCTGCTTGAGATCTGGTGAATTTCTTTGGTTTGAGATGGAAGGAGCATTTCTTCTACATGAACTTCATTTTTATCTTTTTTTATTTTGCTTGTGTATTTTGTTTCAGTATTTTTTTTCCTTTCATTGCTTACTTGGACACAAGCATTTCTTCTACTTGAACTTCAGAGATGATACCTTTCTATGCATTTGTTAGCTGTAGTTGAATGTTTTCCAGTTCATCATTTTATCTTGAACTGTGCCTTGGGTTGTGCCTGGACTTCATTTAGTTTTTAAATGCAACACATTTTTTAGGTCAGCTTGAGTAGTAACCATGTCATCTATATTAGTTGGACTGCACATTGTGCTGTACCTGAACTTCAGTTATATTTAGTGGTCTTTTTTCTCTTCCTTTTTCTTTGACAGTGTAGCCGTTGGACTTGACCGATTACCAGTACTCATTCTTCGGTTCACAGGAATACCAGCCTAGGGAGGAATCAATGAGTACAACTCCGAGAGAAGATGATAGCTCTCGAACCCTTATTCCCTCCAAGTTGGGGAAGCAGGCTATTGGTATTTGTGGTGCTCCAACAACCCCTTGCTCCAGGAAGGTTGGTGCAGTCGAAGCAGTCGAAGCAGAGGTGATTTCGTTGGATGATGATTTTGAGAAGATTGCTTACCCGAAGAATGGTAAGTCTGCTGCTGGTACTGTTGCTAGGAGAGGTGGGAAGAATGCTGTCACCACCAGGAGGAAACCGACAGTTGAGTCTGGTAACATAACTTCCTGCAAGAGAGCATCAAGATTGCCTTTGAAGTGGTGTTCTGCTGTCGCTCCCCTAAATAAATAAAATTACCCTCATCTATCTGAGGTCCGGAGATTGAGACAGTATGTGCTTAGTGAAGACGGTCTGGAGAAGTATTCTGCGTAAGTTTTCTTCTTATTATTTTTGTTGCTGCCAGAGATGCTTCTTTGTTCTGAACTTTTGTTCATTTCTCCTTGCCTTGGAGTTATAGTGTCTGAACTTCTGTTTGTTATAGTATCTGAACTTTTGTTCATTTCTCCTTGCCTTGGAGTTATAGTATCTGAACTTCTGTTGTTATAGTATCTGAACTTCTAATATTTTTCTCACATCCTTTTAAATCTGCAGCACAAGCTACTGCATGTTTACCATCCCTGGGAATGTGATTGACCTCACAGGACGTGTCCTTTATACTCTTTTCGGTGAAGGGCAGCAGATGGAAGGAGACATAATGGATTATCTCATAAACTTGTGGAAGGATAAGCCAGAGACCTCAGAGATCTTCTCTTGTGCTGACAGGGTTGTACATAGTCCCTACTTCATACAGGTTTTAGTTCTTTGCACCCCTATCTCCCTTTTTTGCTCTAGTTTTGGTGTAGTGGCATTTGGGACGTGTTTTAATTCTGTTTTTGTGAATGCACATTACTGCCTGGAGTATCATTTTTTCGCTGCAACAGTTCCAAAGTTTAATGCAAAAAATTCAGCTAAACTCCTCCCAATGTTTGTTCGCAAGGGAGAAGACCTTCTTAACGCAAAGCTGGTTAGGTTTTCATAACTCTTGCTTTTTTTAATTTTATGTACATCCTTTTGCTGAGTTTGTCAAGAAGTTTTTGTTCATCCTGGTTGTTCAATACCTATGCTTTATAGTTTGTGTTCACCATTTCTTTCATTCTTGGCCGGGTTTTTGGATACTATTCAAGCCAATTGACACAATGGTGCACTAAAGTGTGTATGTGCTGAATAGATATCATGGGAGCATTTTCATCCTTGATTCACTTCCTTACACTAATAAGGGAATGTCACGAACAAGTTTCCACGCAGACTGCCAAAATATCATGCGTGTTTCTTAGCCTGAACCTCCTCTCATATTGGCTTGTTTGACACGACGTTTATTATGCCTTCTGTTGATAAAATATGTTTACTCTCTACATTGTGGTATCTTTGCTTGGCTCGACTATCATTTGACAGTTGAACTTCTGATATTTGTTTAGCTGGATCTTATGCAAGTGTCGCTTTTACGTACCTGAACTTAACTATTTTGGTTAACATGTTTTTGATTTCATCTTATTTGGAATTTCTAGCAGATCAAGAGATTTTTTGGCTTGCTCAAGGAGGTGTACGGCAAGGCTGCGTACAAAGCGAGCAAGTAGCCTAACTGGGTGAATATTGCAAAGAGGCTGACTTTTATCGATGTTCCAAAGCAAGTGAATAATGATTCTGGTTTCCTTGCCATGAAGTTCTTCTCTACATATGATGGCGATGAGCTTGTTGATGATTTTGGTGATGTGAAGGTGTGTTTTGTTCTTGTTCTTGTCTCATCATCCTTTCATTTTTCTTGTGTGTTTTTCGCCGAGACGCTCCTGCTGTGGGTTTTTAGTTATCCTTTACTAAACCATCGTTTCATTTCTTGTTTGTAGGCTGCTGCAGATGACTGGAAGGCCGAGTTCATGCATACTCTAATCTTTAGAGACAAGAATGAAATCTTGCGTACAGAGCTTCTTACCGAGATCCGGTCCTTGGGCCCATGAATTCGAAGCATCAGTTTCAGTGTAGATTTGATTTCGTAAAGATTTAGGTTTGATAATGATTGTAACGATTCCGTAAAGATTTGGTTGTAAGAATGGTTTAGTAATTTGCGTATCCATAGCTGCAGCACTATTACTTATGATATTGAGGACAAATATATTTGGTGTGAAGAATGATTTGGCAAGTGAATTTCAATGTACTGCATCGTTTTCAATATCCATGTGTTGTATGTTTTTTCCCCAACAGATGTACTTGAACTGCTGGTTTTTTTGTGTTGTTTAATTTTTGGGCCCCAACATATGATCTTTGACTTGAACTTCTGCTTGAGATCTGGCTGGGCTGCTGGTTTCAGATGGAGATGATTTTCTCTGTTGTGTAATGTATTGTTATTTTTCAACTCAACCAATATGTAGCCTTTTGCGTAGAATCTATATGTGTTTTTTTGTGATTTTTTAACTGCGAATGGATTTCAACTATAACTTTGTGCAAAAATATTCTCATATTCTCATGAACTTCCGCACGTATCCAAACAGAACTTCATATGTGAATGCGTTTTCCTAGGCTTGCTAACTGTCGGGGGTTGGGTGCGACATGTGACAATGGATGGCTTATCATGGTGGGAGCGAGTAGAACATCGTCGGTGCCTGGAAGTGGGACGAGACGTAGACACGTACGCCGGCCGACTTTACCCAGGTTCGGGGCTCTCCGTGGAGATAACACCCCTAGTCCTGCTCTGCAGGGTCTCCGCATGATCACTAAGGCACTAGTGGTACAATGGTGCTCCTCGAGCTGTTTGCTAGAGGTGGAAGACGGCAGGCACGCTCTCTCCTCCTCTAGGTTTGATTCTAGTTCTAACAGGTTGGGAACCCTTTGCATGGGTGCCCTGGGGGGTTTATATAGGCCTACCCCCAGGGGTACAATGGTAATCTGGTCGGGTGTAGGACCCAGCCGTCAGTCTCTCTAGCCGCCGGCTTCTTCGCCGACTGCTGGGGCCCGCCGCTTGGTGGGTCCCGCCGGCTGGTCGGGTATGGAGCTGATAGGCCACCCCCGCCGCTCGCGGGTCTTGCCGACCGCTGATCACTGTAGCCGTGATGCTAATGACGCAGGCTTGGCCAGGGGAGCGTGGCTACAGTCCCGCCGCCTGGTGGGGGATCATTGTAGCCACTCCGGGTCTTATCGGGTTAATGGCGAATGGGCCCCGAGGAAGGAACGGGCCGCCTGCTAGGAGCCAGCCTCCCTCGAGTCGGACTGGTGAGGCTCCCGCTGTCTTCCGGGCTCTCGCTGACCGGTAGGGCCAGCTGTCTTCAGGCCTTACCGACAGACGGTCGTGGGAGCAGGGCATCGGCTGACAAGAGTGATGCCAGGGGCGGAGTGGCAACAGTGCCGCGTCGGGCGGAGATCTTCGCCTGTACGGAGCACTGTGGCCACGCCCGACCCTGGATTCAGGGGTGATGGGCTGCATTGTAGCCTCATCACGCCTTGTCTTCTTTATGGGGCGCGGACTCTGAGGGCGCCGTGGGCTGACTGCTAGGAGTCGGCCTCTCTGGAGGCCGCTTGCTAGGAGTCGGCCCGTGTCGAACCGCCTTCGAGCATGGCCGCCTTCGGCGGCGGTCGTTCGTTCAATAGCTGGCGCGCGGAAGCGGAGACTTATCTTGATGTCCTGAGGGGTGCAGCCGGCCCCGATGTCTTGAAAGGTTCAGGGACTCGGGTTAGCCTACCCGTGGCCCATTACTCCGACAGTAGTCCCCGAAGCTGGTGAGGAGCCGGGGAGCCTCAACAGTTTCCTCCTCCGGGTGCTCTGAAGGAAGCTTCATCCGACTTCTGGGAAGCCGGTCAGCTGGAGTCGGGTACGTCTAGTCGGATCTTTCTGGAATTTCGAATGCATTGGTGGGAACCAGGTGGCGTGCTTGTTAAGCTTCTCGGCCCGCCGCCCGTCGCGGGCGTGCCACATGGCGCCAGCCAGCCGGGTCGGCCTGCCAGCCCACGCGCGTGATGGGACGCGACCGCAGGCTGGGCCCGCCACCATCGGGCCTCGTCATGCGAGTGGATCCGCTGCGGCCGAGGCGGGCGTTTGGGTTTCCCCATGGAGTTACTGCACGCAGTAACTCGCGGGGTAAAAGTGGGAACGTGGGGTCGTGGGCACAGTTAATCCCATGATCCCACGCCCGCCCCCTCGGCTTCATAGCCCGTAGGCTATAAGTAGGGACAGGGGTGGGGGCGGTGAAGCACGCGCGCCCCTCCACCCCATCCTACCTCCTTCCTCTCGCCACAGCGCCCCCGAGCCCCGGCGAAGCACTGCCATAGTTCGTCTCCGCCGAGCTCGTCCGCCCGAACTCTCTTTGCTCCGCTCCATTCTCAGCTCCCTCGCCGCGCCCCTTCTCTGTCGAGCTCTCCATGGCGCGTGAGCAAGGAGGCGACTGGGACGGGTCCAACGTCAATGAGGACCACATCGCCTTCCTCCGAGAGACGCAGCATCTTCCCAGCGCAGGCTACGTGAAGGCACACGTGTCGCCGGAGGGGGAGGGCGAGTGGGTCGTCTTCCGCTCGCACTTCATCCATGGCTTCGGCCTGCCGGCGAGCGGCTTCCTCCGCTCGGTTCTCGAATTCTACCATCTCCAGTCTCATCATCTCACGCCCAACACCGTGATGCTCCTAGTCCGCTTTGTCACGCAGCGTCAGCGAAAGGTTATCTTAACATCCTCCCCACCATCAAGCTGTGGGAGCCTTCTTCTACTGGCCGGGCACCTCCGTCCGAGAGGTGGCTGCCCGATCTTGATGCCTTCATCGCAGTTCGCCGGCCGTCGCCGAAGAACGCCTTCCCCATCATCAAGCTGCCACAGTCGGTCAAGATGTGGCAGCAATCTTACTTCTACGTGGAGAACATGGACCCGGCCGTCGACTTCCTCAACCTGCCCGTTTATGTAGCCGGCCTTCCTGCCGAGCCTCAGGCCAGCTGCGCCTACAAGCCGAAACCGGTGTCAGCATACGGCGCCGCTGCCGTCTAGCGGCTTCGGGAGCTGACCGCAACCAAAGGCCTCAAGGCGTCCGACTTTCTGGTCGCCTTCGTTGAGCACCGGGTTCTCCCGCTCCAAGGCCGGCCGCACCTGATCAGCCGGATGAGCGGACATCGCGACCCATGCCGGCTGAGCACCAAGGAGATGCTGGCTGCTGAGGTCGCCAACTTGGTGAACGAGATCTCCGGCCTCAAGCTGGAGGGGTCTTGGAGTTTCAGCAAACGGCCGTATTCCCGTGCCGACCCGCCGCCTGCGGTAAGTTTCCAATTCTTTCTTCCTGGACACTCGTCCTGGTCTCGATCTTGGTCTTGATCAGCCGGCCTCTCACCGCTTGAAACAAATCTACATGTCGGACGCCATGACCGCCATCGTAGGGGCGGGTGGCGACTACCATCCGGACCGGGCGGTAAGCTATGTGGATGACCCCGACTTGGGGGCGGCTGCCTTGGAGGACAACGCAGCAGGCGGCATCTGAACGGTGAGCGCGGCTCGAGGAAGGCGGCATCGAGGCTGGCTTTGACGACAACGCGAGGAAGAAGCGGCGCGGCCCAAAGACGGGCACCAGCAGGCAGAACATGGCCCCTCCGTCGAGCCAACTGCCGGCGGCGGCAAATAAGCGTAAACAAGCGCCCGTCTTGTTGACGGCAGCGCCAAGAAGGCCAAGAATCTGACGGCCGCGACCAGGCGGAAGAAGGCCGCAGGGAAGGCGGCCAAGTACCAGAAGCTCCCAAAGGCGCCTCCTATGGTATCGGCGTATGTATCTTTCCCTTGTGGTCTTCTTTCTTGTTGATCCCTTCTGAACTTCCTTTGTTTTATTTTCTTGATTTTAGGGCTCCGCTCTCTCTTGAGAAGTCGGCCGCCGCCTCCATTGTTGGGTGGGCGGAGACCTCTTCCACCACCCGGCGGATCGATCCGGCCACCAACCTCCGGGAGGCGACGGAGCGAAACGCGCGGGAGGCGCGCGAGGAGCAGGAGGCCGCCCGCCTGGAGAAGGCGGAGGTGGACAAGGCCGAGGCCGCCGCTTTGAAGAAGCTGGCGGAGGCCGAGGCTGCTGCCGCGGCGAAGAAGCATGTCGAGGAAGCCGCGCATCGTCAGTCGGCGATATTCGTCACCCCCCTGAACTCCGCGCCGCCGCCACCAGAATTCGTGGCGCCGACTGGGAGAGCCGGCGACGAGCACCCGGTCATGGAGAGGGATGGTGGCGATGTCGTTATGCCAGACGTAATCGTGCCCCAGCCGCCGCCTTCTGAGGAGGCGCGAGAGAAGCAGCCGGCTGATCCACCGGCGTCGCCAGCCGGAGACGAGATGGCGATGGACCCAACTCCTGAGGTCCGCACCCCGACGCGCCGCCGGCTCGCAAAGGCGGCTTCGGTGCCATGCCCGCAGGAGACCATCGCTGTGAGCTCGTCAATCCCGGACGCCGAGGCGACCAGCGCCGCCCCCACTGGGTGGGTGCGGGGAGGTGGGACAGGCCCTTTGAACACGGCAATCCTAGACGTCCAAGCCAAGCTCCGCGCCGAGGCAGATGCTCTGAAGTACTACAACAGGGCGTACCTAGAATCGTGAGAGGCCATCCGGGTATGCTTCTTGCTTGTTTGTTTTTAATTCTTGTATCGCTTCATGGGGGCACACCAGCGCACCCATTTGGTGTAGTCCCCGAGTTTCGGGCCGGCTTCTGAGCAAGCGGCTCGGAACTTTAATTAGCAAGCTCCGAGTACTAATATCTTTGGTGCAGGACTATCATAACCTCCGTGCGGCCGCCTTCAACTCCAAAGTCCAGGAGTTGGATCAACGTGTCGTCAACTTGTCGGAGAGCCAGAGTAAGTTTTCCTCTTTCTCTGCGGGGGCGCATTGACGCATCCGCGGGCTGTAGTCCCCGAGATTCGGGGCGACTGCTGAGCAGTCGGGCCGGATCTTCCTGGCAACTGCTCTTCTTTTTGTTGACACTTGATAGCTTCTTTCTCCAGCGAAGCAGCAGCGCGCCTGCTGGCTGTAGTCCCGAGATTCGGCGGCTGCCGGCGGTCGGGCGGATCTTCCTGGCAACTTTGTCTTTCTTTGCTGATTGTTGACGCCCTTTTCTTCTTCTTCTTTTTGCAGAGGCCAACGCCACCCTGCAGCAGCAGCCGGGCGAAGCCAACACCGTGCTGCACGCCAAGGAGGCGGACTGCAACAAGTTGGCCGAGGAGCGTGACCGGCTGGTCACGCAGCTGGCGGAGCAAGCGGATCTTCTCAAGAAGGCCCAAAAGGAGGTGGAGGACAAGGAGGCCAGTCTCCTAGCTGAGTTCGAGACCGAACGCTCCGCCTGGACCGACAAGGAGGCTATGCTGACTTCCGGCTTCGGCGAGATTGAAGACATGGTTGACGGTGAGCTTCCCTCTTTACTCTTTCTTCGAGTCGCCGTCTTCTGATCAGGCCGGTTTCTTGCTTCTAACTTTGGCTTTTTGCCTTTCTGTTTGAGCAGACTTCTTCCCCGGTCACTCCGTTGCCACCAATCGAGCCATCGAGGCCGATCGCGAAGGGCGGAGGGCGAAAGGTGCGGAGATTGCTGCCGACGCCCCCGAACCCTCAGAAGCAGCTTCTCAGCATCTAGGCCCGTCTCCAGCCGGCTCATCGGATGTTGCGCCGTCTTCAACGTGTCGGCGCCCAGGCGATCGCCACCCTGTGGCCGGACATGCCAGCACCGTGCACTCCCAGTCGGACTGTCGACTTGCTGGAGGTGGTGGTCGACCGTCTTGAGTCCTGGAAGGGCTCCTCGGCCCGGGCTGGAGCACGTCGGGCCTTGGAGTTCGTCAAGGCATGGTACCCTGGGCTGAATCTAGCCCAGTTGACCATGTTTCGACAGGAGGCCGAGGAGGAGCTGGCGGTGGTGGAGGATGATCTCGTCAAGCGGTCGGCGGCAATCGATGAGTACACCAACACTAGCATCTTCATCCTGGAGCGGGCCGATAACGGTACCGAGCCGCCACCAGAGTGGTTTGGGCTGACCCTAGAAGACGGCGAGAACTCGGCCGAGGTGATCAACTCCAGCGGCGAGGAAGAAGACAAGGAGGAGGAGGAAGGTGAAGAGGAGGCGCCAGAGGTCGGAGCGGATGGCCAGCCTCAGCTCGACCTCGCCTCCAGCAACAAGCCACACCCCGAGCGAGCCGGCTGCTACTGAAGGCGGCCAACCGGAGACTGACCAGCCGACCGCTCCACCAACCGACACCACCGCTCCACCGAACCCATCTGCTGCTCCCTAGGCCGCTAATTTACCTTTTGTTTTACCTGCTTACCAGTCTCAACGAACTTGTTAGCTTTGCACAATTCCACCCGCGGGGTGTATCTCAAACTTCTGTTGAATGTCGGCCAGGGACCTTTCTGCTATGTAAATATTTTCCGAGTTCTATCTTTCCTTGCTTTCTGCTCTTTGGCTTTTTCCTTTGCTGCCTTCCCTTGGTTGCCGTCTTGCCAGCCGAACAGCCGCTCTGCGGACTGTGGCTGGGTCAAGTACTTAGCCGCTTCCGGGGAGGCAAGTACTTAGCCATTTTAGAGTTCTTTAGCAAGTTAAGTAGAAACCGGCCGGCCGGCTGCTCAACAGCCGGTCAGCAAGGTGGGAAGCTAGCTTGGACTATGTGCATACTTTGGATCCTTAGCCATTTTTCATGCAGACACCCTTTCTGCCTTAACTCCTGTCGACCGAATAGTCGCTCTGCAAACTGTGGCTTCTGGCAGGAAAAAGCTTAAGTACCAATACATTACTTGTCCGCCTGCAGGAAGCATTACATAGTACAAGGCTGCGAGTCCCCGGGTCGACTGTTCGAACCCGGTGCCAGACGGACTAACGAAACAACTCATTGATAGCCATAATACTTATCATATAGATAAAAGAGGGCAGTCCCCGAGCTCTTCTCGGGGGACCCAGAGTCTTCGTACTTAATACAAAAGTTAGCGTGGTACATACTACATCAACTGTAAAACCTTCCAAGGAGGTTCGCGCTCCTTGGTCGCTCCGTCTCCTTGCCGGATTCGTCTCTTTTGCGTGCTCGAGGCTTCTGAGCATCGATCAGGTAGTAGGAGTCGTTGCCCAACACCTTGCTAATGATGAAGGGGCCTTACCAAGGTGCCGAGAGCTTGTGTTGGCCGGCTGTTCGCTGGATCAGCCGGAGCACAAGGTCTCCCTCTTGGAAGGATCTTGGCTTGACCTTCTGGTTGTAGTATCGACGCAGGCTCTACTGGTAGATGGCGGACCGACTGAGTGCCAACAGCCGGCCCTCTTCCAGCAGATCGACGCCGTCTTCTCGTGCTTCTTTTGCCTCCTCTTCGGTGTACATGGTGACTCGAGGGGAGTTGAATTCTATATCCGTCGGGATGACGGCTTCAGCACCGTAGACGAGGAAGAAAGGCGTGAAGCTGGTTGACTTGTTCGGAGTTGTGCGCAGGCTCCAGAGGACGGCCGGCAGCTCATCGAGCCAACAGCCGGCCGAACGCTCCAAACGCTGAGAAACAAACGAGTCTGAATGGCTTGAGGTAAGCCCAAGAAACCAGAAGGCTAAAAACCTAAAACCTAGAAAACAAAAGAAGAAAGAAAAAACTAAACAACCAACTAGCCTAAGAACAAAGTAATTACAACAAGCTATCAAGCCAAACTGAAAATTGTCTCTCATGCTTCTTCCTCATTCTATATTTGAGAAGCTTCAGTTCCTCCAGAAATATGAACTTCCACCCTTGGAATGAAGGTGCAATATTTTCAAAAATCTTATTGTTTCTGGTGATCCAAATGGCCCATACTCCAAGAATGATTATCTCCATGTAAAATGCGTACCTTATCTTTTCTTTGAGGTCTTGGAATGCTTCTAATACAGACAGGTTTGGAGCTCTTGTTGGACAAATGAAGTCCCAGCATTGTTGAACAAATGGACAGCCCCAAAAGAGGTGGTGCAGTGTTTCTTCTAGTTGACAGCCTCCAACAGCACAATTGTAATCCTCCAACACAAAATTCTTCCTGCTAATTAGGTTTCTGGTGTTTACTCGGTCATGAAGAAGTTGCCATAAGAAAACTTTATGCTTTGGTTGGCATGAACTCTGCCAGATCCAGCTGAAGTGTGGGGGTGTCTGTTTGTGACCAATTAAGACTTTATATGCTTTGATGGAGGAATAGTGCTCAGTCCCCCAAATGTAACTCCAAGTGTCTAAAGAGTCTAAATGCTCAGATTGTCTCATGGCTATACAAATGTCTTCCATTTGTAAGAATTCCTCATAGGCCTCGGTTGTCAAAGGGAGGAAGAATAAATCCTGCAGGTACTCAGTCTGCAACACTTCTTGAATATTCAGCTGGGGGTTTCTGACAAAAGAGAACAAGTGAGGAAATTGGTGTTTAAGTATTGCTTGGCTCCATAGGTCATCCCAAAAGAAAGCACTGACACCATCTCCCACATTACATCTAGCAATAGCTTTGTACTGATCAATGAGAGCTAAGTTGGACTTCCACCAGAATGATCCAATCATGTTGTCCCCTGGTAATTTTCCATCATTATAGTATGTTTCCCAGATCAAGTTGACCCAGGGAATATCATGTTGTCTCATGTTTGCATCCTTGGCTTCCCAATCACCTGACGACTGCTGGACCACCAAGTCGGAATCTCCATAACACATGATCTGGTGAATGCCGAGTTCCTTGGCAAGCCGGAGCCTATGAATGAGTGCTTCGTACTCAACAACGTTGTTGGAGGCGGCAAAGTGAATTTGCAGCGCATATCTGAGCTTGTCGCCTTTGGGAGAGGCGAGGACGATGCCGGCTCCCAAACCAGTGCGCATCTTGGAACAATCGAAGTGCATTCACCAATGGGTGGAGTCAGGCGTTGGCGGCAGGTACTGGGTCTCGGCCCAGTCGACGAGGAAGTCGGCCAGCGCTTGTGACTTGATGGCGGTGCGAGGCTGGTAGTAGATGGTGTAGGGGGCCAAATCTATGGCCCATTTGGCCACTCGGCCTGAGGCGTATCGGCTTCCAATGATCTCAGCTAGGGGAGCAGTGCAAACCACAGTGATTGCATGCTCTTGGAAGTATGGCTTCAGTTTCTTGGCGGCAAAGTGCACGCCGTAGCACATCTTTTGGTTGTGGGGGTAGTTTTGCTTGGAGGCGGACAACACTTCACTCAGGTAATACACCGGTCTCTGGGCTGGTAGTGCTTTGCCTTCTTCCTTGCGTTCCACTAGTATGACTGTGCTGACCACCCGGCTAGTAGCGGCGATGTAGAGGAGCCGCTAGAACAGGCGGAGTGGTCAACATCTTCTTGAGCTGGAGAAAAGCTTCATCCGCCTTGTCGTTCCACTCGAAAAAAGTGGTCTTCTTCATGAGCTGGTACAGGGGAAGAGCCTTCTCGCCCAGCCGACTGATGAAACGGCTGATGGATGCCAAGCAGACGGTGAATTTTTGCACGTCCAGCAGTCGGGCGGGCACTTCCATCCTCTCGATGGCCTTTATCTTCACAGGGTTGCACTCTATGCCGTGCTCTGAAACCAGAAAGCCAAGAAGCTGGCCGGCTGGTACTCCAAAGACGCATTTCTCCGGGTTGAGTTTGATCTGAAATCGGCGCAAGTTCTCAAAGGTTTCCTTGAGGTCTTCTAGCAGCGTTCCACGCTTCTCCGTCTTCACCACAACATCGTCCACATAGACGTGGGCATTTCTGCCAAGTTGCTTAAAGAGACACTTCTGTATGCATCGCTGGAAAGTGGCGCCGGCGTTCCTCAAGCCAAACGTCATGGTCAGGTAGCAGAAGGCTCCGAATGGCGTGATGAAGGTGGTCTTCAGCCTGTCGGCCGGGTTCAGCTTGATCTGGTGGTACCCAAAGTATGCGTCCAAAAAGCTTAACAGCTCGCATCCGGCTGTGGAGTCAATCACTTGGTTGATTCTTGGCAGAGCAAATGGGTCTTTGGGGCATGCCTTGTTGAGGCTGGTATAATCAATACACATGCGACACTGCTTGTTCTTCTTCAGCACTAGGACCGGGTTGGCTAACCATTCTGGAAAGAACAATTCCATGATGAAGCTGGATGCTAGAAGCCAGGCTATCTCCTCTCCAACGACTCTTCTCTTCTCCTCTGACAGGCGGCGCCAGGGCTTCCTGACTGGCTTGGCATCCGACCGGATGTGTAGCTTGTGCTCGGCGAATTCCGTTGAAACACCCGGCATGTCCTTGGGAGACCATGCAAAGATGTCCCAATTCTCACGGAGGAAATCGATGAGCTCGCCTTCCTATTTGCTGTCAAGGTTTGCACCTATGATAGCATACCTCTCCGGGTGCTCCGGTTCCAAGGGTATCTTTTTGGTTTCCTTTGCCGGCTTGAACGAGCCCTCAGCTTGCGACTCCTTGGGGTTGGATGAGATTTCCGGCTGCTTGCCGGCCATGGCCACCACCCGGTCAAGGAGTCGCTTCTCGGCCGCGATCACGAGGGACTCGGCTAACCAGCTGCTCTCTGCTGCGCAGGCGGACGACTTCTTGTAGTCTCCTGCTATGGTCAGGGTTCCCTTGGACCTCGGCATCTTCAACTTCAAGTAAGCATAGTGGGGGACCGCCATAAACTTGGCCAGGGCAGGCCGGCCAAGCAGCGCATGATAGGGGCTTTCAAGGTCTACCACCTCAAACCAGACTGGCTCTCGGCGGAAATGATTTTTGTCCCCAAAGAGGACGTCTATCTGAGTCTTGCCAATTGGTGACCAGAAAAGGCCTAGAACAATGCCATGGAAAACAGTCCGGCTGGGCTGAAGATGTCTCTGCTTGATCCCCAACTTCTCCATGATATCTTTGTACAGGATGTTGATACTACTGCCGCCATCTATCAGAACTCGGGAGAAGCGAGTAGCTCGTCTCTCTATGGCAAAGGTGGCATCTAACACCAGAGCATAGGAGCCAGGATTGGGCATCACCTCCGGGTGGTCGGCTCTGCTCCAGCTGATGGGCTTCTCCGACCAATGCATGAATTCAGGGGCTTCTGATGCCACTGCGTTTACTTCTTGTTGCTGCTGCCGCCTGCCACGCCTGTCGTCGACCACGCTGGTGAACATGACATAAGCTCCGTGCTCCTCACGGTATTCATCTTGTATCGCACCGACCGGCCAGACCGCCGGCTGCTGAGGAGGAGGAGGCGGCGGGCCGGCAGGCGGGGGAGGCTGGAGTCCGTCACCCTTGGCGATCCTGGTGAGCCAGTGACACTTCTGAGTGGTGTGGTTGGACGGCTCAGGCGCTGTGGAACTGCGTGGTGCATCAAGTGCACTGTATGAGAAGGCGGGCAACCAGTTGGGCTTGCCGCCCTTCTGGCGATTGGGGGGAGGCTGCCCTTCCGGCTGCTGATCTTCGACTGTGGCCACCTGCCGGCTCATGGAAGCCGGCTACATGGCCTTGCGTTTGTTGTCATTTGGTTGCTGTCGCCGGCTGGTGTCACCAGCCGGGGTCCGTAGAGCTTGAGGGGCCAACTTGCCTGACGCGTTAACTTGGATCTCCGCCTTCATGGAGGAGTCGGCCGTGGCGTACTTGTCTGCTATGATCAACAGTTCATCGAGGGTTGCAGGCTCGTCACAGAGGAGCTTGTGCTTGAGGAGTGTGCCCTCTCGGCACCCGGCAGTGAAGTACTCGATGGCCTGCACCTCGTGCACGCCCTCGCAAGAGTTGTGCAGCTCGGCCCAGTGCGTGAGGTAGTCGCGAGTCGACTCGTTGGGGCCTTGGACGCACAAGGAGAGCTGGCGGGGCTTGGGCAGCCGCTTGTACATGCTGGTGAAGTTGCGGACGAATGCTTCAGTGAAATCAACCCAGCTGTTGGTGCTGCGGGGCTTCAGGCTGTTTAGCCATGTCCGGGCTGTGCCCTGGAGCATGAGAGGAACGTACTTCACGGCAACGCGCTTGGTGCCGTTCACGATGCTGACGGATGTGGAGTAGTCGACCAGCCAGTCCTCTGGCTTCACGGATCTGGTGTATTTGGGCTTTGGGCGTATCTCTCGGGAGCATGAACCCCTTGAGGAAAGGCTCATCTCGAATGCGGGGGCCAAAGCAAGGTGGACCCAACTCATCTTCTTCTTCTAGTGCCAAGGATCGATTGAGGCGATCGATCCGGTGGTGGGCATCGTTTTCTCCGATTCCTTCTCGGCGGTTAAGCGGTCGCCGAAGCGGATGTGATCAACAAGCGGCGGGGAGATCGCCTCTCCCCTGCGAAGGGGGGGAGGCGGACAGTCGTCTCGTCGCTACACTGCTCTTGGACGGTCGTCTTGGTCGCGCTCGATGGTGATGTGAGTCCGGCTGCGGCTAGCAGCCGGCTCCTTGTCTCTTCTATCACGGGCGCCACCGGTCGGCGTCCGGAATATCGCGCCTTGGTCTCGGCGAGGAGGCGGGTCGTTGTTCCGTCGGTTGGGCGCTTCAGTGCAGCATCCGGCCTCCTGCTGCTCAGCAGCCGCATCGAGGAGCCGCTGGACTCGCTCCGTCATGTGGCGACGCTCGTTGCCCTCGAGCTTTTCTAGCTCGTCTGCTGCCGCCTGGGCAGCTCGTATGTTCTCCGCAGGCGTGGCGTAGACAGGACGATATGTCCCGAACATGCTGGCAATGGTCGCGCCACGCTGCCGGATCTGGCCACGCGGCTAGGCCCACGAGAGCGGTGTGCCACCAACAAAGACGGTCCATCTCATGCTGGTAGGCCTCGAAGGCGTCCCATGCTGGCCAGCCGGTTGGCGCTCTCGGCAGCCGGGGCGGCATGCCTCCAGCGTCTCGCATCGGGCGTCTTCCAGATGGGCGCAGCGGATATTGCATCGCCGCGAACGGATCTCTGCCACCTCCGCCAGAGTGCTCGCCGTGGCTGATGATGAGCACTTCCGTGGCGGTGCTGCCGCCGCTGTCCACGCGAGGAAGCGGCTCATCGTAGGACACCACATTGGTGGGGAACGCGTCAAGTGACGCCGTGTCGGAGTCGACCAACATCGGGTCGGTGGAGCCAATCGACTCCAAGTCCACAGCAGGCTCGCTAGCGACATGGAGCTGATCGAGGAGGCTCGCGAGGCGGCTCTCGGGGCCATCACTGCCCGCATCGGACGCGGGCTCGTCGGAGAGGCGGACCTCGCCGACAAGATCGACGAGGAAGCTTATTGCGCAAGCGACCTCCGCGCCGTGCAGCGCGTTGGTGCAGACACCGTCTGGCATGCCGGGCTGGCTGCGCTCGCCAGGGAGGAATAGGGTTCCCGTCCAGAGCAGGTCTCCGAGAGACGATGCACCTGGCCCCACGGTGGGCGCCAAATGTCGGGGGTTGGGTGCGACATATGCCAATGGATGGCTTATCATGGTGGGAGCGAGTAGAACGTCGCCGGTGCCTGGAAGCGGGATGAGGCATAGACATGTATGCCGGCGGACTTTACCCAGGTTCGGGGCTCTCTGTGAAGATAACACCCCTAGTCCTGCTCTGCGGGGTCTCCGCATGATCACTAAGGCACTAGTGGTACAATGGCGCTCCTCGAGCTGTTTGCTAGAGGTGGAAGAAGGCAGGCACGCTCTCTCCTCCTCTAGGTTTGAGTCTAGTTCTAATAGGTTGGGAACCCTTTGCATGGGTGCCCTGGGGGGTTTATATAGGCCTACCCCCCAGGGGTACAATAGTAATCTGGCTGGGTGCAGGACCCAGCCATTAGTCTATCTGGCCGCCGGCTTCTGTGCCGACTGCTAGGGCCGGCCGCTTGGTGGGTCCCGCCGGCTGGTCCGGTACGGAGCCGATGGGCCGCCCCCGTTGCTCGCGGTTCTTGCTGGCTGCTGATCACTGTAGCCGTGATGCTAATGACGCATGCTTGGTCAGGGGAGTGTGGCTACAGTCCCACCACCTGGTGGGGTATCACTGTAGCCACTCCCAGTCTTATCGGGTTAATGGCGAATGGGCCCCGAGGAAATAACGGGCCGCCTGCTGGGAGCCGGCCTCCCTCGGGTCCGACTTGAGAGGATCCCGCCGTCTTCCAGGCTCTTGTTGATCGGTAGGGCCAGCCGTCTTCAGGCCGTACCGACAGACGGTCGTGGGAGCAGGGCATCGCCTGACAAGAGTGATGTCAGGGGCGGAGTGGCAATAGTGCCGCGCCGGGCGAAGATCTCCGCCTGTACGGAGCACTGTGGCCACGCCCGGCCCTGGATTCGGGGTGATGGGCTGCACTCTAGTCTCATCATGCCTTGTCTTCTTTATGGGGCGCGGACTCTGAGGGCGCCGTGGGCTGACTGCTAGGAGTCGGCCTCTCTGGAGGCCGCCTGCTAGGAGTCGGCCCATATCGGGGCCGCCTTCCTGAGCATGGCCGTCTTCCGCGATCGGTCGTTCACCAACCGGCCGCGGAAGCGGAGACTTATCTTGATGTCTGAAGGCGCAGCCGCCCCGATGTCTTGAAAGGTTCATGTACTGGGTTAGCCTACCGTGGCCCATTACTCTACACTAACCTTAGTTCATACGGCAATACTTATTTTTCTAAGCAAACTTTTTTCGAACATCGTTTTATATGCCAGAACTTCTTGTGTAAGCTGACCTGAACTTCAAATTGTATAATTATTTGCTGGTTGCTCTTTTATGGAATACAACACAAGCACCTCCTACCATAATATACCTGAACTTCCACTGTAATCTTACTTGAACTTCGTAGTGTATATTTTTCATTTTTATTCTTGCTTCCTCTTTCATGGAATACATCACCGGCACAACACTCCTCTCATAATATACCAGGACTTCTGCAGTAATATTACTTGAACTTCACAATGTATATTTTTTATTTTAATACTACTTGCTCTTTCATGCAATACATCACCAGCACAACACTTCCTGCCATAATATAGCGGGACTTCTGCAGTAATATTACTTGAACTTCACAGTGTATAATTTTCATTTTATTACTGCTTGCTCTTTCATGCAATACATCACCAGCACCTCCTCTTATACTATACTAGTACTTCAGCAGTAAGCTTACTTGAACTTCTACTGTATAATTTCTTTGAAACTTCAACAATAAAAGTTCAAGTAAGCTTCTCCTAAAATACTGTTTCAAAAGTGGAGTAATATTCTGCACATTGACATGACATGAGTTTGCTTTGTTTAATTGACCTAGTCTAACTGTTCATCAGCCTTGCACTCCTCCTAGGCTTTGGTTGCAGTGGTTTTTGCTTGACATGTACCCCTTCCTCTTCATCTTCCTCTTTCTCTTCCTATTCATTGTCCTCTTCATCTTCATCATTTGTCAGTATTCTGGGAACGGGGGTCCCCAGACTTGCCTGCCTGCGGCCCACGGCGTGGCTCCATCAACGGCCTGGTACGGCCCATCTTCATTGACAACAACTCAAGACCCTCGCGAGGGGCCAGGCCTCGCGAGGCGGACGAGACAAGACCTCCTCAAGGGCAGCCTCACTAGGCTGGCTCGCGAGGAGCGGAGCTATCAACGCGGAGGGGTACCTCACGAGGTTCACGTGACGTGAGCCATGACGATCAAGGCCAGGCGGGCGCCAGCAGGTGTAGATTACCAGTTGCCTCTTTGGTGCTAAAGGGGCAAGCGCAGGCGAGGAGTCCCGAGGCATCAGGCAAAGGTTTCCACATCGGTGCAACAAGACCAAGACCAGCAGGATGGCAGGACGGAGGTCACCGCGGAGCCCATGGCGGCGTCACCACCAGCGCCTTTGGCAGGCGAAGACTACTTTTGTCATGATAGCTTGTACTAGTTGTCCCCCTTCAAACTTGGCCATTGTGGGATCCCTTCCCGCCTAACATTGGGAAGAGGATCAGGGCCTCTATAAATAGGACTAGCCACCACTATAGAGAGGGGATCGACCGATCAGACTCTGGACAGATCCTTCAGAGCATCCTCATCCTCACCAGCTCTTCGAGCCCAAGAACACCTCTCCTTAGGAGGTTGTTCTTCCCTTGTACTTGTTCATCCTCAGTCTACAAGGCAATCCACCACACCACACTGGAGTAGGGTATTACACCACAACGGTGGCCCGGACGAGTATAAACTTTCGTGTCCCTTGCTCTTCGGGTTCGGCGAGCAAGGCATTGAGATCGTTGTGCGAGCAAGCTAGGGTTAGAGAGAGATATTTGTGCGCACCCCAGTGTTCGAACCTCAAGGGTTTGTCGGAACCCACAATCCGACATTTGGCGCGCCAGGTAGGGGTGCGCCAAAGCTTTCTCGTCCATCGGCCAACTAGCCGTCGCCCTGCGGCTCCAATGTCCGACGATCCGAGGACCTGCCAACCGCTAGGCGGCTCGCCCGCCGGGCGCCGCCAATCTGCTCGAAGACCTCAACTCAAGCGCCCAGCGGCCCGAGCACCGCCCGGCACCCGTGGATATGGGCAGCGCGGGCCGACGCCCATCGCCCTCGCGCCGTGGTGCACGCGCGCCGCCACGCGATCCTCGGGCTACGCCGCGGCAACGGCACCACACACCCGACGGGAGCAGGTGAACATGCGAGCCGTGCTCATCGTGGCGCGAGAGCTGTTGTGGTGCAGGCTGGCGGAAAGCGGCCGAGATGCGCTACTGGAGCGAGTCGCTGAACTGCTGGACGCTGCCTGCAGGGGCACACCGCTCTTCTGCTCCTTGGCCACACCCCAGGTCGTGGCGGAAGCGCGCGTGAGGCCCCGGCGAGCCTGCGTGCCCCCTAGGGCGTCAGGGGATCTGACGACACGGGCACGGGTCCTGGCGCTGGCCATCTTGCCGCGACCGTGCCGTTGCCAGGAGGGACAAGTGCTGACGATTCGCCGCAAGGACGCTCCAGGATACCCCACAACGGCCACCAGGGCCAAGCGCCGCGATTCATGGCCCATGGCGCGGGACACCTGGGTGGCGATCCTGGCAAGGCGATTGCAGACGCCTACATGCCCCGCATGATGAACCTGGAATACCTGTCGGGGGAAGGCTTCGGTCCGTTCCCGGACCAGGACGGCAGCTGGAGGGCCCGAGGCGCGAGCCTTTCATGAGCCATTCGGAGGCTTTGCCGACCCCTTCAGCGACGACGATGGTGGGGTACGGTCAATGTCTCAGGAGCAAGCTTACGCTAACCCTGAACTGCAGGAGAACCAGGCCGTGTTAGCAGTCGGAGACCTCAGGGCAGTGGCCCAGCCAGCGGTAGGAGCGGTGCTCCGGTGGCTGCGCGGGAGAGGCCCGGAGCCAGGCCCTCCCCCGCGCTGCACGGAGCAAGGTGTTGCACGAAGGTAGGCCTTCTACCGGGGGAAGCGCTGGCGGGCCTCCCCCCCGACAGAGGGCCCGTGGTCGCCGAGGGTGCCGCCAGCGTCCCCTTTGCCCCTTGGTCTCGTCCTGGTTTCCGGACGCCCTAACGGTGGTCGAGGGTGGCGCAGGGCGGGGCCCTCGTCTGGCGATATGAAGGCTCGTGCCTGTGAAGGTCTCCGCTCATGACACTCTCGCGTAATAATGAGTGGGGTTGTACACGCCCCGGAGTCTCCGGAGTGCCGTCCTCGGGCCTCGGGGGCTCCCGCCCACGTCCTAGTGGAAGCACCATGCTTCGTGCTGGCCGTCGACACTGTCCCCCAATGACTATGCTCACAGCCAGAGAAAGCACTTAGCTCCGCGCTGGTGGGAAGACAAGAAGACTATCTAGGTCTCCGACGTGGCCATTTGCTTTCAACCCCTTTTCTGTAGCTCAATTTGCAGCCTTTGGATTTGAATTTCAAGTCATATTTTCATTGGCAAGTGCGGGGGGTGTCTTTTTTCGTCCATGTTGATTTCTTGAGTTTTTTGGTTCTGTGCTTTGTTTCGAGGCTCGTGCCTGCTACCCCCCCCCCCTTGCGAGCACCTCGCGAGCGGGGGCTGGGCGTGGTATACGTGCGCTACACGCACGCCTTGCAATGGGCTAGCGCTCGTTTCTCGCGAGGCCCTCTCTGGCGAACTAGCAGGCTCCTCAGAAGCCAAAGGCCTCACGAGCCGGCGAGGGACTCACCTCAGGAGAAATATGCACCGACAGCTACCAAATCAGTTTGAAGCCTGCCTGGACCGAGGTAAGTTACAGCAGCAAGACCGCGGGGGGACTCGCGAGCTTGCAAAAGCACATTTCAAGAATGACCTAAGGAATAAAACAGTAGTCTGCTTACATGAGGGGCTCCCCTCCCCAAAATGCTCTTACACCTTGAGGGGCCATGCCCAAGTCTTTGCATGCAGGTTCAAAACAAAGGAGCGTGGGCTCAATCAGACATGTCGCTCGCCGTGTCCTCCGAGTCGCTCCCAGACGCGCTGCTGGCACTGGCGCTGGCATCGCCCTCGCCATCGTCAACCGCGCCGCCCTCATTCGCCACGACCACCACCGCATTGTCCTCGAAAGCGAAGCCCCTGACCAGGGCGTCCACATTGTCGTCCACCCAGCGTGCCAGGTTGTCCCGGATGACTCCAGGCACTGGGGCGATGGCAGCGTTGAAGTCGAAGTGAGGGTCGGCGTTCTGGAGATGGCTGAAAACGCGGGAGAACGCACGCCCGAGGAGGCCTCGGCTCTTTTCCTCAACAAGCTCGCGAGCCCTCTCGGCCCGGTTCTCCAGGCGCGTCATGACATCGGTGAAGAAGCAGAGATGACTGGCATAGTCTTATGAGTCGGGATGAGGGGCGTGCTCGTCGCAGATGGCTCCCAGCACCTAGTTGGCCCTTACCCTGATGTCCCGGAGTATGGGGGCGTGTTCACGCTGCAACCTCTGCCAGCGGAGCGCCTCATCCTTGCTCTGTTGCGCAAGGGACTCGGCATCAGTAACCCGCTGCTGAAGCGGGAGCAGTTCAGCGCGGGTGGAGGTCAACTCAGCCTGCACGAAGACCAGGGCAACCATGGCGGCCTTCTCGCGCTGCTCCTCTTCAGCCAACCATGACCTGAGGGCGACGGTCCTGCCCTCAGCTTCGGCCTCCAAGAGCTTCAGCTTCAAGTCGTGCCTGTTGGCAAGGTCTGCACGAGCCTCCGCCACCCTATGGTCAACTTCCTCTAGGATCCTGGCCTCGCGCGCACTGGCAGCATCCTCTGCCTGAGCAACCTGGCGCTCCCTTGTCTCTAACTGTTCAAGCTCGAGGCTGCGCTCCGTGGCCTCCAACATCAGTGCTTGCTCGCGCTTCAAGATCTCCTCCTCTTCGGAAGGCGCCCCCTTCATCGACGCCAAGGCAACCCTGCGCGCCTCAACTTGCTGCTCCAAGGAGGCGTTCAGGGCCTGGAGCTCCTGCCTGCGCTTCTCTGCGATCTCGCGGTGATGGTCAGCCTCCCCGGCCTCCTCCAAGGCTCAGGTGCTGGCCTCGCGCGAGGTCGCAAGGAATGCATCGGCCTTCGTGTTGGTGTCCTTGCACTGGAGACGCTCGAGGTTGATGGCCACCATCAGTTGATGCCATTCGTCCACCAGCTGAAGGCCCTCGGTTTCAAGCCGGGCGTCAACATCCACGAGCTCTTCCCCAAGCCGGCTCAGCGCGCCCATCGCCTCCCGGAAGAGCTCGTGGCAGACAGCACCCCGCTTGCGTGCAAGCTCGAACGCACGACCGAGTCCGTCCGCCAAGCCAGAGGCCGTTGAAGAAGTTCGAAGTGGCTCCCCTCCTCCCAGCAGGGGGCTGGTGGCCGGCTCCTTTCCAGTCGCCGTCCGGGCCTCGGCGAGGGCCCAGAGGGGCTGAGGCTCGTTTCTCGAACTAGAGGCCAGGGCCGAGGTCAACCAGCCGCGGTCAATAACCAGAGGGGGAGATCTTGGCACACCTTCCGCATCCCAGGTGGGACCGCGAAGGAGGGACGGCAAGAACTCAGGATCAAGATGTCAGGCCGGCATGTCCACCTCTCCAGCCAACTCGCGCCCGGTAGCGGGCAAGCGTAAGGCGCTCAGGGTCAACGGAGGACTCGAGGCAGGAAGAGGTTGCTTTTCGGGGGATTTCGCTGCCTTAGCAGAGGGGGCCCTGAGGAACCACGGTCAGGAGGGGAATTAAGCACTCAAGGAATTACGAAGATAAGGTACTCACTCGTCTATGGCAATGTACTTCCTCTGCTTCAATGGCCGGAAGGCATCGCCATTGCAGCTTGGAGACCCCTTCCTCTTGCGGAGCGCGTTGAAGTTCAGTCGGAGTTAGCCGAAGCCCTGGGTGTGATCACCATCGCCGGGCGTGGCTGGTGTGGCTCCTGAGGAGGCGACCTCAGGAATGCTGGGCTGCGGGGGGCCCTCGGCCTCCACCTCGTGGCGACCCGCCAGGGCCTCAGGGGCTTCAACCTCAGGAGCAGCGGACTGCGTCGTCCCCCCAGCCGCTTCCTCAAGACGGCTACCTCGAGCCCCAGGAGATGGTGCTTCAGGAGCCCCGGGCGACGTCGGCTCCTCTGGGCAGCGTCGCCGCGAGGTTCGACAATGTCGCCCCCTGCGCCTACTTAGGGCGAGTGCAGCTGGGCTGGCAAGGGGGAGCCACAAAGATAGCGCTGTCGCGAGGCCCTTCAAGGCCAACCGGACGAAACCCCCATACGTCGAAAGGGGGCATCTGCCTCGCGAATTCCACCTTGTTCGAGTAGAAGTACAAGAGGAAGCCCTCGTCCAAGCATGTTGGTGGCGACGGGTCGCCTGTCAGAGCTCAAGCACGTTCCTTGTGCCTCAAGAGGAAGCCCAGGCTCGTGGAGCTTGATGCGGTCTTGGCCGACGGAGAGAGTCCACATTGGACGAGAGTGGCGCTGAAGCGGAGCAATACGACGCTGGATGAACTCCTTCACCACCATGGGCGTTGTCACGTCGAGGTCCTTGAGCCTAGTCAGACGGCAAACATGGGCAAGACGCGGGTGCCATCGGAAGCGAGAGCAGGGGCTGAGCACGCCAAGGCCCACGAACACCCACCGCCTCCGAAACCCGCTCACACACGACGAGAGCTCAAAGTCAATCCCCGAACTGGCAGTTGCAGCCACGGCTTGGAAGCTCACGCATCCCGAGCGCTGCCGGGGGTTGGTCAGATGCAATGAGAAGAAGTGGCGAAGTAAGGCCACGGAAGGAGCGATGCCCACCATGGCCTCGCAGACAAAGGCGAAGACAACAAGAAGGATGATGGACTTGGGATCCAGGTGCAGCATATTGATCTGGTAGTGAGAAAGTACGGCATTGAAGAAGGCGGAGAAGGGGGGAATCAGGCCAGCCCACAGGGCGTGAAGATGAATGTGGACCTCAGTGGCTGTCTTGTCGACCGCAGCATAGGATGCGGGCCAAGCCACCGTCTTCCCCCACTCGTTGGAATCCGCAGCGAGCGCTGGGCAGACCTTGTCCATCGCCTCTTGGTTGAGCACCACCGACTGCTCAACGGGCGGGCTCAAAGGGCGGCGGCGCTTGGCTGGAGCACAGGGATTCTTCTTCCCTTCTTCGTCTGCTCGGCTCCATGGCGATGGAGAGGATGGGGTCTTGATCCGATTGGAGGAGGAGACCGTGGTTTTGGAAAGGTGGAGGAGTTGACAAGTGCGCCACCAGCAATGAAGGTGGACCTGTAGACCACGGTGGTACGCTTAGCCAGCGGATATCAAGGTAGCACTGGGAATCGGAGACGCATACGCCCCGGCAATCGACACGCGTCAATCAAGGCCACAGGTGGTTCGGGCCCGCAGCACTCTGATACGTCTCCAACGTATCTATAATTTATGAAGTATTAATGCTATTATATTATCCATCTTGGATGTTTTATGGGCTTTATTTTACACTTTTATATTATTTTTGGGACTAACCTATTGACCCAGAGCCCAGTGCCAGTTCCTGTTTTTTCCCTTGTTTCAGTGTTTCAGAGAAAAGGAATATCAAACGGAGTCGAAACGGAATGAAACCTTCTGGAGAAGTTATTTTTGGAAGGAAAGCAACCTGATAGACTTGGAGTGCACGTCAGGAAAGAAACGAGGGAGCCACGAGGTAGGGGGCGCGCCCTCCACCCTCGTGGGCCCCTCGTGGATCCCCTGACGTATTTCTTCCGCCTATATATATCCATATACCCTAAAACGATCGAGGAACAGAATAGATCGGGAGTTCCGCCACTGAAAACCTCCAGAGCCACGAAAAACCAATCGGGACCCTATTCTGGCACCCTGCCGGAGGGGGGAACCCTCACCGTGGCCATCTTCATCATCCCGGCGCTCTCCATGACGAGGAGGGAGTAGTTCACCCTCGGGGCTGAGGGTATGTACCAGTAGCTATGTGTTTGATCTCTCTCTCTCTCTCTCTCTCTCTCTCTCTCTCTCTCTCTCTCTCTCTCGTGTTCTTGATTTGGCACGATCTTGATGTATCGCGAGCTTTGCTATTATAGTTGGATCTTATGTTGTTTCTCCCCCTCTACTCTCTTGTAATGGATAGAGTTTTCCCTTTGAAGTAATCTTATCGGATTGAGTCTTTAATGATTTGAGAACACATGATGTATGTCTTGCCGTGCATATCTGTGGTAACAATGGGATATCATGTGATTCACTTGATGTATGTTTTGGTGATCAACTTGCGGGTTCCGCCCATGAACCTATGCATAGGGGTTGGCACACGTTTTCGTCTTGATTATCCGGTAGAAACCTTGGGGCACTCTTTGAGGTTCTATGTGTTGGTTGAATAGATGAATCTGAGATTGTGTGATCCATATCGTATAATCATACCCACGGATACTTGAGGTGACATTGGAGTATCTAGGTGACATTAGGGTTTTTGTTGATTTGTGTCTTAAGGGCTGTTTGTGACACTTATAGGAATAGTACAACGGATTGATTGGAAAGAATAACTTTGAGGTGGTTTCGTACCCTACCATAATCTCTTCGTTTGTTCTCCACTATTAGTGACTTTGGAGTGACTCTTTGTTGCATGTTGAGGGATAGTTATATGATCCAATTATGTTATTATTGTTGAGAGAACTTGCACTAGTGAAAGTATGAACCCTAGGCCTTGTTTCAACGCATTGCAATACCATTTACGCTCACTTTTACCACTTGCTACCTTGCTGTTTTTATATTTTCAGATTATAAATACCCATATCTACCATCCATATGGCACTTGTATCACCATCTCTTCACCGAACTAGTGCACCTATACAATTTACCATTGTATTGGGTGTGTTGGGGACACAAGAGACTCTTTGTTATTTGGTTGCATGGTTGCTTGAGAGAGACCATCTTCATCCTACGCCCCCCACGGATTGATAAACCTTAGGTCATCCACTTGACGGAAATTTGCTACTGTCCAACAAACCTCTGCACTTGGAGTCCCAACAACGTCTACAAGAATAAGGTTGCATAGTAGACATCAAGCTCTTTTCTGGCGCCGTTGCCAGGGAGGCTAGGTAAGCGGCACTCACACCCCGTCAACTAAGCTCTTTTAGGCGCCGCTGTCGGGAGGTGAGTGCTTGAAGGTATATCTTTAGATCTTGCAATCGAATCTTTTAGTTTCTTGTTTTATCACTAGTTTAGTTTATAAAAGAAAACTACAAAAAAATGGAATTGAGTTTGCCTCATACGCTTCATCTTTTTAATATCTTTCATGAGTATGATGGAAAGGAAAATTGTGCTAAAATGCTAGAAGGAGAATTACATAGAATGCTTGGCATAAAATATGTGAATGATGAGCATGATTGCAATGTTGTTAGTACGAATTCTTTGAATATCCATGATACTAATGATGATTGCACTAGTTATGATGAAAATGTCTCCTATAAACATGTCAATTTTTGTGGAGTTCATTGGGTTTGCAAGCACACACCAAATAGGGAAGATAGATATTGCAAGAGACATAAGCATTTAGAAACTAAATTGTTGCAAGAAAGGCTAGATGTTTGTGCTGAAAATTTAAATTTTCATGGCCGTACTTGTGGACTTTGCAATGAACGTGATCATTTCAGTACCCAATGCAAATTGTTTCATGATCGTATCATGTCCAAAAATTGTGATGACTTGATTTCCCTTGCACATCATAATGAACTTAGTTTGCTCCTGGGTTATGAAGAAATGAAACGTATAACTAAGGATATTCCAGAATTTGCCCTTGATAGAGTTCTTCATTTTTATCTAGAAGAAATTTATATGTATTGTGCGGTGAATTGCATTGAAAATCCTTATATTGCCAATTACATAAAGAAAATAAAACAAATAGAGGATGAAGAGAATATTAACGAAAGGGAAGAGACTCCCAATATCCTCCTATTATTTCTTATGATGAATCAGGTAACGAGGAGGAGCCTCCTATTCAACCAATCTCATTAATAAGGAGCTCCAAAAAGAGGATTGAACCCACACATGATGAGGCGAAGAAGAAGAAAAGAAAAAGGGAGAGAGGTAAAAAGATATCTCTCCCGAATAAATTTGCTCCTATTATTGTTGTGCCTCATGAAAATGAATCAGAAATAATTGTGGAAGATGATGCACTTGATGATGATCTTGTTATGCCTATTGCTTGTTGTGATGATTATGATTGGGAAGATAATAATACTTCTTATGATCTTGAAAATCTTTTTGTCACTTGCTTGGAAGAATATTATAATTGCTATACTATTGGTTCTATCCATACTATTAATGATGAGAGTGATTATGCTTATGATATGAAAAGGCCCAAGCTTGGGGAAGCTATGTTTGATGAGGATGACATATTTGAGAATATATTTGCTAAAATTAGTGTTTTTCCCAAGCTTGGGGATGCTATATTTAATAATGATGATATTTTTAGCCTCCCAAGTTTTGATATGCAAAGTTGTTATGATGATAGCATGCCTTCTACCTATGATGATTATAGTGATGAAAGTGGGTTTGGAAGAGTGTTAACTTTAGGGAGTATTGATCCCACTATTTTGGAGGATGTTGAATCTTATAATATTTATTAAAGTGGATTTGGTGGGGTCATGACTTTATTTAGTAATGATTCCACTATCTTGGAAGAGGTTTCAATCGATTATGATGAGAACAAAGTTGCTACTTATGATGATTATTGTGATGAAACTTATGCTATAAAAAGTAGTGATGATTATATTTATAGAACTTTTCATGATTGTGATTACCCTTTTTCTGAACATTACTCTTTTAATGTGGAAACAATTTATAGTATTCAGTTCTCTTATGATACTCCCACTATACCGAATGAGAAGAATTTTTCTTATGTGGAGAGTAGTAAATTTTCTATGCTTGTAGATCATGAAAAGAATGCTTTAGGTTCTGGTTATATTTTTAAATCAATTCATGATGCTACTGAAAATTATTATGAGAGAGGAACATGACCTCTTACATATTGCAATAATATCAAGTTTTCTCTATGTGTTGAAATTTTTGAAGCTGCACTTGTTTTGCCTTCCTATGCAAGTTGATTCTTGTTCCCATAAGTTGTTTGCTCACAAAATCCCTATGCATAGGAAGTGGGTGAGACTTAAATGTGCTAGTCATATGCTTAATGATGCTCTATTTATGTTTCAATTCTTATCTTTTATGTGAGCATCATTGAAATCATCATGCCTAGCTAGGGGCGTTAAACGATAGCGCTTGTTGGGAGGCAACCCAATTTTATTTTAGTTTCTTGCTTTTTGGTTCTGTTTAGTAATAAATAATACATCTAGACTCTGGTTAGATGTGGTTTTATGTTTTAATTAGTGTTTGTGCCAAGTAGAACCTTTGGGAAGACTTGGGTGAAGTCTTTATGATCATGCTGTAAAAAACAGAAACTTTAGTGCTCACGAGATTAGCTTCAACCTTTTACTGGAGAGTGCTATTTAGTTGATTCTTTTTTCATATGATTACTAGACAAATTCTCAGGTCCACCAATTTATTTTAAAATTTTTGGAGTTCCAGAAGTTTGCGTTAGTTACATATTAGTACAGACTGTTCTGTTTTTGACAGATTCTGTTTTTCGTGTGTTGTTTACTTATTTTGATGACTCTATGGCTAGTAAAATAGTTTATAAACCATAGAGAAGTTTGAATACAGTAGATTTAACACCAATTTAAATAAATAATGAGTTCATTACAGTACCTTGAAGTGGTGTTTTGTTTTCTTTCGCTAACGGAGCTCACGAGATTTTCTGTTAAGTTTTGTGTTGTGAAGTTTTCAAGTTTTGGGTAAAGATTTGATGGACTATGGAATAAGGAGTGGCAAGAGCCTAAGCTTGGGGATGCCCAAGGCACCCCAAGGTAATATTCAAGGATAACCAAGAGCCTAAGCTTGGGGATGCCCCGGAAGGCATCCCCTCTTTCGTCTACTTCCATCGGTAACTTTACTTGGAGCTATATTTTTATTCACCACATGATATGTGTTTTGCTTGGAGCGTCATTTTATTTTATTTAGCTTTGCTTGCTGTTTGAATAAAATACCAAGATCTGAAAGTCTTAAATGTTAGTGAGTCTTCACATAGCTACATAATTATTTAACTACTCATTGATCTTCACTTATATCTTTTTGAGTAGTTTGTCATTTACTCGTGTGCTTCACTTATATCCTATGAGTAAATGGTTGAATGATTTGAATGTCATAAATATAAAATTATATATGATTCATATGCCTTTCCCATGGGGAGTAATGCCTTCACATATAAGAAGTATAGGTGGTAAATTTATTGAAGGTTAGCAAACATTGTATTGGTCACTTGAACAATTCATGAAAGAATATTGAAGGAAGGGAGGTTTCACATATAAATATACTATCTTGGACATCTTCTATCATTGTGATCCCCATTAATTATTTTCAAACCTGATCAAATTAGTTCAAGTTGGACAAGGAAGACAACATAATGAGTTATGCTTGGGTATATTTGTATAAGTTATATTGTTTTGGATCCTCTAACATGTGGTGCTTGCTATTTAGAATCCTTTGCTAGCCAAAATATTTGTACTAAGCAGGAATACTGCTTGTGCATCCAAACTCCTTGAACCAAGTTTCTTCCATGAGTGTCCACCATATCTACCTATATGCGGTATTTACCTGCCGTTCCAAGTAAATTTGCATGTGCCAAACTCTAAACCTTCAAATAATAATCTGTTTTGTATGCCCGAATCGCTCATGTAGCGACTACGGGTTAGCAGTATCTTCCATGCTAGGTGGGTTATTCTCACGATGAATGGACTCCGCTCATCATTCACGAGAAAATGGCTGGTAACTGGGATGCCCAGTCCCATGATCAAAAGATCGAAATCAAATCAAAAATAATTGCAAACAAAACTCCCCCAGGTTTGATGTTAGTTGGAGGCACCCGTTGTTTCGGGCAAGCCATGGATTGATGATTGTTGGTGGAGGGGGAGTAAAAAACCTTTCTGTTTGGGAACCGCCTATAATGTATGTAGTATGGAAGATATTGGGAACTCTTGGTCGTTATGTTGACAATGAAAGCATACCTCTCAAAATTATTTTCATCTCTGTTTTTGCTTGAGCTCGCACCTCTGCAAATCCTCGCTTCCCTCTGCGAAGGGCCTATCTTTTACTTTTATGCAAGAGTCAGTAGTATTCCTTCTCATTCCAACCTACACTTTAGTTGGCAAGCATCATGTGATGGAAAGATCTAGGCATATATGGCCATTCAAATATATTTGAGCATGAATTATTATTGTTGACATTACCCTTGAGGTAAAAGGTTGGGAGGCGAAACATTAAGCCCCTATCTTTCTCTGTGTTCGATGAATACTATTTGTTCTAAAAATATGCTTTGAGTGGTAGCAATCATGAAGACTAAATGATAGTTGAGTATGTGAAGTTTGCTGAATCAAAGCTCTGACATAGACTCTTCCTGAAAATAAGATGAATTGCAATTATTTGATGACTGAGAACATAGTTTGTTAGTTTTCAAGAAAGCTTATGATCTATGCTTTAACATGTGAATAGTTTGTTACTTGATCATGCAAAGTTCTATGAGTTGAGCTACTGTTATGACATATAATGATGCTAGAGAAGGTGATTGAAATTATCATTGATCAAACTTATGCACCTGCTAGCATTCACACTTCATAAATTCTTTCTTTTATCATTTACCTACTCGAGGACGAGCAGGAATTAAGCTTGGGGATGCTGATATGTCTCCAACGTATCTATAATTTATGAAGTATTCATGCTATTAAATTATCCATCTTGGAAGTTTTATGGGCTTTATTTTACACTTTTATATTATTTTTGGGACTAACCTATTGACCCAGAGCCCAGTGCCAGTTCCCGTTTTTTCCCTTGTTTCAGTGTTTCGAAGAAAAGGAATATCAAACGGAGTCGAAACGGAATGAAACCTTCTGGAGAAGTTATTTTTGGAAGGAAAGCAACCTGATAGACTTGGAGTGCACGTCAGGAAAGAAACGAGGGAGCCACGAGGTAGGGGGGCACGCCCTCCACCCTCATGGGCCCCTCGTGGCTCCCCTGACGTATTTCTTCTGCTATATATATATATATATATATATATATATATATATATATATATATATATATATATATATATATATATATATATATATCCATATACCCTAAAACGATCGGGAACAAAATAGATCGGAGTTCCACCATGAAAACCTCCGTAACCACGAAAAACCAATGGGACCTGTTCAAGCACCGCGGAGGGGGAACCTCACCGTGGCCATCTTCATCATCCGGCGCTCTCCATGACGAGGAGGAGTAGTTCACCCTCGGGGCTGAGGGTATGTACCAGTAGCTATGTGTTTGATCTCTCTCTCTCTCGTGTTCTTGATTTGGCACGATCTTGATGTATCGCGAGCTTTGCTATTATAGTTGGATCTTATGTTGTTTCTCCCCCTCTACTCTCTTGTAATGGATTGAGTTTTCCTTTGAAGTAATCTTATCGGATTGAGTCTTTAATGATTTGAGAACACTTGATGTATGTCTTGCCGATATGATCTGTGGTGACAATGGGATATCACGTGATTCACTTGATGTATGTTTTGGTGATCAACTTATGGTTCCGCCCATGAACCTATGCATAGGGGTTGGCACACGTTTTCATCTTGATTCTCCGGTAGAAACCTTGGGGCACTCTTGGAGGTTCTATGTGTTGGTTGAATAGATGAATCTGAGGTACTACTTTTGCCAGGATAGCTTGTACTAGCTGTCCCCCTTCAAACTTGGCCATTGTGGGATCCCTTCCCACCTAACATTGGGAAGAGGACCAGGTCCTCTATAAATAGGACTAGCCACCACCATAGAGAGGGGATCGACCGACCAGACTCTGGACAGATCCTTCAGAGCATCCTCATCCTCACCAGCTCTTCGAGCCCAAGAACGCCTCTCCTCAGGAGGTTGTTCTTCCCTTGTACTTGTTCATCCTCTGCCTACAAGGAAATCCACCACACCACACTAGAGTAGGGTATTACACCACAACAGTGGCCCGAACCAGTATAAACTCCCGTGTCCCTTGTTCTTCGGGTTCGGCGAGCTAGGCCTTGAGATCGTTGTGCGAGCGAGCTTGGGAGAGAGAGATCTTCGTGTGCACCCCAGTGTTCAAACCTCTAGGGTTTGCCAGAACCCACAATCTAACATCATCCTCTTCCTCTTCCTCCTCGCATTCCACTTCTTCTTCCTCTTCGTCTTCCTCTTCTTCGATGGTGTCTTCATCTTCGTTTTCCTCTTCATCTTCCACCACTTTCTTGTTGCTGGCTCTAGGATTTTCTTTCTGTTTCTTCTCTGGCCTTTTGCTTGTCTTTTCAGCATCTACGTGCTTCGGGCATGTCCTTGCATTATGTGGTTCATACTCCTTGCATATGCTACAAAGTCTACTTCTTGCTTCCTGTGGGTATGGTCCCTTCTTTTGTTCTATAACTTTGTGCTGCTGTTTTTGAACTTTGGATTGCTTGACCTCCTCGGCATTGTTTCTTTCTAAGAGTGTTGGACAGGTGAGCTTGTTGTGTCCTGCAACCTTTTTAGACACACTACATTGCCTGTCTCTAAGTGGCACTCCGTTCTCATCGAGCACGATGACTCTTCCTGCAAGTGGTGCCTTTATTTGAGCTCTCTTGTCACTTTTCTTTGCTGCAGAAATTTTCTTCCTACCCTTTGTTACAGAGTACAGTGGCAGTTTCATCATTTCTTGCTGCCGCTGCTGCATTAATTGGTCAACACCCTGCTTGCATTGGTTGGCTTGAGCAGCGGCGTGGAGCATTTCAGCTGCATAATAATGGTCATCTTCAATTTCAGCACCATCTTCAGCCATCCTTTCACAAGATCATCTCGATTTGTTGAATGTATTGCATCAAGCTCTTACACAAGCCTCTTGAGAACATAGAAGGCTCGTCATATTGCTGGTCACATCTCCTCGCTTTCTTGTTAACCATCAAATTTAGTTGCAGCAAGATGTCTTGCTTCGATAGTCTTGAGCTGCCATCCGATGCAGCTTGTGTTGTAGTCCCTTGTATCAAAGGTTGGTTGTGATTTTGCAGTCTTTGTGTACCATTTGAGGATATACTTGTCTCGAAATTTGTCGCTTGGGTAGTCCAAGATGTTCATGATCTGAAGGCAGTAACAGGCCTGCATTTTGTGATGAATGCAGAATACATAGTTTGTGAGCCAACAATGAGTTTCATAAATTTATATGATACTACTAGTTTAGCTATTTAATGAGTTTGTTTTTCCGCTCACCTGTGTGTGTCCAAAGCTTGCATTCACACTCGTATATTTCATTCCTCGGTCAGCTACAACCTGAATTCATGCTTTGACCAGCAAATCTGTCTTAAATCATCATGGCCAGCTTTGTTGTGGTAGTACACAAGGTACTTAGTGGGCTCTGCTATAGGCTTTCTTGTGAAATAGCGTGGCTTTTCTCCTAGTCCTCATCTCGTGTACACGGCTCTCATCTACTTGATAGACATGTCTTCCTCGTGAGTCAGTAAGTTGTTTTCACAGAGATTGGTCTGCACATGTCAAAAAAGAGATTAGTCAAGCAGAGTCATGGGTTTTATTTTTAAATTTCAAAGTGCACATGTTGAAGGAAAACACAATGACGGGGTGTTTTTTTTGTATTCATACCATGCTGGTCATTGTTTGCTCGTTCTCCTTTTGCATCCGAAGTTTGTATGCAAGCATTTACCCGCCTAGCAAACTTTTGTAGGTTCGGGTCCCTTGACAAACCCTCTCTTGAGCACATGATTCATGCTCGCTGTGTGGAAGTCATTCTAGCACGAAAATGTTCTTATAATATGTTGAAATCCACATTTTCCTATCACTCCACAGCTGCATCATCATCTGGTCATTCTCCAGGTTGTACTTGTGCACGAGTTCAGCCCAGGCAGTTTCAAACTCCATTGGCATCAGTTGCCAGTTTAATATAGTTGTGAACTCCTCTTTGAATGTTTTATACTTTTGTACAGGAACGCGAGGTATTCGTTGTACTTCTTCAGGATGTGCCAACGGCATAGCTTGTGGACGGTGTTTGGGAATGATTGTGGTATAGCTTTCGCCATCGACGAGCACTGGTCTGCATGAATTAAAAAAATGAAACTTACTTATTTTTGCACTGATGGTGAACTTATGTTGTACAAGTACTTGAACTTCACAGGTAGCAAGATGACTATCTAAAAATGTCACATGTATTTTTTCTTACAACAGTGTTGTTGAACTTTTGTGGTACCATTGTTTGAACTTCACAGGTAGCAGTAGGACTACCTAGTAGTGTCACACACAAAATTTTCTTACAGCAGTGTTGTTGAACTTCTGTGGTACCAGTGCTTGAACTTCACATAAATAACTATATTTTTTTGAACATGTTACATATATTTTCCTTACAGCTTTTTCCTTGAACTTCTATTCTTCCTGTATTTGAACTTCACATTCATAACTAATTTTTTTCTAAACATGTGGCATATAATTTTGCTTTCTTGTACTATTTGTTGGACTTCTGTGCTAACAGTGATTGAACTGCTTGCTTTACATTATTTTCATATAAAACCAAATATACCCAATACAGACCCATAGACTGAAAAGATGATGAAACTTGTAGAGTTTTTTTTGAACTCACCTGTTAGAATGCAAGTTGGGTGCTTGTTGTTCATGCACCGTACCAATGTATCGAACAACCACTTGAATGACTTTGCATCTTCGTCTCTGATCAGGGCAACATCAAATATTGTTGACTGCAAGTGATGGTTTGTTCCAACAAACACTCCCAGAGGCATATGAAATGTGTTGGTCTTGTAAGTTGTGTCGAATGTTACGCAATCGCCAAAGTCTTGATACGCTCCTCGGAAGCTTGCATTGGACCAGAAAATGTTTTTAATTGACTTGTCCTTGACTACTTGTATGTCATAGAAAAACTCATCATTGATTGCCTTCATGTCTTTGAAGAATGATACAAGTTTCAATACATCATCCAAATCATCTTTCCTTGCATTCATGGCTTTCCTGCAAATTACATGCAAACATGCATTTGTTATTTTTGCTAGCAAGGGTTGTGACTTAGGATGCTATGTACATTGCAGTATGTGCATGTTTGAATACTTACTGGTTTAGTAGGTCTTGTCCGGTCATGCTTAGGAAGTAGCTTCCATCTTCATTTTCAGATAGCATGGACATGATTGTTGTGTGCTTGACATCATGGTACTGCAGGAGCTTTACGTACTCCAAAATAGAGGGGTCATAATTCTTCTGTGAGTGCAAGAATACCAGCATGTCATCAGTTTGCATGAGTTGGTGATTATGATTGTACTCAATGTCCACTGCCACGCATGTGTTATCCTCCTGCACCTTCACCCTCATTCTTGCATTGCAGCTGGTCCTCTGCGATGTTTTGTTTCGCTGCCTGTCAGCCTCTGAAACAGAAGTTGTGTGTTTCCCTTGGAACGCACAAACAAAATACTTGTGTTTGTCATTCCCTCCCGTCTTCCTGATTCCAAAACCAGCGATTCTGTTATAAAATTCCTTGCTTTTCTACATCTTGGAATCGCATCTTTAGTCTTGGTATTAGATAATCCGGGACATCCGGCATCTGCAGAAAAAGAAAAAATAATCCAAACGGCACGTTAAAATGCAGCTTATGAACTTGTTATCCTGGAGGGAGCAGAAATTTTGCAGATAATACAAGATACGTATATAAATACCTAAATATTTGTTTCACTTACGTGCGTGTATGATCGCAACTCCACCGGAGTCTGCTGTTGTCCCTCTGGGATGGGGCACGACATAGTAATCATAGCAGGATGCAGGAGTGGATCACGAGGAGGAAGGAGGGCTGAAGATGGCCTCTCTCTTGTTTGCGTCCTTTTTGCTTGAGGTGGTTTTGGAGGTATTGTGATCCTGGTTTTGGTTTGCTCTTTTGTTTTGTGAAGCAATCCATCTACCTTATGTCCCGTACAATTCCGACTTGTAGCAGTAGCAGCAGGATCCAACGGTGGTAGTGTGCAGAGCACTCTCCTCCGTGTGTGTGTTCCTGTTGGATTTGTCCTGGGATCTGGTTTAGTTGCTTCCCTTTGGCATTGACGAGGCACACCAGGATAACCTCCAGAGTTACACACATGATTTAAGCAAACCCCCTCCACCATCTGCGTGCTGGGGAGTCTGCTGGTGGATACAAAGAATCTGCGGGGGATTTCCGGCATCACCCAATTAGGTGGAGGCGCAAAGTTGTGCGGATAGGGCTGTGACCCAGCATCTTGGAAGTCTCCATGTGTTTTGGGTGTCATCCATTTTTGGTCTGGAGCAGGTTGGTAATGTTGTTGGTGCATTTGAGGTGTGACCCATTTAGGGGGTGGTGCAACGCGTACAGGCTTAGGATTGTGTGCTTGCTGCTGGGAACTTCTAAGCTTCTTCATGTGTCTCTCGTCTTACTGCCATAAAAGAAAAAAATGTTTATTAAAACACAAGTTACATCTGCCTATACCTTTGTAACTGAACTAAGCATTATTCACAGCTTGAACTTCTCATATAAAAGTGGTGTTCATGTACTTATTATTTCCCTAGGACAGGTATCACACTGAATCGAGGTGAGAATCGCCCATACTGCATACTGAATCGAGCACTCTTCACAGAATGAACCTCACATTATGTTAATTCTACACTATTTGATTACTAATATGTCCCTGAAATGAGCACTCTCCACAACCTGAACTTCTTGTTTGCAAAGGGGAAATATTTTCTACAGTTAAAAAACATGAACCTTCATGAGTTTGAATGGTTGAACCACTAGTGCATACCAACCTGACCTTCATGTGATCACATGTATGTTTTGTTTTCCTTTTATTTTTTGCACACAACCAGATACATACCAACCTGAACTCTAGCATAGTTAATAGTTGAACTTCACATGGCTTTTCTCACGTGAATGCAGGCATATTTCCAAATGTTTTGTAGCCTGGAGTGAGGCTCACAAACTACCTGAACTACACATGGCTTTAAGAAAATAACAAACGGAAGGAAGTTCAACCATACCCTGGATAGAAGTTCTGTCGGCGTTCTGGGAACGGGGTTCCCCAGACTTGCCTGCGGCCCATGGCGTGGGTCCATCAACGGCCTGGTACGGCCCATCGTCACGACGACCACTCAAGACCCTCGCGAGGGGCCAAGCCTCGTGAGGCGGATGAAACAAGACCTCCTCAAGGGCAGCCTCCCTAGGCTGGCTCACGAGGAGTGGAGCTATCAAGGTGAAGAGGTACTCGCGAGGTTCACATGACGTGAGCCATGACGATCAAGGCTGTGGGCGCCGGCGCAGAGTACCAGTTGCCTCTTTTGTGCTAAGGGGCAAGCGCGGGCGAGGAGTCCCGAGGCATCAGGCAAAGGTTTCCGTATCGGTGCAACAAGACCAAGACCAGCAGGACGGAGGTCACCGCGGAGCCCACAGCGGCGTCACCACCAGCGCCTTTGGCAGGCGAAGACTACTTTTACCAGGATAGCTTGTACTAGCTGTCCCCCTTCAAACTTGGCCGTTGTGGGATCCCTTCCCACATAACATTTGGGAAGAGGACCAGGGCCTCTATAAATAGGACTAGCCACCACCGTAGAGGGGGATGGACTGATCAGACTCTAGGCAGATCATTCAGAGCATCCTTACCCTCACCAGCTCTTTGAGCCCAAGATCACTTGTACTCAAGAGGTTGTTCTTCCCTTGTACTTGTTCATCCTCAGCCTACAAGGCAATCCACCACACCACACTGGAGTAGGGTATTACACCACAACGGTGGCCCGAACCAGTATAAACTCTTGTGTCCCTTGTTACCTGGCTTTGGCGAGCTAGGCCTTGAGATCGTTGTGCGAGCGAGCTAGGATGAGAGAGATCTTCATGCGCACCCGAGTGTTCGAACCTCAATGGTTTGCTGGAACCTAGAATCCGACATTTGGCGCGCCAGGTAGGTGTGCGCCGAAGCTTCGCTCCTCCGTCGGCCTCGCCTCTTCATCCGGTCTCCATGGCTGGCACCGCTTCGACGGACGCCCGCGACGGTGCCATGGGGCTGGGGTTTCACCCCGCTTTGCAGCGGGTGTAGTGGCCGCATGTTCAGATGAAGATGTCGCCCGCCACGACGGAGCGGGCGGATCCATTGGCCTTCCTGCTGGCGTACGAGGAGGCCGTTCTGGATGCTGGGGCGATGACAAGGTCATGGCCAACTGGTTCCCCATGGCCCTCGCTGGTGTGCCACGTGCCTGGTTGCTCCACCTGCCGGGATCCTCTGTGTCTTCTTGGGAGTAGCTGCGCGGCCTATTCATCGCTCGCATCGCGGCACCAGCGCCGGTCGCCGTCGCGGCCCTCCTCGGCGGCTCACAAGCGCCGCCCTCGGACCGTCATGTCAAGCAGTTCTTCTGCCAGATCAGTGCTGCCTCTGTGCAGCAGGGAGCCCCTCCAGGATGCGCGGAACCCAGGGCCGACCTCACCTTCGACTCAGGGGACCACCCAGCAACCACCGCCGGCTCGGGCAAGGCCTCGACGCTACAGACGCCCACCATCTCGCAACGAGCCGTGACTAAGACCCTCATTGACAGCGGGCCGACCTTAACATGCTCTCCGTGGAAGCTGACTTGCTTCACGTGCCGCATGAACGGCTCCGCCCCACCAAACCTTTCTCCAGAGTCGGCAGCTGCTCCACCTCCCCTAGGGTAGATCCGCCTCCCCATGACTTTCGCACCGCGACAACTACCGCACTGAGTTGGTCGACTTCGACATCGCCCGTATCGGCCTTCCATATAACGCCATCCTAGGGTACCCAGCCCTGCCTCAGTTCATGGCAGCGATCCATCCGGCCTACAACCTCATGAAGATGCTGGGGAGCAGCGGCGTCCTCACCGTGGCAAGGAACACCAAGGAGGCTCTGACGGCCCTCAAGCTCGCCTTCAGGGCCGCCGCAGCAGCACGCACGATCGACGAGGCCGCCCCAGGGGCCAAGGGAGCCGCGTCGGCGAAGAGGAAGCAGCTTTTCACTCAAGATCGGGCCAAAACAAAGAAAGTGTCGGTCAAGGAAGACGGAGCCTCTGGAGCCACCTTCACCATAGGCGCCAACCTAGAGCCGAACCAAGAAGAGGCATTGGTGAGGTTCCTGCGTGCGAACAAAGAAGTATTCGCCTGGGAGACCAAGCAGCTGGTAGGGGTCCCAAGGGGGGTAATCAAGCACCACTTAAGGGTGTGCCCCAACGTGCGCCCTGTGAAGCAGAAGGCGCGACGACAATCCACGGAGAAGCAGTCCTTCATCGTCCAGGAGACCCGCAAGCTGCAAGTGGCAGGCGTTATCCGCGAAGTCCGGTACCCCGAGTGGCTGGCGAACCCTGTCGTCGTGCCCAAGAAAGGCGGAAAGAAACGCATTTGTGTCGACTTCACCAACCTCAACAAAGCCTGCCCTCAAGACCGTTCCCGCTTCCGCGCATCGACCAGATCATCGACTCCACCGCTGAGTGCGACCTGTTGTGCTTCCTGGACGCTTTTTTGGGTTACCACCAGATCAAGATGGCAGTGGAGGATGTCGAGAAGACGGCCTTCTTGACCCCTTGTGGGGTATACTGCTACACCTGCATGCCATTCGGACTGCGCAACGCTGGGGCGACCTTCCAGCGGCTAATGCACATCGCCTTGGGCCAGCAGCTCGGGAGGAACACGGAGGCCTATGTCGACAACATCGTGGTAAAATCTCGGGAGGCGAGAACCCTGATTTAGGACCTGGAGGAGACCTTCGCCAGCCTGCACCAGGTGGACCTGTGGCTCAACCCAGAGAAGTGTGTATTTGGTGTTCCCTCTGACAAGCTACTCGGCTTCCTCGTGTCCCACAGGGGATCGAGGCTAACCCAGAGAAGGTCAAGGCGATAGAAGACATGAGCCCATCGCAAACTCTCAAGGAAATGCAGAAGCTCGCGAGCTGCGTGACCTCGCTAGGGCGCTTCATCTCCAAGTTAGGGGAGTGCGCCCTGTCGTTCTTCAAGCTGATGAAGAAGAAGGGCTCGTTCGAGTGGACCCCCGAGGCCGACTTGGCGTTTCAAGACCTCAAGAGATACCTGACCAGCCCGCCGGTGATGGTGGCGCCTCGCCCCCTCGAGCCCCTAGTGCTCTACCTGGCTGCCATGCCCCACTCAGCTAGTGGGGCATTGGTGGCCGTCTGGGAGGAGCGTCAGGCCAAGAGCGCGCCACGTGATGCCACCCTTTCAGCCGGAGCGGCACGACACCAAGACGGTGCTGCTAAAGCCACAATGACGCCCGCAGAAGATCAAGCCCTGCAAGACGGCGTTCTCAGGCCTGCAGAGGCCCTGATGGATGACCAAGTTCCTGAGGTCCCACCACCTCAGGAGGCGCCACAACTTCCGGCAGCCGCAGGCTCCATCGACGCTCCCGCCCTCGTCGAGCACCTGGTGTACCTCGTTAGCACGGTGTTGCGGGACGGAGGGCACGGTACCCCATGACGTAGAAGCTTCGTCGACTCCTAGTGGCCTTGGCGCAAGCTGCGCCATTACTTCCAAGGCCACCCAATTAAGGTCGCCTCACCTACCCACCGGAGAGGGTGCTCCGAGCCCCAACGCCGCGGGAAGAGTCGCTGAGTGGAACATCGAGCTGCAAGCGTTTCAGCTAGAGTTCAGCCCTACACCAAGGAGAAGTGCGGAACGATCGCGGAACGAATCACCAGAAAAGTTTCTCTCCCGGAGGGGGCTCAATTGGAGTTACGGTCGCGGAGTTATGAGGTGTAGAAGATCAGGGACTAATCTGTAAAGATTTATCCACAAACTGGTCCCTGGGCTGAAAACCAGAAAACCGATTTCAGAAAATACGCTTTCAGATGGAGAAAGCGCATTCTTGGCCGCAGTAGAAATGTATACGTTTTCCCAGAAGAGAAAACACATGCGGGAACCGCGGGGCTGCCTTGCACCCGATCAAAGGGGAAGGGAGCGCCAGGGAGGCCTGGGACAACAGTGGCAGGCGGTGCCATGAGGATACAAAGAGGCACAAACTTGACGATGCGGCCACTCCGGCGACCAATAGAGGAGTGGGGGAGGATCTACGGGACGCGGGGAAGCTCATGGTGGCGACGAGAGAGAGTGGGAAGCTCTGAATGGTCGAGACGGGGTGGTGGCCGAGAGGTGGAGGCGGCGGCCGAACGTGGAAGCCGTGGCCATAGGGACGCCAGCGACGAACTGGTAGGATGGAGATGCTCTCTGGGAGGAGGGGAACACGCTGGATGGGTCGGGAGGTGGAGAAGAGGACTAGGCTCGCCAGAAATGATAAGACCGGCGATGGCCGAGGAGAACTCCAGCAAAAAGAGGAGGGGGCCGAGGACTCTGGTGGACTAGAGAGGCGAGGGAGGAGTGAATGAGCTGCGGGAGGACTCGGGCTCGCCTTATATAGACCCGGGGAAGGCTCTGGATCCTCATAAGCGAGCTTGAGCAGTGCACTAATGGTGGGCAGTGGCTAGGCATCGCACAGGCGTGGCGCTTATGCTCATTTAAGGCGAACCACGACGAGGCATCGATGCAGGGCGATGCAGGGCATGACGGGGAAGCTCACGGACAAAGTTTGAGGTCAAGACGACGAGGGAGACGACGGGAACAGTGGCCGGAACGAGCCAGTGCGTGAGTTTGCCATGACGCAAGCGTGATAACCATGCGCACTGGAGGAAACTCTGGGTTTTGGCCAGGCTGACCATGTCTACTGGATAGACCTTCGTGCCCTTAGTCAAAATGAGGAAATAAATAGGTTCAGGGGCAAAGAAGTGATTTATAGATGGCCCCAAAGCAAACCAGCAGCCAAGTGTTTGTGTTGTGCAGTGGGGACATGAGCTAGGTAACGCAGTAAATAGTTTGTCTGGTGATGACCACACACGAAGGTGATGTTGATCACCAAAAATTAGCTTAAGAGGAGGAGTTTAGATGAGGGTTACTGTAGAAACCACCATAATGGCCAGAATAAGAGATTAGGATGATGCACTCTTATGGAGAGGCAAGTTGAGCTGAAATTTGGCAAGTCTTAGTGATTTGGCCATATAGATATGCTGTAAAAATTTCATACCAAATGGACAAGCCAAAATGGTACCTGCTTCACAAGCATCCCCACTGACCCGAAATTAGAAATAATTTTGGAGGGAAAATGGCTTAATGAAATGGTACCAAATCTGGTTGAGATATGTTATAAGGGTACGAGCACAATCTGGTAATTTCTTAGAATTAATGAAGCAATATAAAATATACTTTCTTCACAACCTGAAAATATTAGCAGAATCAAAGATTTGGTCCTGTGCCAACATAGATCAAGGGATGGAGATGAAATTTGGAGGAGTGTAAAGATATGAGCACATGAAGGAGTGTGCAAAAGTTCAACTCATTTGGATACTCCTAGCTAGTACTTCCTTCACAATGCCTTCTGTTTGATAGAAAGTTTGAAAAATTGCTGAGGAAGATTGGCTAGGCAAATAAAGTGGAATTTTTGCATGAGGCAATCATTTGGACATAAGAAAATGCCCAAAAGGTTTGGGAACAATAAGAAAGGATAGGTGGCACTTCCTTCACAGAAAGCCACACTAGATAGAAATGAAGAATAATTATTGGGGAACTATTCTTAGGCTAGGACAGGAAAGTTTGGGCATATTTGAGCAATATATGACCCAAGGGAATTATGAGAATTATTTGGGAATTTTCGGATGGACAGAAATATAGGTTGCTTCACAACCTTGGGCAGACAGGGTTATTCCTTTAATAGAAAAAAGGAATATTCCCTAGAAAAAAATTAGGGTTTGGTCAAGGAGTGAAGTGACATGATCTTGGCAAGGTTTTGAGAATGATGAGCCATTTGGGAGGGTGAATAAGATGATTTCCCTGTGGCAAGTCCACGTAACCACTCAACAGAGCAAAAACTAAATAAACAAAAGAAAAAGGAAAGGGCCAGAAGCCAGGCTGTTACAACTCTTACCCCCTTAAAGAAATCTCGTCCTCGAGATTTGGTTGCTCAGGGAACAAGTATGACTTGAGGACACCGTTTCCAACTCGGGTATCCTTTTTCCTTTAGTTATTGTTTCCCCAAGAATTTTAGATGATCAACTTACCTTGCTCTGGGGTGGCTTGCTTCACCTTTCCCCAAATTCTGACGGGTCTTTGCTCATATAACAATTCCTTTTTACTGACGTTGATTCTCCATACCTGGGGTGATATCCAATGGATCTGAGCATAATTTTTCTTTTGGTCATGAAGACCTTTTTACTTCTGTCATCGGGCTACTTCAAATAAATGCAGGCCTTCTGGTTTCAATAAATGCTGAGAATCATGGCCATTTTCTGACAGGATCTGACTGCTACAAGTGGTACTGATTTATCTTGATTTATTTCTTTGGCTCGAGCATGGGATATGTACCAAAGATTCGGCTGACTTCTGGTGTGAGCAATATAACAGTGTATGGAGTTATAGCTGTGTCATACCTCAAATATTTACATCTTGAGACTGGCCCGACAGATCGACTGTACTTGATTCCGTCGGGAAGTATACCGGGTCTGAGCTGATTGTTTGGCTTTTGACTTTCTCATTTTTTCAGCATACCCATTTGTGGTAATGGGCTGTGAGATGCTTTTACACTGTCGCTAAAGTCAAACTGTGGAGGTTGCAAAGGAATCTTGGATCTGACAGAACAGACTTGGATATTCCGTACTAACCATTTTAAGCGGCTTAGCGGGATATGAAGTCCGTGCATAACAAAGTAGACCTCTGAGGGGTATGCCTTTGTGGATCCATATGGAATCTGGCCACTAACTGACTTGGGTATCTAGACCCTGATGGTTGTGCAAAAATTGTCATACTTTTGCTATCAGCCTCATCCTTTAACGGTCATGATTTTCTTTGTTAGGATACCTTACTGAAATAACTTGGCCACACCTGTCCTTGATTCTTCGTATGACCATGTGTCGGAGTAATGGGCCACGAGTAGGCCAACCCAAAGCCCAGAACCTATCAAGACATCGGGCTAATTGCTTGTTGTGATGATTATGATTGGGAAGATAATAATACTTCTTATGATCTTGAAAATCTTTTGTCACTTGCTTGGAAGAATATTATAATTGCTATACTATTGGTTCTATCCATACTATTAATGATGAGAGTGATTATGCTTATGATATGAAAAGGCCCAAGCTTGGGGAAGCTATGTTTGATGAGGATGACATATTTGAGAATATATTTGCTAAAATTAGTGTTTTCCCAAGCTTGGGGATGCTATATTTAATAATGATGATATTTTAGCCTCCCAAGTTTTGATATGCAAAGTTGTTATGATGATAGCATGCCTTCTACCTATGATGATTATAGTGATGAAAGTGGGTTTGGAAGAGTGTTAACTTTAGGGAGTATTGATCCCACTATTTTGGAGGATGTTGAATCTTATAATATTTATTAAAGTGGATTTGGTGGGGTCATGACTTTATTTAGTAATGATTCCACTATCTTGGAAGAGGTTTCAATCGATTATGATGAGAACAAAGTTGCTACTTATGATGATTATTGTGATGAAACTTATGCTATAAAAAGTAGTGATGATTATATTTATAGAACTTTTCATGATTGTGATTACCCTTTTTCTGAACATTACTCTTTTAATGTGGAAACAATTTATAGTATTCAGTTCTCTTATGATACTCCCACTATACGAATGAGAAGAATTTTTCTTATGTGGAGAGTAGTAAATTTTCTATGCTTGTAGATCATGAAAAGAATGCTTTAGGTTCTGGTTATATTTTTAAATCAATTCATGATGCTACTGAAAATTATTATGAGAGAGGAACATGACCTCTTACATATTGCAATAATATCAAGTTTTCTCTCTATGTGTTGAAATTTTTGAAGCTGCACTTGTTTTGCCTTCCTATGCAAGTTGATTCTTGTTCCCATAAGTTGTTTGCTCACAAAATCCCTATGCATAGGAAGTGGGTGAGACTTAAATGTGCTAGTCATATGCTTAATGATGCTCTATTTATGTTTCAATTCTTATCTTTTATGTGAGCATCATTGAAATCATCATGCCTAGCTAGGGGCGTTAAACGATAGCGCTTGTTGGGAGGCAACCCAATTTTATTTTAGTTTCTTGCTTTTTGGTTCTGTTTAGTAATAAATAATACATCTAGACTCTGGTTAGATGTGGTTTTATGTTTTAATTAGTGTTTGTGCCAAGTAGAACCTTTGGGAAGACTTGGGTGAAGTCTTTATGATCATGCTGTAAAAAACAGAAACTTTAGTGCTCACGAGATTAGCTTCAACCTTTTACTGGAGAGTGCTATTTAGTTGATTCTTTTTTCATATGATTACTAGACAAATTCTCAGGTCCACCAATTTATTTTAAAATTTTTGGAGTTCCAGAAGTTTGCGTTAGTTACATATTAGTACAGACTGTTCTGTTTTGACAGATTCTGTTTTTCGTGTGTTGTTTACTTATTTTGATGACTCTATGGCTAGTAAAATAGTTTATAAACCATAGAGAAGTTTGAATACAGTAGATTTAACACCAATTTAAATAAATAATGAGTTCATTACAGTACCTTGAAGTGGTGTTTTGTTTTCTTTCGCTAACGGAGCTCACGAGATTTTCTGTTAAGTTTTGTGTTGTGAAGTTTTCAAGTTTTGGGTAAAGATTTGATGGACTATGGAATAAGGAGTGGCAAGAGCCTAAGCTTGGGGATGCCCAAGGCACCCCAAGGTAATATTCAAGGATAACCAAGAGCCTAAGCTTGGGGATGCCCCGGAAGGCATCCCCTCTTTCGTCTACTTCCATCGGTAACTTTACTTGGAGCTATATTTTTATTCACCACATGATATGTGTTTTGCTTGGAGCGTCATTTTATTTTATTTAGCTTTGCTTGCTGTTTGAATAAAATACCAAGATCTGAAAGTCTTAAATGTTAGTGAGTCTTCACATAGCTACATAATTATTTAACTACTCATTGATCTTCACTTATATCTTTTTGGAGTAGTTTGTCATTTACTCGTGTGCTTCACTTATATCCTATGAGTAAATGGTTGAATGATTTGAATGTCATAAATATAAAATTATATATGATTCATATGCCTTTCCCATGGGGAGTAATGCCTTCACATATAAGAAGTATAGGTGGTAAATTTATTGAAGGTTAGCAAACATTGTATTGGTCACTTGAACAATTCATGAAAGAATATTGAAGGAAGGGAGGTTTCACATATAAATATACTATCTTGGACATCTTCTATCATTGTGATCCCCATTAATTATTTTCAAACCTGATCAAATTAGTTGAAGTTGGACAAGGAAGACAACATAATGATTTATGCTTGGGTATATTTGTATAAGTTATATTGTTTTGGATCCTCTAACATGTGGTGCTTGCTATTTAGAATCCTTTGCTAGCCAAAATATTTGTACTAAGCAGGAATACTGCTTGTGCATCCAAACTCCTTGAACCAAGTTTCTTCCATGAGTGTCCACCATATCTACCTATATGCGGTATTTACCTGCCGTTCCAAGTAAATTTGCATGTGCCAAACTCTAAACCTTCAAATAATAATCTGTTTTGTATGCCCGAATCGCTCATGTAGCGACTACGGGTTAGCAGTATCTTCCATGCTAGGTGGGTTATTCTCACGATGAATGGACTCCGCTCATCATTCACGAGAAAATGGCTGGTAACTGGGATGCCCAGTCCCATGATCAAAAGATCGAAATCAAATCAAAAATAATTGCAAACAAAACTCCCCCAGGTTTGATGTTAGTTGGAGGCACCCGTTGTTTCGGGCAAGCCATGGATTGATGATTGTTGGTGGAGGGGGAGTAAAAAACCTTTCTGTTTGGGAACCGCCTATAATGTATGTAGTATGGAAGATATTGGGAACTCTTGGTCGTTATGTTGACAATGAAAGCATACCTCTCAAAATTATTTTCATCTCTGTTTTTGCTTCGAGCTCTGGCACCTCTGCAAATCCCTGCTTCCCTCTGCGAAGGGCCTATCTTTTACTTTTATGCAAGAGTCAGTAGTATTCCTTCTCATTCCAACCTACACTTTAGTTGGCAAGCATCATGTGATGGAAAGATCTAGGCATATATGGCCATTCAAATATATTTGAGCATGAATTATTATTGTTGACATTACCCTTGAGGTAAAAGGTTGGGAGGCGAAACATTAAGCCCCTATCTTTCTCTGTGTTCGATGAATACTATTTGTTCTAAAAATATGCTTTGAGTGGTAGCAATCATGAAGACTAAATGATAGTTGAGTATGTGAAGTTTGCTGAATCAAAGCTCTGACATAGACTCTTCCTGAAAATAAGATGAATTGCAATTATTTGATGACTGAGAACATAGTTTGTTAGTTTTCAAGAAAGCTTATGATCTATGCTTTAACATGTGAATAGTTTGTTACTTGATCATGCAAAGTTCTATGAGTTGAGCTACTGTTATGACATATAATGATGCTAGAGAAGGTGATTGAAATTATCATTGATCAAACTTATGCACTGCTAGCATTCACACTTCATAAATTCTTTCTTTTATCATTTACCTACTCGAGGACGAGCAGGAATTAAGCTTGGGGATGCTGATATGTCTCCAACGTATCTATAATTTATGAAGTATTCATGCTATTATATTATCCATCTTGGATGTTTTATGGGCTTTATTTTACACTTTTATATTATTTTTGGGACTAACCTATTGACCCGAGCGAGTGCAGTTCGTTTTTCCCTTGTTTGATGTTTGAAGAAAAGGAATATCAAGCGAATTGAAACGGAATGAAACCTTCGGAGAAGTTATTTTTGGAAGGAAAGCAACCTGATAGACTTGGAGTGCGTCGTCAGAAAAAAGCGAGGAGCCACGAGGTAGGGGCACGCCCTCCACCCTCATGGGCCCCTCGTGGCTCCCCTGACGATTTCTTCTGCCTATATATATATATATATATATATATATATATATATATATATATATATATATATATATATATATATATATATATATATCCATATACCCTAAAACGATCGGGAACAAAATAGATCGGGAGTTCCACCGAAAACCTCGAGAACCACGAAAAACCAATCGGGACCTGTTAGGCACCTACGGAGGAGGAACCTCACCGTGGCCATCTTCATCATCCGGCGCTCTCCATGACGAGGAGGAGTAGTTCACCCTCGGGGCTGAGGGTATGTACCCGATAGCTATGTGTTTGATCTCTCTCTCTCTCGTGTTCTTGATTTGCACGATCTTGATGTATCATGAGCTTTGCTATTATAGTTGGATCTTATGTTGTTTCTCCCCTCTACTCTCTTGTAATGGATTGAGTTTTCCTTTGAAGTAATCTTATCGGATTGAGTCTTTAATGATTTGAGAACACTTGATGTATGTCTTGCCGTGCGTATCTGTGGTGACAATGGGATATCACGTGATTCACTTGATGTATGTTTTGGTGATCAACTTGCGGGTTCCGCCCATGAACCTATGCATAGGGGTTGGCACACGTTTTCGTCTTGATTCTCCGGTAGAAACCTTGGGGCACTCTTGGAGGTTCTATGTGTTGGTTGAATAGATGAATCTGAGGTACTACTTTTGCCAGGATAGCTTGTACTAGCTGTCCCCCTTCAAACTTGGCCATTGTGGGATCCCTTCCCACCTAACATTGGGAAGAGGACCAGGTCCTCTATAAATAGGACTAGCCACCACCATAGAGAGGGATCGACCGACCGGACTCTGGACAGATCCTTGAGCATCCTCATCCTCACCGGCTCTTGAGCCCAAGAACGCCTCTCCTCGGGAGGTTGTTCTTCCCTTGTACTTGTTCATCCTCTGCCTACAAGGAAATCCACCACACCACACTAGAGTAGGGTATTACACCTAGCAGTGGCCCGAACCATATAAACTCCCGTGTCCCTTGTTCTTGGGTTCGTGAGCTAGGCCTTGAGATCGTTGTGCGGCGAGCTTGGGAGAGAGATCTTCGTGTGCACCCCAGTGTTCAAACCTCTAGGGTTTGCAGAACCCACAATCTAACATCATCCTCTTCCTCTTCCTCCTCGCATTCCACTTCTTCTTCCTCTTCGTCTTCCTCTTCTTGATGGTGTCTTCATCTTCGTTTTCCTCTTCATCTTCCACCACTTTCTTGTTCTGGCTCTAGGATTTTCTTCTGTTTCTTCTCGGCCTTTTGCTTGTCTTTTCAGCATCTCGTGCTTCGGGCATGTCCTTGCATTATGTGGTTCATACTCCTTGCATATGCTACAAAGTCTACTTCTTGCTTCTGTGGGTATGGTCCCTTCTTTTGTTCTATAACTTTGTGCTGCTGTTTTTGAACTTTGGATTGCTTGACCTCCTCGGCATTGTTTCTTTCTAAGAGTGTTGGACAGGTGAGCTTGTTGTGTCCTGCAACCTTTTTAGACACACTACATTGCCTGTCTCTAAGTGGCACTCCGTTCTCATCGAGCACGATGACTCTTCCTGCAAGTGGTGCCTTTATTTGAGCTCTCTTGTCACTTTTCTTTGCTGCAGAAATTTTCTTCCTACCCTTTGTTCACAGAGTCGATGGCAGTTTCATCATTTCTTGCTGCTTGCTGCTGCATTAATTGGTCAACACCCTGCTTGCATTGGTTGGCTTGAGCAGCGGCGTGGAGCATTTCAGCTGCATAATAATGGTCATCTTCAATTTCAGCACCATCTTGACCATCCTTTCGTCGACATCATCTCGATTTGCTTGAATGTATTGCATCAAGCTCTTACACAAGCCTCTTGAGAACATAGAAGGCTCTGTCATATTGCTGGTCACATCTCCTCGCTTTCTTGTTAACCATCAAATTTAGTTGCAGCAAGATGTCTTGCTTCGATAGTCTTGAGCTGCCATCCGATGCAGTTGTGTTGTAGTCCCTTGTATCAAAGGTTGGTTGTGATTTTGCAGTCTTTGTGTACCATTTGAGGATATACTTGTCTGGAAATTTGTCAGGCTTCAGGTAGTCCAGTATGTTCATGATCTGAAGGCAGAACAGGCCTGCATTTTGTGATGAATGCAGAATACATAGTTTGTGAGCCAACAATGAGTTTCATAAATTTATATGATACTACTAGTTTAGCTATTTAATGAGTTTGTTTTTCCGCTCACCTGTGTGTGTCCAAAGCTTGCATTCACACTCGTATATTTCATTCCCTGGGTCAGCTACAACCTGGAATTCATGCTTTGACCAGGCAAATCTGTCTTCGTCATCATGGCCAGCTTTGTTGTGGTAGTACACAAGGTACTTAGTGGGCTCTGCTATAGGCTTTGCGCGAAATAGCGTGGCTTTTCTCCTAGTCCTCATCTCGGTGTACACGGCTCTCATCTACTTGATAGACATGTCTTCCTCGTAGCCGTAAGTTGTTTTCGTCACAGGATTGGTCTGCACATGTCAAAAAAAAGAGATTAGTCGAAGCAGAGTCATGGGTTTTATTTTTTAAATTTCAAAGTGCACATGTTGAAGGAAAACACAATGACGGGGGTGTTTTTTTTTTGTATTCATACCATGCTGGTCATTGTTTGCTCGTTCTCCTTTTGCATCCGAGTTTGTATGCAAGCATTTACCCGCCTAGCAAACTTTTGTAGGTTCTGGGTCCCCTTGACAAACCCTCTCTTGAGCACATGATTCATGCTCTCGTTGTGTGGAAGTCATTCTAGCACAGAAAATGTTCTTATAATATGTTGAAATCCACATTTTCCTATCACTCCACAGCTGCATCATCATCTGGTCATTCTCCAGGTTGTACTTGTGCACGAGTTCAGCCCAGGCAGTTTCAAACTCCATTGGCATCAGTTGCCAGTTTAATATAGTTGTGAACTCCTCTTTGAATGTTTTATACTTTTTTGCAGAGGCGAGGTATTCGTTGTACTTCTTGAGGATGTGCCAGCGGCATAGCTTGTGGACGGTGTTTGGGAATGATTGTGGTATAGCTTTCGCCATCGACGAGCACTGGTCTGCATGAATTAAAAAAATGAAACTTACTTATTTTTGCACTGATGGTGAACTTATGTTGTACAAGTACTTGAACTTCACAGGTAGCAGTATGACTATCTAAAATGTCACATGTATTTTTCTTACAACAGTGTTGTTGAACTTTGTGGTACCATTGTTTGAACTTCACGGTGCAGTAGGACTACCTAGTAGTGTCACACACAAAATTTTCTTCTGGCGGTGTTGTTGAACTTCAATGGTACCGGTGCTTGAACTTCACATAAATAACTATATTTTTTTGAACATGTTACATATATTTTCCTTACAGCTTTTTCCTTGAACTTCTATTCTTCCTGTATTTGAACTTCACATTCATAACTAATTTTTTTCTAAACATGTGGCATATAATTTTGCTTTCTTGTACTATTTGTTGGACTTCTGTGCTAACAGTGATTGAACTGCTTGCTTTACATTATTTTCATATAAAACCAAATATACCCAATACAGACCCATAGACTGAAAAGATGATGAAACTTGTAGAGTTTTTTTTGAACTCACCTGTTAGAATGCAAGTTGGGTGCTTGTTGTTCATGCACCGTACCAATGTATCGAACAACCACTTGAATGACTTTGCATCTCCGTCTCTGATCAGGGCAACATCAAATATTGTTGACTGCAAGTGATGGTTTGTTCCAACAAACACTCCCAGAGGCATATGAAATCTGTTGGTCTTGTAAGTTGTGTCGAATGTTACGCAATCGCCAAAGTCTTGATACGCTCCTCGGAAGCTTGCATTGGACCAGAAAATGTTTTTAATTGACTTGTCCTTGACTACTTGTATGTCATAGAAAAACTCATCATTGATTGCCTTCATGTCTCTGAAGAATGATACAAGTTTCAATACATCATCCAAATCATCTTTCCTTGCATTCATGGCTTTCCTGCAAATTACATGCAAACATGCATTTGTTATTTTTGCTAGCAAGGGTTGTGACTTAGGATGCTATGTACATTGCAGTATGTGCATGTTTGAATACTTACTGGTTTAGTAGGTCTTGTCCGGTCATGCTTAGGAAGTAGCTTCCATCTTCATTTTCAGATAGCATGGACATGATTGTTGTGTGCTTGACATCATGGTACTGCAGGAGCTTTCGTACTCCAAAATAGAGGGTCATAATTCTTCTGTGAGTGCAAGAATACCAGCATGTCATCAGTTTGCATGAGTTGGTGATTATGATTGTACTCAATGTCCACTGCCACGCATGTGTTATCCTCCTGCACCTTCACCCTCATTCTTGCATTGCAGCTGGTCCTCTGCGATGTTTTGTTTATTGCTGCTGTCGACCTCTGAAGCAAGTTGTGTGTTTCCTTGGAGCGCACAAACAAAATACTTGTGTTTGTCATTCCTCCGTCTTCTGATTCCAAAACCAGCGTATCTGTTATAAAATTCCTTGCTTTCTCTACATCTTGGAATCGCATCTTTAGTCTTGGTATTAGATAATTCGGGACATCCGGCATCTGCGGAAAAAGAAAAAATAATCCAAACGGCACGTTAAAATGCAGCTTATGAACTTGTTATCCTGGAGGGAGTAGAAATTTTGCAGATAATACAAGATACGTATATAAATACCTAAATATTTGTTTCACTTACGTGCGTTATGATCGCAACTCCACTGGAGTCTGCTGTTGTCCCTCTGGGATGGGGCACGACATAGTAATCATAGCAGGATGCAGGAGTGGATCACGAGGAGGAAGGAGGGCTGAAGATGGCCTCTCTCTTGTTTGCGTCCTTTTTGCTTGAGGTGGTTTTGGAGGTATTGTGATCCTGGTTTTGGTTTGCTCTTTTGTTTTGTGAAGCAATCCATCTACCTTATGTCCCGTACAATTCCGACTTGTAGCAGTAGCAGCAGGATCCAACGGTGGTAGTGTGCCGAGCACTCTCCTCCGTGTGTGTGTTCCTGTTGGATTTGTCCTGGGATCTGGTTTAGTTGCTTCCCTTTGGCATTGATGAGGCACACCAGGATAACCTCCAGAGTTACACACATGATTTAAGCAAACCCCCTCCACCATCTGCGTGCTGGGGAGTCTGCTGGTGGATACAAAGAATCTGCAGGGGATTTCCGGCGTCACCCAATTAGGTGGAGGCGCAAAGTTGTGCGGATAGGGCTGTGACCCAGCATCTTGGAAGTCTCCATGTGTTTTGGGTGTCATCCTTTTTTTGTCTGGAGCAGGTTGGTAATGTTGTTGGTGCATTTGAGGTGTGACCCATTTAGGGGTGGTGCAAGCGCGTCTGAGCTTAGGATTGTGTGCTTGCTCTTTGGGAACTTCTAAGCTTCTTCATGTGTCTCTCGTCTTCTGCCATAAAAGAAAAAATGTTTATTAAAACACAAGTTACATCTGCCTATACCTTTGTAACTGAACTAAGCATTATTCACAGCTTGAACTTCTCATATAAAAGTGGTGTTCATGTACTTATTATTTCCCTAGGACAGGTATCACACTCTGAACTGAGGTGAGAATCTGCCCATACTTCTGTACCTGAACTGAGCACTCTTCACAGAATGAACCTCACATTATGTTAATTCTACACTATTTGATTACTAATATGTCCCTGAAATGAGCACTCTCCACAACCTGAACTTCTTGTTTGCAAAGGGGAAATATTTTCTACAGTTAAAAAACATGAACCTTCATGAGTTTGAATGGTTGAACCACTAGTGCATACCAACCTGACCTTCATGTGATCACATGTATGTTTTGTTTTCCTTTTATTTTTTGCACACAACCAGATACATACCAACCTGAACTCTAGCATAGTTAATAGTTGAACTTCACATGGCTTTTCTCACGTGAATGCAGGCATATTTCCAAATGTTTTGTAGCACAGGTGAGGCTCACAAACTACGAACTACACATGGCTTTAAGAAAATAACAAGCGGAAGGAAGTTCAACCATACCACGGATAGAAGTTACATCGGCGTTCAGGAGCAGGGTTCCCAGACTTGCTTGCCTGCGGCCCATGGCGTGGGTCCATCAACGGCCTGGTACGGCCCATCGTCACGACGACCACTCAAGACCCTCGCGAGGGGCCAAGCCTCGTGAGGCGGATGAAACAAGACCTCCTCAAGGGCAGCCTCCCTAGGCTGGCTCACGAGGAGTGGAGCTATCAAGGTGAAGAGGTACCTCGCGAGGTTCACATGACGTGAGCCATGACGATCAAGGCCAGGTGGGCGCCAGCTGGCGCAGAGTACCAGTTGCCTCTTTGGTGCTAAAGGGGCAAGCGCGGGCGAGGAGTCCCGAGGCATCAGGCAAAGGTTTCCGTATCGGTGCAACAAGACCAAGACCAGCAGGACGGAGGTCACCGCGGAGCCCACAGCGGCGTCACCACCAGCGCCTTTGGCAGGCGAAGACTACTTTTACCAGGATAGCTTGTACTAGCTGTCCCCCTTCAAACTTGGCCGTTGTGGGATCCCTTCCCACATAACATTTGGGAAGAGGACCAGGGCCTCTATAAATAGGACTAGCCACCACCGTGAGGGGATGGGTGATCGAGACTCTAGGCAGATCATTCAGAGCATCCTTACCCTCACCAGCTCTTTGAGCCCAAGATCACTTGTACTCAAGAGGTTGTTCTTCCCTTGTACTTGTTCATCCTCAGCCTACAAGGCAATCCACCACACCACTTTGGAGTAGGGTATTACACCACAGCGGTGGCCCAACCGATATAAACTCTTGTGTCCCTTGTTACCTGGCTTTGGCGAGCTAGGCCTTGAGATCGTTGTGCGAGCGAGCTAGGATGAGAGAGATCTTCATGCGCACCCGAGTGTTCGAACCTCAATGGTTTGCTGGAACCTAGAATCCGACATTTGGCGCGCCAGGTAGGTGTGCGCCGAAGCTTCGCTCCTCCGTCGGCCTCGCCTCTTCATCCGGTCTCCATGGCTGGCACCGCTTCGACGGACGCCCGCGACGGTGCCATGGGGCTCAGGGCCCTCACCCCCGCTTTGCAGCGGGTGTAGTGGCCGTACAAGTTCAGGATGAAGATGTCGCTCCGCTACGACGGAGCGGCGGATCCATTGGCCTTCCTGCTGGCGTACGAGGAGGCCGTTCTGGATGCTGGGGCGATGACAAGGTCATGGCCAACTGGTTCCCCATGGCCCTCGCTGGTGTGCCACGTGCCTGGTTGCTCCACCTGCCGGGATCCTCTGTGTCTTCTTGGGAGTAGCTGCGCGGCCTATTCATCGCTCGCATCGCGGCACCAGCGCCGGTCGCCGTCGCGGCCCTCTCGGCGGCTCTGGCGCCGCCCTCGGACCGTCATGTCAAGCAGTTCTTCTGGCAGATCAGTGCTGCCTCTGTGCAGCAGGGAGCCCCTCCAGGATGCGCGGAACCCAGGGCCGACCTCACCTTCGACTCAAGGGACCACCCAGCAACCACCGCCGGCTCGGGCGCGCTCCTGACGCGCTGTACGCCCACCATCTGCAACGTAGCCGTGACCAAGACCCTCATTGACAGCGGGGCCGACCTTAACATGCTCTCCGTGGAAGCTTTCGACTTGCTTCACGTGCCGCATGAACGGCTCCGCCCCACCAAACCTTTCTCCAGAGTCGGCAGCGGCTCCACCCTCCCCCTAGGGTAGATCCGCCTCCCCATGACTTTCGGCACCCGCGACAACTACCGCACTGAGTTGGTCGACTTCGACATCGCCCGTATCGGCCTTCCATATAACGCCATCCTAGGGTACCCAGCCCTGCCTCAGTTCATGGCAGCGATCCATCCGGCCTACAACCTCATGAAGATGCTGGGGAGCAGCGGCGTCCTCACCGTGGCAAGGAACACCAAGGAGGCTCTGACGGCCCTCAAGCTCGCCTTCAGGGCCAAAGCAGACGCCACGATCGACGAGGCCGCCCGGGGCCAAGGGCAGCGTCGCGAAGAGGAAGCAGCTTTTCACTCAAGATCGGGCCAAAACAAAGAAAGTGTCGGTCGAGGAAGGCAGACCTCTGGAGCCACCTTCACCATAGGCGCCAACCTAGAGCCGAACCAAGAAGAGGCATTGGTGAGGTTCTGCGTGCGAACAAAGAAGTATTCGCACAGGGAGACCAAGCAGCTGGTAGGGGTCCCAAGGGGTAATCAAGCACCACTTAAGGGTGTGCCCCAACGTGCGCCTGTGAAGCGGAAAGCGACGACAATCCACGGAGAAGCAGTCCTTCATCGTCCGGGAGACCGCAAGCTGCAAGTGGCGAGGCGTTATCCGCGAAGTCCGGTACCCAGTGGTGGCGAACCACGTCGTCGTGCCCAAGAAAGCGGAAAAACGCATTTGTGTCGACTTCACCAACCTCAACAAAGCCTGCCCTCAAGACCGTTCCCGCTTCCGCGCATCGACCAGATCATCGACTCCACCGCTGAGTGCGACCTGTTGTGCTTCCTGGACGCTTTTTTGGGTTACCACCAGATCAAGATGGCAGTGGAGGATGTCGAGAAGACGGCCTTCTTGACCCCTTGTGGGGTATACTGCTACACCTGCATGCCATTCGGACTTCGCAACGCTGGGGCGACCTTCCAGCGGCTAATGCACATCGCCTTGGGCCAGCAGCTCGGGAGGAACACGGAGGCCTATGTCGACAACATCGTGGTAAAATCTCGGGAGGCGAGAACCCTGATTTAGGACCTGGAGGAGACCTTCGCCAGCCTGCACCAGGTGGACCTGTGGCTCAACCCAGAGAAGTGTGTATTTGGTGTTCCCTCTGACAAGCTACTCGGCTTCCTCGTGTCCCACAGGGGATCGAGGCTAACCCAGAGAAGGTCAAGGCGATAGAAGACATGAGCCCATCGCAAACTCTCAAGAAATCAGAAGCTTCATGAGCTGCGTGACCTCGCTAGGGCGCTTCATCTCCAAGTTAGAGGCGCCTGCATCGTTCTTCAAGCTGATGAAGAAGAAGGGCTCGTTAGTGGACCCCGAGGCCGACTTGGCGTTCAAGACCTCAAGAGATACCGACCAGCCCGCGGTGATGGTGGCGCCTCGCCCCTCGAGCCCCTAGTGCTCTACTGGCTGCCATGCCCCACTCAGCTAGTGGGGCATTGGTGGCCGTCTGGGAAGGCGTCGAGGCCAAGCGCGCCACGTGATGCCACCCTTTCAGCCGGAGCGGCACGACACCAAGACGGTGCTGCTAAAGCCACAATGACGCCCGCAGAAGATCAAGCCCTGCAAGACGGCGTTCTCAGGCCTGCAGAGGCCCTGATGGATGACCAAGTTCCTGAGGTCCCACCACCTCAGGAGGCGCCACAACTTCCGGCAGCCGCAGGCTCCATCGACGCTCCCGCCCTCGTCGAGCACCTGGTGTACCTCGTTAGCACGGTGTTGCGGGACGTGAGGGCACGGTACCCCATGACGTAGAAGCTTCTGCTCGCACTCCTAGTGGCCTTGCGCAAGCTGCGTCATTACTTCCAAGGCCACCCAATTAAGGTCGTCTCAGCCTACCCACTGGAGAGGGTGCTCCGGAGCCCCAACGCTGCGGGAAGAGTCGCTGAGTGGAACATCGAGCTGCAAGCGTTTCAGCTAGAGTTCAGCCCTACACCAAGGAGAAGTGCGGAACGATCGCGGAACGAATCACCAGAAAAGTTTCTCTCCCGGAGGGGGCTCAATTGGAGTTACGGTCGCGGAGTTATGAGGTGTAGAAGATCAGGGACTAATCTGTAAAGATTTATCCACAAACTGGTCCCTGGGCTGAAAACCAGAAAACCGATTTCAGAAAATACGCTTTCAGATGGAGAAAGCGCATTCTTAACATGATAGAAATGTATCGTTTTCCCGGAAGAAAACACATGCGGGAACAGCATGGGGCTGCCTTTGCACCCGATCAAAGGGAAGGGGCGCCAGGAGGCTGGGACAACGATGGCGGCGGTGCCATGAGGATACAAAGAGGCACAAACTTGGCGATCGGCCACTCCGTGACCAATAGAGGAGTGGGGAGGATCTACGGGACGCGGGAAGCTCATGGTGGCGGCGAGAGAGTGGGAAGCTCGAATGGTCGAGGCAGGGGTGGTGGCCGAGAGGTGAGGCGGCGGCGAACGTGGAAGCCGTGGCCATAGGGACGCCAATGACGAACTGGTAGGATGGAGATGCTCTCGGGAGGAGGGGAACATTTGGATGGGTCGGGAGGTGGAGAAGAGGACTAGGCTCGCTTGAAATGATAAGACCGGCGATGGCGAGGAGAACTCCAGCAAAAAGAGGAGGGGGCCGAGGACTCTGGTGGACTAGAGAGGCGAGGGAGGAGTGAATGAGCTGCGGGAGGACTCGGGCTCGCCTTATATAGACCCGGGGAAGGCTCTGGATCCTCATAAGCGAGCTTGAGCAGTGCACTAATGGTGGGCAGTGGCTAGGCATCGCACGGGCGTGGCGTTTGCGGCTCATTTAAGGCGAACCACGACGAGGCATCGATGCAGGGCGATGCAGGGCATGACGGGGAAGCTCACGGACAAAGTTTGAGGTCAAGACGAGCGAGGGCAGACGGAGCAGTGGCGGAGCGAGCCGGTCGTGAGTTTGCCATGACGCAAGCGTGATAACCATGCGCACTGGAGGAAACTCTGGGTTTTGGCCAGGCTGACCATGTCTACTGGATAGACCTTCGTGCCCTTAGTCAAAATGAGGAAATAAATAGGTTCAGGGGCAAAGAAGTGATTTATAGATGGCCCCAAAGCAAACCAGCAGCCAAGTGTTTGTGTTGTGCAGTGGGGACATGAGCTAGGTAACGCAGTAAATAGTTTGTCTGGTGATGACCACACACGAAGGTGATGTTGATCACCAAAAATTAGCTTAAGAGGAGGAGTTTAGATGAGGGTTACTGTAGAAACCACCATAATGGCCAGAATAAGAGATTAGGATGATGCACTCTTATGGAGAGGCAAGTTGAGCTGAAATTTGGCAAGTCTTAGTGATTTGGCCATATAGATATGCTGTAAAAATTTCATACCAAATGGACAAGCCAAAATGGTACACCTTCACAAGCATCCCCATCGACCGAAATTAGAAATAATTTTGGAGGAAAATGGCTTAATGAAATGGTACCAAATCTGGTTGAGATATGTTATAAAGAATGCGAGCACAATCTGGTAATTTCTTAGAATTAATGAAGCAATATAAAATATACTTTCTTCACAACCTGAAAATATTAGCAGAATCAAAGATTTGGTCCTGTGCCAACATAGATCAAGGGATGGAGATGAAATTTGGAGGAGTGTAAAGATATGAGCACATGAAGGAGTGTGCAAAAGTTCAACTCATTTGGATACTCCTAGCTAGTACTTCCTTCACAATGCCTTCTGTTTGATAGAAAGTTTGAAAAATTGCTGAGGAAGATTGGCTAGGCAAATAAAGTGGAATTTTTGCATGAGGCAATCATTTGGACATAAGAAAATGCCCAAAAGGTTTGGGAACAATAAGAAAGGATAGGTGGCACTTCCTTCACAGAAAGCCACACTAGATAGAAATGAAGAATAATTATTGGGGAACTATTCTTAGGCTAGGACAGGAAAGTTTGGGCATATTTGAGCAATATATGACCCAAGGGAATTATGAGAATTATTTGGGAATTTTCGGATGGACAGAAATATAGGTTGCTTCACAACCTTGGGCAGACAGGGTTATTCCTTTAATAGAAAAAAGGAATATTCCCTAGAAAAAAATTAGGGTTTGGTCAAGGAGTGAAGTGACATGATCTTGGCAAGGTTTTGAGAATGATGAGCCATTTGGGAGGGTGAATAAGATGATTTCCCAGGTGGCAAGTCCACAGAACCACTCAACAGAGCAAAAACTAAATAAACAAAAGAAAAAGGAAAGGGCCAGAAGCCAGGCTGTTACAACTCTTACCCCCTTAAAGAAATCTCGTCCTCGAGATTTGGTTGCTCAGGGAACAAGTATGACTTGAGGACACCGTTTCCAACTCGGGTATCCTTTTTCCTTTAGTTATTGTTTCCCCAAGAATTTTAGATGATCAACTTACCTTGCTCTGGGGTGGCTTGCTTCACCTTTCCCCAAATTCGCGGGTCTTTGCTCATATAACAATTCCTTTTTTGGCGTTGATTCTCCATACAGGGTGATATCCAATGGATCTGAGCATAATTTTTCTTTTGGTCATGAAGACCTTTTTACTACGTCATCGGGCTACTTCAAATAAATGCAGGCCTTACGGTTTCAATAAATCTGAGAATCATGGCCATTTTCCGACGAGGATCATTTGCTTACAAGTGGTACTGATTTATCTTGATTTATTTCTTTGGCTCGAGCATGGGATATGTACCAAAGATTCGGCTGACTTCTGGTGTGAGCAATATAACAGTGTATGGAGTTATAGCTGTGTCATACCTCAAATATTTACATCTTGAGACTGGCCCGACAGACTGACCGTGTACTTGATTCCGTCGGGAAGTATACCGGGTCTGAGCTGATTGTTTGGCTTTTGACTTTCTCATTTTTTCAGCATACCCATTTGTGGTATTGGGCTGTGAGATGCTTTTACACTGTCGCTAAAGTCAAACTATGGAGGTTGCAAAGGAATCTTGGATCTGACAGAACAGACTTGGATATTCCGTACTAACCATTTTAAGCGGCTTAGCGGGATATGAAGTCCGTGCATAACAAAGTAGACCTCTGAGGGGTATGCCTTTGTGGATCCATATGGAATCTGGCCACTAACTGACTTGGGTATCTGGACCCTGATGGTTGTGCAAAAATTGTCATACTTTTGCTATCAGCCTCATCCTTTAACGGTCATGATTTTCTTTGTTAGGATACCTTACTGAAATAACTTGGCCACACCTGTCCTTGATTCTTCGTATGACCATGTGTCGGAGTAATGGGCCACGAGTAGGCCAACCCAAAGCCCAGAACCTATCAAGACATCGGGGCTAGCAGCCGGCTCCTTGTCTCTTCTATCACGGGCGCCACCGGTCGGCGTCCGGGATATCGCACCTTGGTCTCGGCGAGGAGGCGGGTCGTTGTTCCGTCGGTTGGGCGCTTCAGTGCAGCATCCGGCCTCCTGCTGCTCAGCAGCCGCATCGAGGAGCCGCTGGACTGGCTCCGTCATGTGGCGACGCTCGTTGCCCTCGAGCTTTTCTAGCTCATCTGTTGCCGCCTGGGCAGCTCGTATGTTCTCCGCAGGCATGGCGTAGACAGGACGATATGTCCCGAACATGCTAGCAATGGTCGCGCCACGCTGCCGGATCTGGCCAATGCGGCTAGGCCCACCAGGAGCCGGTGTGCCACCAACAGCACGGTCCATCTCATGCTAGTAGGCCTCTGAAAGGCGTCCCATGCTGGCCAGCCGGTTGGCGCTCTCGACGAGCTGGACGCGGCATGCCTCCAGCGTCTTGGCGTCGGCGTCTTCCAGGATGGGCGCAGTCAGATATTGCATCAGCGCCTGCAACGGATCCTTGCCACCTCCGCCAGAGTGCTCGCCGTGGCTGATGATGAGCACTTCCGTGGCGGTGCTGCCGCCGCTGTCCACGCGAGGAAGCGGCTCATCGTAGGCCACCACATTGGTGGGGAACGCGTCAAGTGACGCTATGTCGGAGTCGACCAACATCGGGTCGGTGGAGCCAACTGACTCCAAGTCCACAGCAGGCTCGCTAGTGACATGGAGCTGATCGAGGAGGCTCGCGAGGCGGCTCTCGGGGCCATCACTGCCCGCATCGGACGCGGGCTCGTCGGAGAGGCGGACCTCGCCGACAAGATCGGCGAGGAAGCTTATTGCGCAAGCGACCTCCGCGCCATGCAGCGCGTTGGTGTAGACACCGTCTGGCGTGCCGGGCTGGATGCGCTCGCCAGGGAGGAATAGGGTTCCCGTCCAGAGCAGGTCTCCGGGAGACGATGCACCTGGCCCCACGGTGGGCGCCAAATGTCGGGGGTTGGGTGCGACATATGCCAATGGATGGCTTATCATGGTGGGAGCGAGTAGAACGTCGCCGGTGCCTGGAAGCGGGATGAGGCATAGACATGTATGCCGGCGGACTTTACCCAGGTTCGGGGCTCTCTGTGAAGATAACACCCCTAGTCCTGCTCTGCGGGGTCTCCGCATGATCACTAAGGCACTAGTGGTACAATGGCGCTCCTCGAGCTGTTTGCTAGAGGTGGAAGAAGCCAGGCACGCTCTCTCCTCCTCTAGGTTTGAGTCTAGTTCTAATAGGTTGGGAACCCTTTGCATGGGTGCCCTGGGGGGTTTATATAGGCCTACCCCCTAGGGGTACAATAGTAATCTGGCTGGGTGCAGGACCCAGCCGTTAGTCTATCTGGCCGCCGGCTTCTGTGCTGACTGCTAGGGCCCGCCGCTTGGTGGGTCCCGCCGGCTGGTCCGGTACGGAGCCGACGGGCCGCCCCCGCTGCTCGCGGTTCTTGCTGGCTGCTGATCACTGTAGCCGTGATGCTAATGACGCATGCTTGGTCAGGGGAGTGTGGCTACAGTCCCGCCACCTGGTGGGGTATCACTGTAGCCACTCCGAGTCTTATCGGGTTAATGGCGAATGGGCCCCGAGGAAATAACGGGCCGCTTCTTTGGGGCGGCCTCCCTCGGGTCCGACTTGAGAGGATCCGCCGTCTTCCAGCTCTTGCTGATCGGTAGGGCCAGCCATCTTCAGGCCGTACCGACAGACGGTCGTGGGAGCAGGGCATCGCCTGACAAGAGTGATGTCAGGGGCGGAGTGGCAATAGTGCCGCGGCGGGCGGAGATCTCCGCTGACGAACCTTGTGGCACGCCCGGCCCTGGATTCGGGGTGATGGGCTGCACTCTAGTCTCATCATGCCTTGTCTTCTTTATGGGGCGCGGACTCTGAGGGCGCCGTGGGCTGACTGCTAGGAGTCGGCCTCTCTGGAGGCCGCCTGCTAGGAGTCGGCCCATATCGGGGCCGCCTTCCTGAGCATGGCCGTCTTCTGGCAGTCGGTCGTTCGGCCAACCGGCCGCCAGAAGGCGGAGACTTATCTTGATGTCCTGAAGGGCGCAGCCGGCCCCGATGTCTTGAAAGGTTCATGTACTCGGGTTAGCCTACCCGTGGCCCATTACTCCGACACTAACCTTAGTTCATACGGCAATACTTATTTTTCTAAGCAAACTTTTTTCGAACATCGTTTTATATGCCAGAACTTCTTGTGTAAGCTGACCTGAACTTCAAATTGTATAATTATTTGCTGGTTGCTCTTTTATGGAATACAACACAAGCACCTCCTACCATAATATACCTGAACTTCCACCGTAATCTTACTTGAACTTCGTAGTGTATATTTTTGATTTTTATTCTTGCTTCCTCTTTCATGGAATACATCACCGGCACAACACTCCTCTCATAATATACCAGGACTTCTGCAGTAATATTACTTGAACTTCACAATGTATATTTTTTATTTTAATACTACTTGCTCTTTCATGCAATACATCACCAGCACAACACTTCCTGCCATAATATAGCGGGACTTCTGCAGTAATATTACTTGAACTTCACAGTGTATAATTTTCATTTTATTACTGCTTGCTCTTTCATGCAATACATCACCAGCACCTCCTCTTATACTATACTAGTACTTCTGCAGTAAGCTTACTTGAACTTCTACTGTATAATTTCTTTGAAACTTCAACAATAAAAGTTCAAGTAAGCTTCTCCTAAAATACTGTTTCAAAAGTGGAGTAATATTCTGCACATTGACATGACATGAGTTTGCTTTGTTTAATTGACCTAGTCTAACTGTTCATCAGCCTTGCACTCCTCCTAGGCTTTGGTTGCAGTGGTTTTTGCTTGACATGTACCCCTTCCTCTTCATCTTCCTCTTTCAATTCCTATTCATTGTCCTCTTCCTCTTCATCATCTGTCAGTATTCTGGGAACGGGGGTCCCCAGACTTGCCTGCCTGCGGCCCACGGCGTGGCTCCATCAATGGCCTGGTACGTCCCATCTTCATTGACAACAACTTAAGACCCTCGCGAGGGGCCAGGCCTCGCGAGGCGGACGATACAAGACCTCCTCAAGGGCAGCCTCACTAGGCTGGCTCGCGAGGAGCGGAGCTATCAACGCGGAGGGGTACCTCGCGAGGTTCACGTGACGTGAGCCATGACGATCAAGGCCAGGCGGGCGCCAGCAGGTGTAGATTACCAGTTGCCTCTTTGGTGCTAAAGGGGCAAGCGCAGGCGAGGAGTCCCGAGTCATCAGGCAAAGGTTTCCACATCGGTGCAACAAGACCAAGACCAGCGGGATGGCGGGGACGGAGGTCACCTTGAGCCATGGCGGCGTCACCACCAGCGCCTTTGGTAGGCGAAGACTACTTTTGTCATGATAGCTTCTACTAGTTATCCCCCTTCAAACTTGGCCATTGTGGGATCCCTTCCCGCCTAACATTGGGAAGAGGATCAGGGCCTCTATAAATAGGACTAGCCACCACTGTAGAGAGGGGATCGACCGATCAGACTCTGGACAGATCCTTCAGAGCATCCTCATCCTCACCAGCTCTTTGAGCCCAAGAACACCTCTCCTTAGGAGGTTGTTCTTCCCTTGTACTTGTTCATCCTCAGTCTACAAGGCAATCCACCACACCACCTTTGGAGTAGGGTATTACACCTAGCAGTGGCGGGGACAGTATAAACTTTCATGTCCCTTGCTCTTCGGGTTCGGCGAGCAAGGCATTGAGATCGTTGTGCGAGCAAGCTAGGGTTAGAGAGAGATCTTTGTGCGCACCCCAGTGTTCGAACCTCAAGGGTTTGTCGGAACCCACAATCCGACATTTGGCGTGCCAGGTAGGGGTGCGCCAAAGCTTTCTCGTCCATCGGCCAACTAGCCGTCGCCCTGCGGCTCCAATGTCCGACGATCCGAGGACCCAAGCCAACCGCTAGGCGGCCTGGCCCGCTCGGGCGCCGCCAACTGCGCCAGAAGACCTCAACTCCGCGCTCCAGGCGGCCCGAGCACCGCCCGGCACCCGTGGACATGGGCAGCGCGGGCCGACGCCCATCGCCCTCGCGCCGTGGTGCACGCGCGCCGCCGCGCGATCCTCGGGCTACGCCGCGGCAGCGGCACCACACACGGGCGGGAGCGGTGAACATGCGAGCCGTGCTCATCGTGGCGCGAGCTGTTGCGGTGCAGAGCTGGCGGAAGCGGCGAGATGCGCCATTGGGCGAGTTGCTGAACTGCTGGGCGCTGGCTGCGAGGCACACCGCCTTCGCTCCTTGGCCACACCTGTGTCGTGGCGGAAGCGCGTGAGGCCCCGGCGAGCCTGCGCGCCCCTAGGGCGTCGGGGATCGGCGACACGGGCACTGAGTCTGGCGCTAGCCATCTTGCCGCGACCGTGCCATTGCCGGGGAGGGACAAGTCTTGACGATTCGCCGCAAGGGCGCTCGAGCTACCCCCTAGCGGCCACGAGGGCCAAGCGCCGCGATTCATGGCCCATGGCGCGGGGACACAGGTGGCGATCACGGCAAAGCGATTGCGAGCGCCTACATGCCCGCATGATGAACCTGGAATACTGCCGGGAAGGCTTGGTCCGTTTCCCGGACCGGGGCGAGCAGCTGGAGGGCGGCGCGAGCCTTTCATGAGTCATTCGGAGGCTTTGCCGACCCCCCTTGGCGGCGGCGATGGTGGGGTATGGTCAATGTCTCAGGAGCAAGCTTACGCTAACCCTGAACTGCAGGAGAACCAGGCCGTGTTAGCAGTCGGAGACCTCGAGGCGATGGCCCAGCCAGTGTAGGGCGGTGCTCGGTGGCTGCGCGAGAGAGGCCGAGCAGGCCCTCCCCGCGCTGCACGGAGCAAGGTGTTGCACGAAGGTAGGCCTTCTGCCGGGGGAAGCGCCGGCGGGCCTCCCCCCCGACAGAGGGCCCGTGGTCGCCGAGGGTGCCGCCAGCGTCCCCTTTGCCCCTTGGTCTCGTCCTGGTTTCCGGACGCCCTAACGGTGGTCGAGGGTGGCGCAGGGCGGGGCCCTTGTCTGGCGATATGAAGGCTCGTGCCTGTGAAAGTCTCCGCTCATGACACTCTCGCGTAATAAGGAGTGGGGTTGTACACGCCCCGGACTCCGGAGTGCCTCCCTCGGGCCTCGGGGGCTCCCGCCCATGTCCTAGTGGAAGCACCATGCTTCGTGCTGGCCGTCGACACTGTCCCCCAATGACTATGCTCACAGCCAGTGAAAGCACTTAGCTCCGCGCTGGTGGGAAGACAAGAAGACTATCTAGGTCTCCGACGTGGCCATTTGATTTCAACCCCTTTTCTGTAGCTCAATTTGCAGCCTTTGGATTTGAATTTCGAGTCATATTTTCATTGGCAAGTGCGGGGGGTGTCTTTTTTCGTCCATGTTGATTTCTTGAGTTTTTTGGTTACGTGCTTTGTTTGAGGCTCGTGCCCCCCCCCCTTGCAGCACCTCGCGGCGCGGGCTGGGCGTGTATCACGGCGCTCACGCACGCTTTGCAATGGGCTAGCGCTCGTTTCTCGCGAGGCCCTCTCTGGCGAACTAGCAGGCTCCTCGAAGCCAAAGGCCTCACGAGCGGCGAGGACTCACCTCGGGAGAAATATGCACCGACAGCTACCAAATCAGTTTGAAGCCTGCCGGGACCGAGGTAAGTTACAACAGCAAGACCGCGGGGGGACTCGCGAGCTTGCAAAAGCACATTTGAAGAATGACCTAAGGAATAAAACAGTAGTCTGCTTACATGAGGGGCTCCCCTCCCCAAAATGCTCTTACACCTTGAGGGGCCATGCCCAAGTCTTTGCATGCAGGTTCAAAACAAAGGAGCGTGGGCTCAATCAGACTTGTCGCTCGCCGTGTCCTCCGTGTCGCTCCCGGACGCGCTGCTGGCACTGGCGCTGGCATCGCCCTCGCCAAATCGTCAACCGCGCCGCCCTCATTCGCCACGACCACCACCGCATCGTCCTCGAAAGCGAAGGCCCTGACCAGGGCGTCCACATTGTCGTCCACCCAGCGTGCCAGGTTGTCCCGGATGACTCCAAGCACTGGGGCGATGGCAGCATTGAAGTCGAAGTGAGGGTCGGCATTCTGGAGATGGCTGAAAACGCGGGAGAACGCACGCCCGAGGAGGCCTCGGCTCTTTTCCTCAACAAGCTCGCGAACCCTCTCGGCCCGGTTCTCCAGGCGCGTCATGACATCGGTGAAGAAGCAGAGATGACTGGCATAGTCTTATGAGTTGGGATGAGGGGCGTGCTCATCGCAGATGGCTCCCAGCACCTGGTTGGCCCTTACCCTGATGTCCCGGAGTATGGGGGCGTGTTCACGCTGCAACCTCTGCCAGCGGAGCGCCTCATCCTTGCTCTGTTGCGCAAGGGACTCGGCATCAGTAACCCGCTGCTGAAGCGGGAGCAGTTCAGCGCGGGCGGAGGTCAACTCAGCCTGCACGAAGACCAGGGCAACCATGGCGGCCTTCTCGCGCTGCTCCTCTTCATCCAACCATGACCTGAGGGCGACGGTCCTATCCTCAGCTTCGGCCTCCAAGAGCTTCAGCTTCAAGTCGTGCCTGTTGGCAAGGTCTGCACGAGCCTCCGCCACCCTATGGTCAACTTCCTCTAGGATCCTGGCCTCGCGCGCACTGGCAGCATCCTCCGCCTGAGCAACCTGGCGCTCCCTTGTCTCTAACTGTTCAAGCTCGAGGCTGCGCTCCGTGGCCTCCAACATCAGTGCTTGCTCGCGCTTCAAGATCTCCTCCTCTTCGGAAGGCGCCCCCTTCATCGACGCCAAGGCAACCCTGCGCGCCTCAACTTGCTGCTCCAAGGAGGCGTTCAGGGCCTGGAGCTCCTGCCTGCGCTTCTCTGCGATCTCGCGGTGATGGTCAGCCTCCCCGGCCTCCTCCAAGGCTCGGGTGCTGGCCTCGCGCGAGGTCGCAAGGAATGCATCGGCCTTCGTGTTGGTGTCCTTGCACTGGAGACGCTCGAGGTTGATAGCCACCATCAGTTGATGCCATTCGTCCACCAGCTGAAGGCCCTCGGTTTCAAGCGAGGCGTCAACATCCTGAGCTCTTCCCCAAGCCGGCTCAGCGCCCATCGCCTCCGGAAGAGCTCGTGGCGACAGCAGCACCCGCTTGCGTGCAAGCTCGAGCGCCGACCGAGTCCGTCCGCCAAGCCAGAGGCCGTTGAAGAAGTTCGAAGTGGCTCCCCTCCTCCTAGCAGGGGGCTGGTGGCCGGCTCCTTTCCAGTCGCCGTCCGGGCCTCGGCGAGGGCCCAGAGGGGCTGAGGCTCGTTTCTCGAACTAGAGGCCAGGGCCGAGGTCAACCAGCCGCGGTCAATAACCAGAGGGGGAGATCTTGGCACACCTTCCGCATCCCAGGTGGGACCGCGAAGGAGGGACGGCAATAACTCAGGATCAAGATGTCAGGCCGGCATGTCCACCTCTCCGGCCAACCTCGCGCCAGGCGCGGCGGGCAAGCGTAAGGCGCTCAGGGTCAACGGAGGACTCGAGGCAGGACGAGGTTGCTTTTTGGGGGATTTCGCTGCCTTAGCAGAGGGGGCCCTGAGGAACCACGGTCAGGAGGGGAAGCAAGCACTCAAGGAATTACGAAGATAAGGTACTCACTCGTCTATGGCAATGTACTTCCTCTGCTTCAATGGCCGGAAGGCATCGCCATTGCAGCTTGGAGACCCCTTCCTCTTGCGGAGCGCGTTGAAGTTCAGTCGGAGTTAGCCGAAGCCCTGGGTGTGATCACCATCGCCGGGCGCGGTTGGGTGTGGCTCTGAGGCGACCTCAGGAATGCTGGGCTGCGGGGGGCCCTTGGCCTCCACCTCGTGGCGACCCGCCAGGGCCTCAGGGGCTTCAACCTCACGAGCAGCGGACTGCGTCGTCCCCCCGGTCGCTTCCTCAAGACGGCTACCTCGAGCCCCAGGAGATGGTGCTTCAGGAGCCCCGGGCGACGTCGGCTCCTCTGGAGCCGCGTCGCCAGGGTTCGACAGCGGTCGCCCCCCTGCGCCTACTTCTAGGGCGAGTGCCGCGCTGGCGGCGGGCAGGGGAGCCACAAAGATAGCGCTGTCGCGAGGCCCTTCAAGGCCAACCGGACGAAACCCCCATACGTCAAAGGGGCATCTGCCTCGCGAATTCCACCTTGTTCGAGTAGAAGTACAAGAGGAAGCCCTCGTCCGGCATGTTGGCTGGCGACGGGTCGCCCGTCAGGAGCTCAAGCACAGTTCGTTGTGCCTCAAGAGGAAGCCCAGGCTCGTGGAGCTTGATGCAGTCTTGGCCGCCGGAGAGAGTCCACATTGGACGAGAGTGGCGCTGAAGCGGAGCAATACGACGCTGGATGAACTCCTTCACCACCATGGGCGTTGTCACGTCGAGGTCCTTGAGCCTAGTCAGCCGGCGCCAGACATGGGCAAGACGCGGGTGCCATCGGAAGCGAGAGCAGGGGGCTGAGCACGCCGGCGTCCACGAACACCCACCGTCTCCGAAACCCGCTCACACACGACGAGAGCTCGAAGTCAATCCCCGAACTGGCAGTTGCAGCCACGGCTTGGAAGCTCACGCATCCCGAGCGCTGCCGGGGGTTGGTCAGATGCAATGAGAAGAAGTGGCGAAGTAAGGCCACGGAAGGAGCGATGCCCACCATGGCCTCGCAGACAAAGGCGAAGACAACAAGAAGGATGATGGACTTGGGATCCAGGTGCAGCATATTGATCTGGTAGTGAGAAAGTACGGCATTGAAGAAGGCGGAGAAGGGGGGAATCAGGCCAGCCCACAGGGCGTAAAGATGAATGTGGACCTCAGTGGCTGTCTTGTCGACCGCAGCACGGGATGCGGGCCAGGCCACCGTCTTCCCCCACTCGTTGGAATCCGCAGCGAGCGCTGGGCAGACCTTGTCCATCGCCTCTTGGTTGAGCACCACCGACTGCTCAACGGCGGGCTCAAAGGCCGGCGGCGCTTCGGCTGGAGCCTGGGGATTCTTCTTCCCCTTCTTCGTCCGGCTCGGCGCCATGGCGATGGAGAGGATGGGGTCTTGATCCGATTGGAGGAGGAGACCGTGGTTTTGGAAAGGTGGAGGAGTTGACAAGTGCGCCACCAGCAATGAAGGTGGACCTGTGTAGACCACGGTGGCCGCCTAGCCAGGCGGATATCAAGGTAGCCTGGGGAATCGGAGACGCCCACGTCCTGGCAGTCGACACGCGTCAATCAAGGCCACAGGTGGTTCGGGCCCGCAGCACTCTGATACGTCTCCAACGTATCTATAATTTATGAAGTATTAATGCTATTATATTATCCATCTTGGATGTTTTATGGGCTTTATTTTACACTTTTATATTATTTTTGGGACTAACCTATTGACCCAGAGACCAGTGCCAGTTCCTGTTTTTTCCCTTCTTTCAGTGTTTCGGAGGAAAGGAATATCAAACGGAGTCGAAACGGAATGAAACCCTCTGGAGAAGTTATTTTTGGAAGGAAAGCAACCTGATAGACTTGGAGTGCACGTCAGGAAAGAAACGAGGGAGCCACGAGGTAGGGGGCGCGCCCTCCACCCTCGTGGGCCCCTCGTGGATCCCCTGACGTATTTCTTCCGCCTATATATATCCATATACCCTAAAGCGATCGAGAACAGAATAGATCGGGAGTTCCGCCATGAAAACCTCGAGCCACGAAAAACCAATCGGGACCCTATTCGGCACCTGCGGAGGAACCCTCACCGATGGCCATCTTCATCATCCCGGCGCTCTCCGTGACGAGAAGGGAGTAGTTCACCCTCGGGGCTGAGGGTATGTACCATAGCTATGTGTTTGATCTCTCTCTCTCTCTCTCTCTCTCTCTCTCTCTCTCTCTCTCTCGTGTTCTTGATTTGGCACGATCTTGATGTATCGCGAGCTTTGCTATTATAGTTGGATCTTATGTTGTTTCTCCCCCTCTACTCTCTTGTAATGGATAGAGTTTTCCCTTTGAAGTAATCTTATCGGATTGAGTCTTTAATGATTTGAGAACACATGATGTATGTCTTGCCGTGCGTATCTGTGGTAACAATGGGATATCATGTGATTCACTTGATGTATGTTTTGGTGATCAACTTGCGGGTTCCGCCCATGAACCTATGCATAGGGGTTGGCACACGTTTTCGTCTTGATTATCCGGTAGAAACCTTGGGGCACTCTTTGAGGTTCTATGTGTTGGTTGAATAGATGAATCTGAGATTGTGTGATCCATATCGTATAATCATACCCACGGATACTTGAGGTGACATTGGAGTATCTAGGTGACATTAGGGTTTTTGTTGATTTGTGTCTTAAGGTGTTATTCTAGTACGAACTCTAGGGCTGTTTGTGACACTTATAGGAATAGCACAACGGATTGATTGGAAAGAATAACTTTGAGGTGGTTTCGTACCCTACCATAATCTCTTCGTTTGTTCTCCACTATTAGTGACTTTGGAGTGACTCTTTGTTGCATGTTGAGGGATAGTTATATGATCCAATTATGTTATTATTGTTGAGAGAACTTGCACTAGTGAAAGTATGAACCCTAGGCCTTGTTTCAACGCATTGCAATACCGTTTACGCTCACTTTTACCACTTGCTACCTTGCTGTTTTTATATTTTCAGCTTATAAATACCCATATCTACCATCCATATTACACTTGTATCACCATCTCTTCACCGAACTAGTGCACCTATACAATTTACCATTGTATTGGGTGTGTTGGAGACACAAGAGACTCTTTGTTATTTGGTTGCATGGTTGCTTGAGAGAGACCATCTTCATCCTACGCCCCCCACGGATTGATAAAACTTAGGTCATCCACTTGACGGAAATTTGCTACTGTCCAAAAAACCTCTGCACTTGGAGTCCCAACAACATCTACAAGAATAAGGTTGCATAGTAGACATCAAGCTCTTTTAAAGCGCCGTTCTGCCGGGAGGCTAGGTAGCGGCACTCACACCCGTCAACTAAGCTCTTTTTAAGGCGCCGTTGCGGGAGGTGAGTGCTTGAAGGTATATCTTTAGATCTTGCAATCGAATCTTTTAGTTTCTTGTTTTATCACTAGTTTAGTTTATAAAAGAAAACTACAAAAAAATGGAATTGAGTTTGCCTCATACGCTTCATCTTTTTAATATCTTTCATGAGTATGATGGAAAGGAAAATTGTGCTAAAATGCTAGAAGGAGAATTACATAGAATGCTTGGCATAAAATATGTGAATGATGAGCATGATTGCAATGTTGTTAGTACGAATTCTTTGAATATCCATGATACTAATGAAAATTATTATGAGAGAGGAACATGAGCTCTTACATATTGCAATAATATCAAGTTTTCTCTCTATGTGTTGAAATTTTTGAAGCTGCACTTGTTTTGCCTTCCTATGCAAGTTGATTCTTGTTCCCATAAGTTGTTTGCTCACAAAATCCCTATGCATAGGAAGTGGGTGAGACTTAAATGTGCTAGTCATATGCTTAATGATGCTCTCTTTATGTTTCAATTCTTATCTTTTATGTGAGCATCATTGAAATCATCATGCCTAGCTAGGGGCGTTAAACGATAGCGCTTGTTGGGAGGCAACCCAATTTTATTTTAGTTTCTTGCTTTTTGGTTCTGTTTAGTAATAAATAATCCATCTAGACTCTGGTTAGATGTGGTTTTATGTTTTAATTAGTGTTTGTGCCAAGTAGAACCTTTGGGAAGACTTGGGTGAAGTCTTTATGATCATGCTGTAAAAAACAGAAACTTTAGTGCTCACGAGATTAGCTTCAACCTTTTACTGGAGAGTGCTATTTAGTTTATTCTTTTTTCATATGATTACTAGACAAATTCTCAGGTCCACCAATTTATTTTAGAATTTTTGGATTTCCAGAAGTTTGCGTTAGTTACATATTAGTACAGACTGTTCTGTTTTTGACAGATTCTGTTTTTCGTGTGTTGTTTACTTATTTTGATGACTCTATGGCTAGTAAAATAGTTTATAAACCATAGAGAAGTTGGAATACAGTAGATTTAACACCAATGTAAATAAATAATGAGTTCATTACAGTACCTTGAAGTGGTGTTTTGTTTTCTTTCGCTAACGGAGCTCACGAGATTTTCTGTTAAGTTTTGTGTTGTGAAGTTTTCAAGTTTTGGGTAAAGATTCGATGGACTATGGAATAAGGAGTGGCAAGAGCCTAAGCTTGGGGATGCCCAAGGCACCCCAAGGTAATATTCAAGGATAACCAAGAGCCTAAGCTTGGGGATGCCCCGGAAGGCATCCCCTCTTTCGTCTACTTGCATCGGTAACTTTACTTGGAGCTATATTTTTATTCACCACATGATATGTGTTTTGCTTGGAGCGTCATTTTATTTTCTTTAGCTTTGCTTGCTGTTTGAATAAAATACCAAGATCTGAAAGTCTTAAATGTTAGTGAGTCTTCACATAGCTACATAATTATTTAACTACTCATTGATCTTCACTTATATCTTTTTGGAGTAGTTTGTCATTTACTCGTGTGCTTCACTTATAACCTATGAGTAAATGGTTGAATGATTTGAATGTCATAAATATAAAATTATATATGATTCATATGCCTTTCCCATGGGGAGTAATGCCTTCACATATAAGAAGTATAGGTGGTAAATTTATTGAAGGTTAGCAAACATTGTCTTGGTCACTTGAACAATTCATGAAAGAATATTGAAGGAAGGGAGGTTTCACATATAAATATACTATCTTGGACATCTTCTATCATTGTGATCCCCATTAATTATTTTCAAACCTGATCAAATTAGTTGAAGTTGGACAAGGAAGACAACATAATGATTTATGCTTGGGTATATTTGTATAAGTTATATTGTTTTGGATCCTCTAACATGTGGTGCTTGCTATTTAGAATCCTTTGCTAGCCAAAATATTTGTACTAAGCAGGAATACTGCTTGTGCATCCAAACTCCTTGAACCAAGTTTCTTCCATGAGTGTCCACCATATCTACCTATATCACGGTATTTACCTGCCGTTCCAAGTAAATTTGCATGTGCCAAACTCTAAACCTTCAAATAATAATCTGTTTTGTATGCCCGAATCGCTCATGTAGCGACTACGGGTTAGCAGTATCTTCCATGCTAGGTGGGTTATTCTCACGATGAATGGACTCCGCTCATCATTCACGAGAAAATGGCTGGTAACTGGGATGCCCAGTCCCATGATCAAAAGATCGAAATCAAATCAAAAATAATTGCAAACAAAACTCCCCCAGGTTTGATGTTAGTTGGAGGCACCCGTTGTTTCGGGCAAGCCATGGATTGATGATTGTTGGTGGAGGGGGAGTAAAAAACCTTTCTGTTTGGGAACCGCCTATAATGTATGTAGTATGGAAGATATTGGGAACTCCTGGTCGTTATGTTGACAATGAAAGCATACCTCTCAAAATTATTTTCATCTCTGTTTTTGCTTGAGCTCGGCACCTCTGCAAATCCTGCTTCCCTCTGCGAAGGGCCTATCTTTTACTTTTATGCAAGAGTCGGTAGTATTCCTTCTCATTCCAACCTACACTTTAGTTGGCAAGCATCATGTGATGGAAAGATCTAGGCATATATGGCCATTCAAATATATTTGAGCATGAATTATTATTGTTGACATTACCCTTGAGGTAAAAGGTTGGGAGGCGAAACATTAAGCCCCTATCTTTCTCTGTGTTCGATGAATACTATTTGTTCTAAAAATATGCTTTGAGTGGTAGCAATCATGAAGACTAAATGATAGTTGAGTATGTGAAGTTTGCTGAATCAAAGCTCTGACATAGACTCTTCCTGAAAATAAGATGAATTGCAATTATTTGATGGTGAGAACATAGTTTGTTAGTTTTCAAGAAAGCTTATGATCTATGCTTTAACATGTGAATAGTTTGTTACTTGATCATGCAAAGTTCTATGAGTTGAGCTACTGTGACATATAATGATGCTAGAGAAGGTGATTGAAATTATCATTGATCAAACTTATGCACTGCTAGCATTCACACTTCATAAATTCTTTCTTTTATCATTTACCTACTCGAGGGGCGAGCAGGAATTAAGCTTGGGGATGCTGATATGTCTCCAACGTATCTATAATTTATGAAGTATTCATGCTATTATATTATCCATCTTGGATGTTTTATGGGCTTTATTTTACACTTTTATATTATTTTTGGGACTAACCTATTGACCCGAGCCCAAAGTGCGATTCGTTTTTCCCTTGTTTGATGTTTGAAGAAAAGGAATATCAAGCGAATCGAAGCGGAATGAAACCTTCTGGAGAAGTTATTTTTGGAAGGAAAGCAACCTGATAGACTTGGAGTGCACATCAGGAAAGAAACGAGGGAGCCACGAGGTAGGGGGGCACGCCCTCCACCCTCATGGGCCCCTCGTGGCTCCCCTGACGTATTTCTTCCGCCTATATATATATCCATATACCCTAAAACGATCGGGGAACAAAATAGATCGGGAGTTCCGCCGCCGAAAACCTCCAGAACCACGAAAAACCAATCGGGACCCTGTTCCGGCACCCTGCCGGAGGGGGGAACCCTCACCGGTGGCCATCTTCATCATCCCGGCGCTCTCCATGACGAGGAGGGAGTAGTTCACCCTCGGGGCTGAGGGTATGTACCAGTAGCTATGTGTTTGATCTCTCTCTCTCTCGTGTTCTTGATTTGGCACGATCTTGATGTATCGCGAGCTTTGCTATTATAGTTGGATCTTATGTTGTTTCTCCCCCTCTACTCTCTTGTAATGGATTGAGTTTTCCCTTTGAAGTAATCTTATCGTATTGAGTCTTTAATGATTTGAGAACACTTGATGTATGTCTTGCCGTGCGTATCTGTGGTGACAATGGGATATCACGTGATTCACTTGATGTATGTTTTGGTGATCAACTTGCTGGTTCCGCCCATGAACCTATGCATAGGGGTTGGCACACGTTTTCATCTTGATTCTCCGGTAGAAACCTTGGGGCACTCTTGGAGGTTCTATGTGTTGGTTGAATAGATGAATCTGAGGTACTACTTTTGCCAGGATAGCTTGTACTAGCTGTCCCCCTTCAAACTTGGCCTTTGTGGGATCCCTTCCCGCCTAACATTGGGAAGAGGACCAGGTCCTCTATAAATAGGACTAGCCACCACCATAGAGAGGGATCGACCGACCGGACTCTGGGCAGATCCTTGAGCATCCTCATCCTCACCGGCTCTTGAGCCCAAGAACGCCTCTCCTCGGGAGGTTGTTCTTCCCTTGTACTTGTTCATCCTCTGCCTACAAGGAAATCCACCACACCACACTAGAGTAGGGTATTACACCACAACAGTGGCCGAACCATATAAACTCCCGTGTCCCTTGTTCTTGGGTTGTGAGCTAGGCCTTGAGATCGTTGTGCGGCGAGCTTGGAGAGAGAGATCTTCGTGTGCACCCAGTGTTCAAACCTCTAGGGTTTGCAGAACCCACAATCTAACATCATCCTCTTCCTCTTCCTCCTCGCATTCCACTTCTTCTTCCTCTTCGTCTTCCTCTTCTTGATGGTGTCTTCATCTTCGTTTTCCTCTTCATCTTCCACCACTTTCTTGTTCTTTGGCTCTAGGATTTTCTTTCTGTTTCTTCTCGGCCTTTTGCTTGTCTTTTCAGCATCTCGTGCTTGGGCATGTTCTTGCATTATGTGGTTCATACTCCTTGCATATGCTACAAAGTCTACTGCTTGCTTTCTGTGGGTATGGTCCCTTCTTTTGTTCTATAACTTTGTGCTGCTGTTTTTGAACTTTGGATTGCTTGACCTCCTCGGCATTGTTTCTTTCTAAGAGTGTTGGACAGGTGAGCTTGTTGTGTCCTGCAGCCTTTTTAGACACACTACATTGCCTGTCTCTAAGTGGCACTCCGTTCTCATCGAGCACGATGACTCTTCCTGCAAGTGGTGCCTATATTTGAGCTCTCTTGTCACTTTTCTTTGCTGCAGAAATTTTCTTCCTACCCTTTGTTTCAGAGTACAGTGGCAGTTTCATCATTTCTTGCTGCCGCTGCTGCATTAATTGGTCAACACCCTGCTTGCATTGGTTGGCTTGAGCAGCGGCGTGGAGCATTTCAGCTGCATAATAATGGTCATCTTCAATTTCAGCACCATCTTCAGCCATCCTTTCGTCAGCATCATCTCGATTTGCTGAATGTATTGCATCAAGCTCTTACACAAGCCTCTTGAGAACATAGAAGGCTCTGTCATATTGCTGGTCACATCTCCTCGCTTTCTTGTTAACCATCAAATTTAGTTGCAGCAAGATGTCTTGCTTCGATAGTCTTGAGCTGCCATCCGATGCAGTTGTGTTGTAGTCCCTTGTATCAAAGGTTGGTTGTGATTTTGCAGTCTTTGTGTACCATTTGAGGATATACTTGTCTGGAAATTTGTCAGGCTTCAGGTAGTCCAGTATGTTCATGATCTGAAAGCGAGAACATGCCTGCATTTTGTGATGAATGCAGAATACATAGTTTGTGAGCCAACAATGAGTTTCATAAATTTATATGATACTACTAGTTTAGCTATTTAATGAGTTTGTTTTCCGCTCACTGTGTGTGTCCAAAGCTTGCATTCACACTCGTATATTTCATTCCACAGGTCAGCTACAACCTGGAATTCATGCTTTGACCAGCAAATCTGTCTTAAATCATCATGGCCAGCTTTGTTGTGGTAGTACACAAGGTACTTAGTGGGCTCTGCTATAGGCTTTCTTGCGAAATAAGCGTGGCTTTTCTCCTAGTCCTCATCTCGGTGTACACGGCTCTCATCTACTTGATAGACATGTCTTCCTCGTGGCCGTAAGTTGTTTTAAATCACAGAGTTAGTCGCACATGTCAAAAAAAGAGATTAGTCGAAGCAGAGTCATGGGTTTTATTTTTTAAATTTCAAAGTGCACATGTTGAAGGAAAACACAATGATGGGGGTGTTTTTTTTTTGTATTCATACCATGCTGGTCATTGTTTGCTCGTTCTCCTTTTGCATCCGAGTTTGTATGCAAGCATTTACCCGCCTAGCAAACTTTTGTAGGTTCTGGGTCCCCTTGACAAACCCTCTCTTGAGCACATGATTCATGCTCTCGTTGTGTGGAAGTCATTCTAGCACAGAAAATGTTCTTATAATATGTTGAAATCCACATTTTCCTATCACTCCACGGCTGCATCATCATCTGGTCATTCTCCAGGTTGTACTTGTGCACGAGTTCAGCCCAGGCAGTTTCAAACTCCATTGGCATCAGTTGCCAGTTTAATATAGTTGTGAACTCCTCTTTGAATGTTTTATACTTTTTATGCGAACGCGAGGTATTCGTTGTACTTCTTGAGGATGTGCCAGCGGCATAGCTTGTGGGCGGTGTTTGGGAATGATTGTGGTATAGCTTTACGCCATCGGCGAGCAATCTGTCTGCATGAATTAAAAAATGAAACTTACTTATTTTTGCGATGGTGAACTTATGTTGTACAAGTACTTGAACTTCACAGTAGCAGCGATATGACTATCTAAAAATGTCACATGTATTTTTCTTACAACAGTGTTGTTGAACTTTTGTGGTACCATTGTTTGAACTTCACGGTAGCGATAGGACTACCTAGTAGTGTCACACACAAAATTTTCTTCAGCGGTGTTGTTGAACTTCTAATGGTACCGGTGCTTGAACTTCACATAAATAACTATATTTTTTGAACATGTTACATATATTTTCCTTACAGACTTTTCCTTGAACTTCTATTCTTCCTGTATTTGAACTTCACATTCATAACTAATTTTTTCTAAACATGTGGCATATAATTTTGCTTTCTTGTACTATTTGTTGGACTTACGTGCTACTTGATGATTGAGCTTGCTTTACATTATTTTCATATAAAACCAAATATACCCATCTGAGACCCATAGTGAAAAGATGATGAAACTTGTAGAGTTTTTTGAACTCACTGTTAGAATGCAAGTTGGGTGCTTGTTGTTCATGCACCGTACCAATGTATCGAACAACCACTTGAATGACTTTGCATCTTCGTCTCTGATCAGGGCAACATCAAATATTGTTGACTGCAAGTGATGGTTTGTTCAACAAACACTCCCGAGGCATATGAAATGTGTTGGTCTTGTAAGTTGTGTCAATGTTACATAATCGCCAAAGTCTTGATCGCTCCTCGGAAGCTTGCATTGGACGAGAAAATGTTTTTAATTGACTTGTCCTTGACTACTTGTATGTCATAGAAAAACTCATCATTGATTGCCTTCATGTCTTTGAAGAATGATACAAGTTTCAATACATCATCCAAATCATCTTTCCTTGCATTCATGGCTTTCCTGCAAATTACATACAAACATGCATTTGTTATTTTCGCTAGCAAGGGTTGTGACTTAGGATGTTATGTACATTGCAGTATGTGCATGTTTGAATACTTACTGGTTTAGTAGGTCTTGTCCGGTCATGCTTAGGAAGTAGCTTCCATCTTCATTTTCAAATAGCATGGACATGATTGTTGTGTGCTTGACATCATGGTGCTGCGGGGAGCTTTACGTACTCCAAAATAGAGGGTCATAATTCTTACGTGAGTGCAAGAATACCGGCATGTCATCGGTTTGCATGAGTTGGTGATTATGATTGTACTCAATGTCCACTGCCACGCATGTGTTATCCTCCTGCACCTTCACCCTCATTCTTGCATTGCAGCCGGTCCTCTGCGATGTTTTGTTTCGCTGCCTGTCAGCCTCTGAAACAGAAGTTGTGTGTTTCCCTTGGAACGCACAAACAAAATACTTGTGTTTGTCATTCCCTCCCGTCTTCCTGATTCCAAAACCAGCGTATCTGTTATAAAATTCCCTTGCTTTCTCTACATCTTGGAATCGCATCTTTAGTCTTGGTATTAGATAATCCGGGACATCCGGCATCTGCAGAAAAAGAAAAAATAATCCAAACGGCACGTTAAAATGCAGCTTATGAACTTGTTATCCTGGAGGGAGCAGAAATTTTGCAGATAATACAAGATACGTATATAAATACCTAAATATTTGTTTCACTTACGTGCGTGTATGATCGCAACTCCACCGGAGTCTGCTGTTGTCCCTACGGGATGGGGCCTGTTTATAGTAATCATAGCGAGGATGCAGGAGTGGATCACGAGGAGGAAGGAGGGCTGAAGATGGCCTCTCTCTTGATTGCGTCCTTTTTGCTTGAGGTGGTTTTGTAGGTATTGCGATCCTGGTTTTGGTTTGCTCTTTTGTTTTGTGAAGCAATCCGTCTACCTTATGTCCCGTACAATTCCGACTTGTAGCAGTAGCAGCAGGATCCAACGGTGGTAGTGTGCAGAGCACTCTCCTCCGTGTGTGTGTTCCTGTTGGATTTGTCCTGGGATCTAGTTTAGTTGCTTCCCTTTGGCATTGACGAGGCACACCAGGATAACCTCCAGAGTTACACACATGACTTGAGCTAACCCCCTCCACCATCTGCGTGCTGGGGAGTCTGCTGGTGGATACAAAGAATCTGCGGGGGATTTCCGGCATCACCCAATTAGGTGGAGGCGCAAAGTTGTGTGGATAGGGCTGTGACCCAGCATCTTGGAAGTCTCCATGTGTTTTGGGTGTCATCCATTTTTGGTCTGGAGCAGGTTGGTAATGTTGTTGGTGCATTTGAGGTGTGACCCATTTAGGGGGTGGTGCAACGCGTACAGGCTTAGGATTGTGTGCTTGCTGCTGGGAACTTCTAAGCTTCTTCATGTGTCTCTCGTCTTGCTGCCATAAAAGAAAAAAATGTTTATTAAAACACAAGTTACATCTGCCTATACCTTTGTAACTGAACTGAGCATTATTCACAGCTTGAACTTCTCATATAAAAGTGGTGTTCATGTACTTATTATTTCCCTAGGACAGGTATCACACTCTGAACTGAGGTGAGAATCTGCCCATACTTACATACTGAGGCGAGCACTCTTCACGAATGAACCTCACATTATGTTAATTCTACACTATTTGATTACTAATATGTCCCTGAAATGAGCACTCTCCACAACCTGAACTTCTTGTTTGCAAAGGGGAAATATTTTCTACAGTTAAAAAACATGAACCTTCATGAGTTTGAATGGTTGAACCACTAGTGCATACCAACCTGACCTTCATGTGATCACATGTATGTTTTCTTTTCCTTTTATTTTTTGCACACAACCAGATACATACCAACCTGAACTCTAGCATACTTAATAGTTGAACTTCACATGGCTTTTCTCACGTGAATGCAGGCATATTTCCAAATGTTTTGTAGCCTGGAGTGAGGCTCACAAACTACGAACTTCACATGGCTTTAAGAAAATAACAAGCGGAAGGAAGTTCAACCATACCACGGATAGAAGTTACGTCGGCGTTCAGAGGCAGGGGTCCCAGACTTGCACACTGTGGCCCATGGCGTGGGTCCATCAGCGGCTGGTACGGCCCATCGTCCCGACGACCACTCAAGACCCTCGCGAGGGGCAAGCCTCGTGAGGCGGATGAAACAAGACCTCCTCAAGGGCAGCCTCCTAGGCTGGCTCACGAGAGTGGAGCTATCAAGGTGAAGCGGTACCTCGCGAGGTTCACATGACATGAGCCATGACGATCAAGGCGGTGGGCGCCCGGTGGCATGAGTACCGATTGCCTCTTTTGTGCTAAGGGCAAGCTTGAGCGAGTCGCGAGGCATCGAGCAAAGGTTTACATGTCGGTGCAACAAGACCAAGACCAGCAGGACGGAGGTCACCGCGGAGCCCACAGCGGCGTCACCACCAGCGCCTTTGGCAGGCGAAGACTACTTTTGCCAGGATAGCTTGTACTAGCTGTCCCCCTTCAAACTTGGCCGTTGTGGGATCCCTTCCCACATAACATTTGGGAAGAGGACCGGGGCCTCTATAAATAGGACTAGCCACCACCAGTGGGGGATGGGTGATCGACTCTAGGCGAGATCATTGAGCATCCTTACCCTCACCAGCTCTTGAGCCCAAGATCACTGTACTCAAGAGGTTGTTCTTCCCTTGTACTTGTTCATCCTCAGCCTACAAGGCAATCCACCACACCACCTTTGGAGTAGGGTATTACACCACAGCAGTGGCCCGAACCGATATAAACTCTTGTGTCCCTTGTTACCGGCTTCGTGAGCTAGGCCTTGAGATCGTTGTGCGGCGAGCTAGGAGAGAGAGATCTTCATGCGCACCAGTGTTGAACCTCAATGGTTTCTTTGGAACCTAGAATCCGACATTTGGCGCGCCCGGTAGGTGTCTTGAGCTTCGCTCCTCCGTCGGCCTCGCCTCTTCATCCGGTCTCCATGGCTGGCACCGCTCCGACGGACGCCCGCGACGGTGCCATGGGGCTCAGGGCCCTCACCCCCGCTTTGCAGCGGGTGTAGTGGCCGTACAAGTTCAGGCTGAAGATGTCGCTCTGCTACGACGGAGCGGCGGATCCATTGGCCTTCCTGCTGCGTACGAGGAGGCCGTTCTGGATGTTGGGGTGATGACAAGGTCATGGCCAACTGATTCCCCATGGCCCTCGCTGGTGTGCCACGTGCCTGGTTGCTCCACCTGCCAGGATCCTCTGTGTCTTCTTGGGAGTAGCTGCGCGGCCTCTTCATCGCTCGCTTCGCGGCACCAGCGCCAGTCGCCGTCGCGGCCCTCCTCGGTGGCTCGCAAGCGCCGCCCTCGGACCGTCTTGTCAAGCAGTTCTTCCGCCAGATCAGTGCTGCCTCTGTGCAGCAGGGAGCCCCTCCAGGATGCGCGGAACCCAGGGCCGACCTCACCTTCGACTCAAGGGACCACCCAGCAACCACCGCCGGCTCGGGCGCGCTCCTGACGCTCTGTACGCCCACCATCTGCAACGTAGCCGTGACCAAGACCCTCATTGATAGCGGGGCCGACCTTAACATGCTCTCCGTGGAAGCTTTCGACTTGCTTCACGTGCCGCATGAACGGCTCCGTCCCACCAAACCTTTCTCCAGAGTCGGCAGCGGCTCCACCCTCCCCCTAGGGTAGATCCGCCTCCCCATGACTTTCGGCACCCGCGACAACTACCGCACTGAGTTGGTCGACTTCGACATCGCCCGTATCGGCCTTCCATACAACGCCATCCTAGGGTACCCAGCCCTGCCTCAGTTCATGGCAGCGATCCATCCGGCCTACAACCTCATGAAGATGCTGGGGAGCAGCGGCGTCCTCACCGTGGCAAGGGACACCAAGGAGGCTCTGACGGCCCTCAAGCTTGCCTTCAGGGCCGCCGCAGCAGCACGCACGATCGACGAGGCCGCCCCAGGGGCCAAGGGAGCCGCGTCGGCGAAGAGGAAGCAGCTTTTCACTCAAGATCGGGCCAAAGCGAAGAAAGTGTCGGTCAGGAAGGCGGAGACCTCTGGAGCCACCTTCACCATAGGCGCCAACCTAGAGCCGAACCAAGAAGAGGCATTGGTGAGGTTCCTGCGTGCGAACAAAGAAGTATTTGCCTGGGAGACCAAGCAGCTGGTAGGGGTCCCAAGGGGGGTAATCGAGCACCACTTAAGGGTGTGCCCCAACGTGCGCCCTGTGAAGCAGAAGGCGCGACGACAATCCACGGAGAAGCAGTCCTTCATCGTCCAGGAGACCCGCAAGCTGCAAGTGGCAGGCATTATCCGCGAAGTCCGGTACCCCGAGTGGCTGGTGAACCCTGTCGTCGTGCCCAAGAAAGGCGGAAAGGAACGCATTTGTGTCGACTTCACCAACCTCAACAAAGCCTGCCCTCAAGACCGTTCCCGCTTCCGCGCATCGACCAGATCATCGACTCCACCGCTGAGTGCGACCTGTTGTGCTTCCTGGACGCTTTTTTGGGTTACCACCAGATCAAGATGGCAGTGGAGGATGTCGAGAAGACGGCCTTCTTGACCCCTTGTGGGGTATACTGCTACACCTGCATGCCATTCGGACTGCGCAACGCTGGGGCGACCTTCCAGCGGCTAATGCACATCGCCTTGGGCCAGCAGCTCGGGAGGAACACGGAGGCCTATGTCGACAACATCGTGGTAAAATCTCGGGAGGCGAGAACCCTGATTCAGGACCTGGAGGAGACCTTCGCCAGCCTGCACCAGGTCGACCTGTGGCTCAACCCAGAGAAGTGTGTGTTTGGTGTTCCCTCCGACAAGCTACTCGGCTTCCTCGTGTCCCACAGGGGATCAAGGCTAACCCAGAGAAGGTCAAGGCGATAGAAGACATGAGCCCGCCGCAAACTCTCAAGGAAATGCAGAAGCTCGCGAGCTGCGTGACCTCGCTAGGGTGCTTCATCTCCAAGTTAGGGGAGTGCGCCCTGTCTTCTTCAAGCTGATGAAGAAGAAGGGCTCGTTCGAGTGGACCCCCGAGGCCGACTTGGCGTTTCAAGACCTCAAGAGATACCTGACCAGCCCGCCGGTGATGGTGGCGCCTCGCCCCCTCGAGCCCCTAGTGCTCTACCTGGCTGCCATGCCCCACTCAGCTAGTGCGGCATTGGTGGCCGTCTGGGAGGAGCGTCAGGCCAAGAGCGCGCCACGTGATGCCACCCTTTCGGTCGGGCGGCACGACACCAAGGCGGTGCTGCTAAAGCCACAATGCGCCGCAGAAGATCAAGCCCTGCAAGACGGCGTTCTCAGGCCTGCAGAGGCCCTGATGGATGACCAAGTTCCTGAGGTCCCACCACCTCAGGAGGCGCCACAACTTCCGGCAGCCGCAGGCTCCATCGACGCTCCCGCCCTCGTCGAGCACCTGGTGTACCTCGTTAGCACGGTGTTGCGGGACGTGAGGGCACGGTACCCCATGACGTAGAAGCTTCTGCTCGCACTCCTAGTGGCCTTGCGCAAGCTGCGTCATTACTTCCAAGGCCACCCAATTAAGGTCGTCTCAGCCTACCCACTGGAGAGGGTGCTCCGGAGCCCCAACACTGCGGGAAGAGTCGCTGAGTGGAACATCGAGCTGCAAGCGTTTCAGCTGGAGTTCAGCCCTACACCAAGGAGAAGTGTGGAATGATCGCGGAACGAATCACCAGAAAAGTTTCTCTCCCGGAGGGGGCTCAATTGGAGTTACGGTCGCGGAGTTATGAGGTGTAGAAGATCAGGGACTAATCTGTAAAGATTTATCCACAAACTGGTCCCTGGGCTGAAAACCAGAAAACCGATTTCAGAAAATACGCTTTCGGATGGAGAAAGCGCATTCTTGGCCGCAGTAGAAATGCATACGTTTTCCCAGAAGAGAAAACACATGCGGCCAGAGAAGAAAGGAAATATGTTTTCAGAGCTGAGAAAATGCATTTCAAGAAAATGTTTCCACTTATCCGAGTGGATAAGGTGGTGGCTCTCTTACGGGCAGGGTCCGTTGGAGAGGAGGGGCCCGCCTGGCCAGCTGGAAAGGCGCCGTCTTCCTCCTCCCCTCGCTCCTATTCGTTCCGAGCGGAACAGAACGGAAGCAGAGGAGAGAAGCGGCCGAGGGGCCGGCCAGCTCCGGCGATCTCTGGCCCGGCCGAGGGCACCGGCGGGACCGCGGGGCTGCCTTGCACCCGATCAAAGGGGAAGGGAGCGCCAGGGAGGCCTGGGACAACAGTGGCAGGCGGTGCCATGAGGATACAAAGAGGCACAAACTTGACGGTGCGGCCACTCCAGCGACCAATAGAGGAGTGGGGAGGATCTCTGGGGACGCGGGAAGCTCGTGGTGGCGACGAGAGAGAGTGGGAAGCTCTGAATGGTCGAGACGGGGTGGTGGCCGAGAGGTGGAGGCGGCGGCCGAACGTGGAAGCCGTGGCCATAGGGACTCCAGCGACGAACTGGTAGGATGGAGATGCTCTCTGGGAGGAGGGGAACACGCTGGATGGGTCGGGAGGTGGAGAGGAGGACTAGGCTCGCCAGAAATGATAAGACCGGCGATGGCCGAGGAGAACTCCAGCGAAAAGAGGAGGGGGCCGAGGACTCTGGTGGACTAGAGAGGCGAGGGAGGAGTGAATGAGCTGCGGGAGGACTCGGGCTCGCCTTATATAGACCCGGGGAAGGCTCTGGATCCTCATAAGCGAGCTTGAGCAGTGCACTAATGGTGGGCAGTGGCTGGGCATCGCACGGGCATGGCGTTTGCGGCTCATTTAAGGCGAACCACGACGAGGCATCGATGCAGGGCGATGCAGGGCATGACGGGGAAGCTCACGGACAAAGTTTGAGGTCAAGGCAGCGAGGGAGCAGCGGGAGCGATGGCGGAGCAGGCCGGTCGTGAGTTTGCCATGACGCAAGCGTGATAACCATGCGCACTGGAGGAAACTCTGGGTTTTGGCCAGGCCGACCATGTCTACTGGATAGACCTTCGTGCCCTTAGTCAAAATGAGGAAATAAATAGGTTCAGGGGCAAAGAAGTGATTTATAGATGGCCCCAAAGCAAACCAGCAGCCAAGTGTTTGTGTTGTGCAGTGGGGACATGAGCTAGGTAACGCAGTAAATAGTTTGTCTGGTGATGACCACACACGAAGGTGATGTTGATCACCAAAATTAACAAGAGGAGGAGTTTAGATGAGGGTTCTTGTAGAAACCACCATAATGGCCAGAATAAGAGATTAGGATGATGCACTCTTATGGAGAGGCAAGTTGAGCTGAAATTTGGCAAGTCTTAGCGATTTGGCCATATAGATATGCTGTAAAAATTTCATACCAAATGGACAAGCCAAAATGGTACCTGCTTCACAAGCATCCCCACTGACCCGAAATTAGAAATAATTTTGGAGGGAAAATGGCTTAATGAAATGGTACCAAATCTGGTTGAGATATGTTATAAGGGTACGAGCACAATCTGGTAATTTCTCAGAATTAATGAAGCAATATAAAATATATTTTCTTCACAACCTGAAAATATTAGCAGAATCAAAGATTTGGTCCTGTGCTAACATAGATCGAGGGATGGAGATGAAATTTGGAGGAGTGTAAAGATATGAGCACATGAAGGAGTGTGCAAAAGTTCAACTCATTTGGATACTCCTAGCTAGTACTTCCTTCACAATGCCTTCTGTTTGATAGAAAGTTTGAAAAATTGCTGAGGAAGATTGGCTAGGCAAATAAAGTTGAATTTTTGCATGAGGCAATCATTTGGACATAATAAAATGCCCAAAAGGGTTGGGAACAATAAGAAAGGATAGGTGGCACTTCCTTCACAGAAAGCCACACTAGATAGAAATGAAGAATAATTATTGGGGAACTATTCTTAGGCTAGGACAGGAAAGTTTGGGCATATTTGAGCAATATATGACCCAAGGGAATTATGAGAATTATTTGGGAATTTTCGGATGGACAGAAATATAGGTTGCTTCACAACCTTGGTAGAACGAGGGTTATTCCTTTAATAGAAAAAGGAATATTCCTAGAAAAAATTAGGGTTTGGTCAAGGGTGAAGTGACATGATCTTGGCAAGGTTTTGAGAATGATGAGCCATTTGGGAGGGTGAACAAGATGATTTCCCGGTGGCAAGTCCACGAGAACCACTCAACAGAGCAAAAACTAAATAAACCAAAAGAAAAAGGAAAGGGCCAGAAGCCAGGCTGTTACAACTCTTACCCCCTTAAAGAAATCTCGTCCTCGAGATTTGGTTGCTCAGGGAACAAGTATGACTTGAGGACACCGTTTCCAACTCGGGTATCCTTTTTCCTTTAGTTATTGTTTCCCCAAGAATTTTAGATGATCAACTTACCTTGCTCTGGGGTGGCTTGCTTCACCTTTCCCCAAATTCTGACGGGTCTTTGCTCATATAACAATTCCTTTTCTTGGCGTTGATTCTCCATACAGGGTGATATCCAATGGATCTGAGCATAATTTTTCTTTTGGTCATGAAGACCTTTTACTTACGTCATCGGGCTACTTCAAATAAATGCAGGCCTTACGGTTTCAATAAATCTGAGAATCATGGCCATTTTTGTTTCAGCGCATTGCAATACCGTTTCGCTCACTTTTACCACTTGCTACCTTGCTGTTTTTATATTTTCAGCTTATAAATACCCATATCTACCATCCATATTACACTTGTATCACCATCTCTTCACCGAACTAGTGCACCTATACAATTTACCATTGTATTGGGTGTGTTGGAACACAAGAGACTCTTTGTTATTTAGTTGCATAGTTTGTTGAGAGAGACCATCTTCATCCTACGCCCCAAGGATTGATAAAACTTAGGTCATCCACTTGAAATTGCTACTGTCCAAAAACCTCGCACTTGGAGTCCCAACAACATCTACAAGAATAAGGTTGCATAGTAGACATCAAGCTCTTTTAAAGCGCCGTTGCTTGGGAGGCTAGGTAGCGGCACTCACCCGTCAACTAAGCTCTTTTTAAGGCGCTTGTTGCCGGTGAGAATGCTTGAAAATATATCTTTAGATCTTGCAATCGAATCTTTTAGTTTCTTGTTTTATCACTAGTTTAGTTTATAAAAAACTACAAAAAATGGAATTGAGTTTGCCTCATCGCTTCATCTTTTTAATATCTTTCATGAGTATGATGGAAAGGAAAATTGTGCTAAAATGCTAGAAGGAAATTACATAGAATGCTTGGCATAAAATATGTGAATGATGAGCATGATTGCAATGTTGTTAGTAATTCTTTGAATATCCATGATACTAATAGAAATTATTATGAGAGAAGACATGAGCTCTTACATATGCAATAATATCAAGTTTTCTCTCTATGTGTTGAAATTTTTGAAGCTGCACTTGTTTTGCCTTCCTATGCAAGTTGATTCTTGTTCCCATAAGTTGTTTGCTCACAAAATCCTATGCATAGGAAGTGGGTGAGACTTAAATGTGCTAGTCATATGCTTAATGATGCTCTCTTTATGTTTCAATTCTTATCTTTTATGTGAGCATCATTGAAATCATCATGCCTAGCTAGGGCGTTAACGATAGCGCTTGTTGGGAGAGCAACCCAATTTTATTTTAGTTTCTTGCTTTTTGGTTCTGTTTAGTAATAAATAATCATCTAGACTCTGGTTAGATGTGGTTTTATATGTTTTAATTAGTGTTTGTGCCAGTAGAACCTTTGGGAAGACTTGGGTGAAGTCTTATGATCATGCTGTAAAAACAGAAACTTTAGTGCTCACGAGATTAGCTTCAACCTTTTACTGGAGAGTGCTATTTAGTTTATTCTTTTTTATGATTACTAGACAAATTCTCAGGTCCACCAATTTATTTTAGAATTTTGGATTTCCAAGTTTCGTTAGTTACATATTAGTACAGACTGTTCTGTTTTGACAGATTCTGTTTTTTGTGTGTTGTTTACTTATTTTGATGACTCTATGGCTAGTAAAATAGTTTATAAACCATAGAAAGTTGGAATACAGTAGATTTAACACCAATGTAAATAAATAATGAGTTCATTACAGTACCTTGAAGTGGTGTTTTGTTTTCTTTATTTAACGACTCACGAGATTTTTATTAAGTTTTGTGTTGTGAAGTTTTCAAGTTTTGGGTAAAGATTCGATGGACTATGGAATAAGGAGTGGCAAGAGCCTAAGCTTGGGGATGCCCAAGGCACCCCAAGGTAATATTCAAGGATAACCAAGAGCCTAAGCTTGGGATGCCCGGAAGGCATCCCTCTTTAAATCTACTTGCATCGGTAACTTTACTTGGAGCTATATTTTATTCACCACATGATATGTGTTTTGCTTGGGCGTCATTTTATTTTCTTTAGCTTTGCTTGCTGTTTGAATAAAATACCAAGATCTGAAAGTCTTAAATGTTAGTGAGTCTTCACATAGCTACATAATTATTTAACTACTCATTGATCTTCACTTATATCTTTTGGAGTAGTTTGTCATTTACTAAGTGTGCTTCACTTATAACCTATGAGTAAATGGTTGAATGATTTGAATGTCATAAATATAAAATTATATATGATTCATATGCCTTTCCCATGGGAGTAATGCCTTCACATATAAAAGTATAGGTGGTAAATTTATTGAAGGTTAGCAAACATTGTCTTGGTCACTTGAACAATTCATGAAAAATATTGAAGGAAGGAGGTTTCACATATAAATATACTATCTTGGACATCTTCTATCATTGTGATCCCCATTAATTATTTTCAAACCTGATCAAATTAGTTGAAGTTGGACAAGAAGACAACATAATGATTTATGCTTGGGTATATTTGTATAAGTTATATTGTTTTGGATCCTCTAACATGTGGTGCTTGCTATTTAGAATCCTTTGCTAGCCAAAATATTTGTACTAAGCAGGAATACTGCTTGTGCATCAAACTCCTTGACAAGTTTCTTCCATGAGTGTCCACCATATCTACCTATATCACGGTATTTACCTGCCGTTCAAGTAAATTTATGTGCCAAACTCTAAACCTTCAAATAATAATCTGTTTTGTATGCGAATCGCTCATGTAGCGACTACGGGTTAGCGATATCTTCCATGCTAGGTGGGTTATTCTCACGATGAATGGACTCCGCTCATCATTCACGAGAAAATGGCTGGTAGCTGGGATGCCCAGTCCCATGATCAAAATCGAAATCAAATCAAAAATAATTGCAAACAAAACTCCCCGGTTTGATGTTAGTTGGAGGCACCCGTTGTTTGGGCAAGCCATGGATTGATGATTGTTGGTGGAGGGGAGTAAAAAACCTTTCTGTTTGAACCGCCTATAATGTATGTAGTATGGAAGATATTGGAACTCTTGGTCGTTATGTTGACAATGAAAGCATACCTCTCAAAATTATTTTCATCTCTGTTTTGCTTGAGCTCTGGCACCTCTGCAAATCCTGCTTCCCTCTGAAGGGCCTATCTTTTACTTTTATGCAAGTCAGTAGTATTCCTTCTCATTCAACCTACACTTTAGTTGGCAAGCATCATGTGATGGAAAGATCTGAGGCATATATGGCCATTCAAATATATTTGAGCATGAATTATTATTGTTGACATTACCCTTGAGGTAAAAGGTTGGGGCGAAACATTAAGCCCCTATCTTTCTCTGTTCGATGAATACTATTTGTTCTAAAAATATGCTTTGAGTGGTAGCAATCATGAAGACTAAATGATAGTTGGTATGTGAAGTTTGCTGAATCAAAGCTCGACATAGACTCTTCCTGAAAATAAGATGAATTGCAATTATTTGATGGTGAGAACATAGTTTGTTAGTTTTCAAGAAAGCTTATGATCTATGCTTTAACATGTGAATAGTTTGTTACTTGATCATGCAAAGTTCTATGAGTTGAGCTACTGTGACATATAATGATGCTAGAAGGTGATTGAAATTATCATTGATCAAACTTATGCACTGCTAGCATTCACACTTCATAAATTCTTTCTTTTATCATTTACCTACTAGGGGCGAGCAGGAATTAAGCTTGGGGATGCTGATATGTCTCCAACGTATCTATAATTTATGAAGTATTCATGCTATTATATTATCCATCTTGGATGTTTTATGGGCTTTATTTTACACTTTTATATTATTTTGGGACTAACCTATTGACCCGAGCCGATGCGAGTTCCGTTTTCCCTTGTTTGATGTTTGAAGAAAAGGAATATCAAGCAGTCGAAGCGGAATGAAACCTTACGGAGAAGTTATTTTTGGAAGGAAAGCAACCTGATAGACTTGGAGTGCATCGGGAAAAGCGAGGAGCCACGAGTGAGGGGGCGCCCTCCACCCTCATGGGCCTCGTGGCTCCCCACGCGTATTTCTTCGCCTATATATATATCCATATACCTAAAATATATCGATAGAACAAAATAGATGGGAGTTCCTTGCCGAAAACCTCGGAACCACGAAAAACCAATGGGACCTGTTAGGCACCTATGGGAGGAACCCTCACCAGTGGCCATCTTCATCATCCGGCGCTCTCCATGGCGAGGAGGGGTAGTTCACCCTCGGGGCTGAGGGTATGTACCGATAGCTATGTGTTTGATCTCTCTCTCTCTCGTGTTCTTGATTTGTACGATCTTGATGTATCATGAGCTTTGCTATTATAGTTGGATCTTATGTTGTTTCTCCCCTCTACTCTCTTGTAATGGATTGAGTTTTCCTTTGAAGTAATCTTATGGTATTGAGTCTTTAATGATTTGAGAACACTTGATGTATGTCTTGATGCGTATCTGTGGTGACAATGGGATATCCGTGATTCACTTGATGTATGTTTTGGTGATCAACTTGGTTCCGCCCATGAACCTATGCATAGGGGTTGCTTTGCGTTTTCATCTTGATTCTCGGTAGAAACCTTGGGGCACTCTTGGAGGTTCTATGTGTTGGTTGAATAGATGAATCGAGGTACTACTTTTGCGGGATAGCTTGTACTAGCTGTCCCCTTCAAACTTGGCCTTTGTGGGATCCCTTCCGCCTAACATTGGGAAGAGGACCAGGTCCTCTATAAATAGGACTAGCCACCACCATAGAGAGGGATCGACCGACCGGACTACGGGCAGATCCTTGAGCATCCTCATCCTCACCAGCTCTTGAGCCCAGAAGCCTCTCCTCGGGAGTTTGTTCTTCCCTTGTATTGTCATCTGCCTACAGAAATCCACCACACCACTAGAGTAGGGTATTACACCCACAGATGGCCGAACGATATAAACTCCCGTGTCCCTTGTTCTTGGGTTGAGCTAGGCCTTGAGATCGTTGTGCGGCGAGCTTGGGAGAAGAGATCTTCGTGTGCACAGTGTTCAAACCTCTAGGGTTTGCAGAACCCACAATCTAACATCATCCTCTTCCTCTTCCTCCTCGCATTCCACTTCTTCTTCCTCTTCGTCTTCCTCTTCTTGATGGTGTCTTCATCTTCGTTTTCCTCTTCATCTTCCACCACTTTCTTGTTCTTTGGCTCTAGGATTTTCTTTCTGTTTCTTCTCGGCCTTTTGCTTGTCCAGCATCGTGCTTGGGCATGTTCTTGCATTATGTGGTTCATACTCCTTGCATATGCTACAAAGTCTACTTGCTTGCTTTACTGTGGTATGGTCCTTCTTTTGTTCTATAACTTTGTCTGCTGTGTTTTGAACTTTGGATTGCTTGACCTCCTCGGCATTGTTTCTTTCTAAGAGTGTTGGACAGGTGAGCTTGTTGTGTCCTGCAACCTTTTTAGACACACTACATTGCCTGTCTCTAAGTGGCACTCCGTTCTCATCGAGCACGATGACTCTTCCTGCAAGTGGTGCCTATATTTGAGCTCTCTTGTCACTTTTCTTTGCTGAAATTTTCTTCCTACCCTTTGTTTGATCACGGTGGCAGTTTCATCATTTCTTGCTGCCGCTGCTGCATTAATAGTCAACACCCTGCTTGCATTGGTTGGCTTGAGCAGCGGCGTGGAGCATTTCAGCTGCATAATAATGGTCATCTTCAATTTCAGCACCATCTTGACCATCCTTTAAATCGACATCATCTCGATTTCTTTGAATGTATTGCATCAAGCTCTTACACAAGCCTCTTGAGAACATAGAAGGCTCTGTCATATTGCTGGTCACATCTCCTCGCTTTCTTGTTAACCATCAAATTTAGTTGCAGACAAGATGTCTTGCTTGATAGTCTTGAGCTGCCATCCGTCACGGTTGTGTTGTAGTCCCTTGTATCAAAGGTTGGTTGTGATTTTGCAGTCTTTGTGTACCATTTGAGGATATACTTATGAAATTTATCGGGGCTTGAGGTAGTCCGTATGTTCATGATCTGAAAGCGAACATACTTGCATTTTGTGATGAATGCAGAATACATAGTTTGTGAGCCAACAATGAGTTTCATAAATTTATATGATACTACTAGTTTAGCTATTTAATGAGTTTGTTTTCCGCTCACTGTGTGTCCAAAGCTTGCATTCACACTCGTATATTTCATTCCAGGTCAGCTACACCAAATTCATGCTTTGACGAGGCAAATCTGTCTTATCATCATGGCCAGCTTTGTTGTGGTAGTACACAAGGTACTTAGTGGGCTCTGCTATAGGCTTTCTTGAGAAATAAGCGTGGCTTTTCTCCTAGTCCTCATCTCGGTGTACACGGCTCTCATCTACTTGATAGACATGTCTTCCTCGTGGCCGTAAGTTGTTTTAAATCCGAGATTAGTGCACATGTCAAAAAAGATTAGTCGAAGCGAGTCATGGGTTTTATTTTTAAATTTCAAAGTGCACATGTTGAAGGAAAACACAATGATGGGGTGTTTTTTTTGTATTCATACCATGCTGGTCATTGTTTGCTCGTTCTCCTTTTGCATCAGTTTGTATGCAAGCATTTACCCGCCTAAACTTTGTGTAGGTTACAGGTCCCCTTGACAAACCCTCTCTTGAGCACATGATTCATGCTCTCGTTGTGTGGAAGTCATTCTAGCAGAAAATGTTCTTATAATATGTTGAAATCCACATTTCCTATCACTCCAGGCTGCATCATCATCTGGTCATTCTCGGGTTGTACTTGTGCCGAGTTCAGCCCGAGCAGTTTCAAACTCCATTGGCATCGGTTGCGATTTAATATAGTTGTGAACTCCTCTTTGAATGTTTTATACTTTTATGCGAGGAGCGCGATTGTTGTACTTCTTGAGGATGCCATAGCAGCATAGCTTGTGGACGGTGTTTAGGAATGATTGTGGTATAGCTTTACGCCATCGTGAGCAAAGTGCATGAATTAAAAAATGAAACTTACTTATTTTGCGAGATGGTGAACTTATGTTGTACAAGTACTTGAACTTCACAGTAGCAGTATGACTATCTAAAATGTCACATGTATTTTTCTTACAAGCAGTGTTGTTGAACTTTTATGGTACCATTGTTTGAACTTCACGGTGCGATAGGACTACCTAGTAGTGTCACACACAAAATTTTCTTGGCGGTGTTGTTGAACTTACAATTGCGGTGCTTGAACTTCACATAAATAACTATATTTTTTGAACATGTTACATATATTTTCCTTACAGACTTTTCCTTGAACTTCTATTCTTCTGTATTTGAACTTCACATTCATAACTAATTTTTTCTAAACATGTGGCATATAATTTTGCTTTCTTGTACTATTTGTTGGACTTACATGCTACTTGATGATTGAGCTTGCTTTACATTATTTTCATATAAAACCAAATATACCCATCTGAGACCCATAGATGAAAAGATGATGAAACTTGTAGAGTTTTTTGAACTCACATTAGAATGCAAGTTGGGTGCTTGTTGTTCATGCACGTACCAATGTATCGAACAACCACTTGAATGACTTTGCATCTTCGTCTACGATCGGGGCAACATCAAATATTGTTGGTGCAAGTGATGGTTTGTTCAACAAACACCCGAGGCATATGAAATGTGTTGGTCTTGTAAGTTGTGTAATAGAATATTCACATGTCAAAGTCTTAATCGCTCCTCGGGCTTGCATTGGACGAGAAAATGTTTTTAATTGACTTGTCCTTGACTACTTGTATGTCATAGAAAAACTCATCATTGATTGCCTTCATGTCTTTGAAGAATGATACAAGTTTCAATACATCATCAAATCATCTTTCCTTGCATTCATGGCTTTCACAAATTACATGCAAACATGCATTTGTTATTTTTAGCTAGCAGGGTTGTGACTTAGGATGTTATGTACATTGCGGTATGTGCATGTTTGAATACTTCTTGGTTTAGTAGGTCTTGTCCGGTCATGCTTAGGAAGTAGCTTCCATCTTCATTTTCAAATAGCATGGACATGATTGTTGTGTGCTTGACATCATAGTGCTGCGGAGCTTCGTACTCCAAAATAGAGGTCATAATTCTTACGTAGTGCAAGAATACCGACATGTCATCAGTTTGCATGAGTTGGTGATTATGATTGTACTCAATGTCCTTTATGCGCATGTGTTATCCTCTGCACCTTCACCCTCATTCTTGCATTGCGGCCGGTCCTCTGCGATGTTTTGTTTCTTTGTCGTACCTCTGAAACAGTTGTGTGTTTCCTTGGAGCGCACAAACAAAATACTTGTGTTTGTCATTCCCTCCGTCTTCTGATTCCAAAACCAGCGTATCTGTTATAAAATTCCCTTGCTTTCTCTACATCTTGGAATCGCATCTTTAGTCTTGGTATTAGATAATCCGGGACATCCGGCATCTGCGAAAAAGAAAAAATAATCCAAGCGGCGTTAAAATGCAGCTTATGAACTTGTTATCACGGAGGAGCAGAAATTTTGCAGATAATACAAGAATCGTATATAAATACCTAAATATTTGTTTCACTTACGTGATCGTGTAACTCCACCGAGTCTGCTGTTGTCCCTCTGGGATGGGGCACGACATAGTAATCATAGCGAGGATGCGGGGAGTGGATCACGAGGAGGAAGGAGGCTGAAGATGGCCTCTCTCTTGATTCGTCCTTTTTGCTTGAGGTGGTTTTGTAGGTATTGCGATCCTGGTTTTGGTTTGCTCTTTTGTTTTGTGAAGCAATCCGTCTACCTTATGTCGTACAATTCCGACTTGTAGCGATGGCCGAGGATCAGGTGGTGGTGTCTGAGCACTCTCCTCGTGTGTGTGTGTTCTGGTTTGTCCTGGGATCTAGTTTAGTTGCTTCCCTTTGGCATTGTGAGGCACACGGGATAACCTCGAGTTACACACATGACTTGAGCTAACCCCTCCACCATCTGCGTCTTTGAGAGTCTGCTTGGTGGATACAAAAAGAATCTGCAGGGGGATTTCGGCATCACCCAATTAGGTGGGGCGCAAAGTTGTGGATAGGGTGTGACATCTTGGAAGTCTCCATGTGTTTTGGGTGTCATCCATTTTAGTGCAGGAGCAGTTGGTAATGTTGTTGGTGCATTTGAGGTGTGACCCATTTAGGGGTGGTGCAACAGCGTCTGAGCTTAAGTTGTGTGCTTGCTCTGGAACTTCTAAGCTTCTTCATGTGTCTCTCGTCTTACTGCCATAAAAGAAAAAATGTTTATTAAAACACAAGTTACATCTGCCTATACCTTTATGCTAGGCTAAGCATTATTCACACTTGAACTTCTCATATAAAAGTGGTGTTCATGTACTTATTATTTCCCTAGGACAGGTATCACACTCACAGTGAGGTGAGAATCTGCCCATACACATACTGGCAGGCAGCACTCTTCAGAATGAACCTCACATTATGTTAATTCTACACTATTTGATTACTAATATGTCCACAGAAATGAGCACTCTCCACAACACTGAACTTCTTGTTTGCAAAGGAAATATTTTCTCTGATTAAAAACATGAACCTTCATGAGTTTGAATGGTTGAACCACTAGTGCATACCAACTGACCTTCATGTGATCACATGTATGTTTTCTTTTCCTTTTATTTTTTGCACACAACCAGATACATACCAACTTTGAACTCTAGCATAGTTAATAGTTGAACTTCACATGGCTTTTCTCACGTGAATGCAGGCATATTTCCAAATGTTTTGTAGCACAGGTGAGGCTCACAAACTACGAACTTCACATGGCTTTAAGAAAATAACAAGCGGAAGGAAGTTCAACCATACCACGGATAGAAGTTACATGGCGTTAAGGAGCAGGGTCCCAGACTTGCACTGTGGCCCATGGCGTGGGTCCATCAGCGGCTGGTCACCCCGTCGTCCGCGACCACTCAAGACCCTCGCGAGGGGCAAGCCTCGTGAGGCGGATGAAACAAGACCTCCTCAAGGGCAGCCTCCTAAGCTGCTCACGACGAGTGGAGCTATCAAGGTGAAGGTACCTCGCGAGGTTCACATGACATGAGCCATGATCAAGGCAGTGGGCGCCCGGTGGCCTTGTACCGATTGCCTCTTTTGTGCTAAGGGGCAGCGGAGCGAGAATCGCGAGCATCGAGCAAGGTTTGTATCGGTGCAACAAGACCAAGACCAGCGGGAGACGGAGGTCACCATGGAGCCACAGGGCGTCACCACCAGCGCCTTTGGCGGCGAGACTACTTTGCGGGATAGCTTGTACTAGCTGTCCCCTTCAAACTTGGCCGTTGTGGGATCCCTTCCCACATAACATTTGGGAAGAGGACGGGCCTCTATAAATAGGACTAGCCACCAGTGGGGGATGGGTGATCAGGACTCTAGGCGAGATCATTGAGCATCCTTACCCTCACAGTCTCTTGAGCCCAAGATCACTGTACTCAAGAGGTTGTTCTTCCCTTGTACTTGTTCATCCTCAGCCTACAAGGCAATCCACCACACCACCTTGGAGTAGGGTATTACACCACAGCGGTGGCCGAACCAGTATAAACTCTTGTGTCCCTTGTTACACGGCTTTGAGCTAGGCCTTGAGATCGTTGTCGGCGAGCTAGGAAGAGATCTTCATGCTTTTGGTGTTGAACCTCAATGGTTTGCTGGAACCTAGAATCCGACATTTGGCGCGCCCGAGTAGAAGTCTTGTGACTTCGCTCCTCCGTCGGCCTCGCCTCTTCATCCGGTCTCCATGGCTGGCACCGCTCCGACGCGACGCCAGCAGCAGTGCCATGGGGCTCAGAGGCCCTCACCCCGCTTTGCAGGCGGGTGTAGTGTACATTCAGGCTGAAGATGTCGCTCTGCTGACGGGCGGCGGATCCATAGCCTTCTGCTGCGTCGAGGAGGCGTTACGGATGTTGGGGGTGATGACAAGGTCATGGCCAGCTGATTCCCCATGGCCCTCGCTGGTGTGCCCGTGCACGGTTGCTCCACCTGCCGGGATCCTCTGTGTCTTCTTGGGAGTAGCTCGCGGCCTCTTCATCGCTTCGCCCGGCACGGCGCCGGTCGCCGTCGCGGCCCTCCTCGGTGGCTCGCAAGCGCCGCCCTCGGACCGTCTTGTCAGCAGTTCTTCCGCGGATCAGTGCTGCCTACATGCAGCGAGGCCCCCTCGGGATCGCGCGGAACCAGGGCCGACCTCACCTTGACTCAAGGACCACCCAGCACCGCCCGGCTCGGGGCGCTCTCTGACGCTCTGTCGCCCACCATCGCAGCGTGGCCGTGACCAAGACCCTCATTGATAAGCGGGGCCGACCTTAACATGCTCTCCGTGGAAGCTTTCGACTTGCTTCACGTGCGCATGAGCGGCTCCGTCCCACAAACCTTTCTCCGAGTCGGCAGCGGCTCCACCTCCCCTAGGGTAGATCCGCCTCCCATGACTTTCGGCACCATGACCTACCACATTGGGTTGGTCGACCGACATCGCCCGTGTCGGCCTTCCGCCTGCCATCCTAGGGTACCCAGCCCTGCCTCGAGTTCATGGCAGCGATCCATCCGACCTACAACCTCATGAAGATCTTTGGGGCGCGGCGTCCTCCGTGGCAGGGACACCAAGGAGGCTCTGGCGGCCCTCAAGCTTGCCTTGGGGGCGCGCAGCAACTGCCACGATCGGAGGCCGCCCGAGGGCCAAGGGGCAGCGTCGGCGAAGGAAGCAATTTTCACTCAAGATCGGGCCAAAAGCAAGTGTCGGTCGAGGAAAGGCAGACCTCTGGAGCCACCTTCACCATAGGCGCCAACCTAGAGCCAGAACAAGAAGAGGCATTGGTGAGGTTCTGCGTCGAAACAAAAGTATTTGCACAGGGAGACCAAGCAGCTGGTAGGGGTCCCAAGGGAATCAAGAGCACCATAGGGTGTGCTAGCATCTGCCTGCGAAGCCGGACGACAATCCAGAAGCAGTCCTTCATCGTCCAGGAGACATAAGCTGCAAGTGGCGGCATTATCCATGAAGTCGGTACCCAGTGGCTGGTGAACCACGTAATGGTGCCCAAGAAAGCGGAAAGGCAGCATTTGTGTCGACTTCACCAACCTCAACAAAGCCTGCCCTCAAGACCGTTCCGCTTCCGCGCCGCCAGATCATCGACTCCACCGCTGAGTGCGACCTGTTGTGCTTCACGGGCGCTTTTTGGGTTACCACCAGATCAAGATGGCAGTGGAGGATGTCGAGAAGGCGGCCTTCTTGACCCCTTGTGGGGTATCTTGCTACACTGCATGCCATTGGACTGCGCGGCTGAGGCGACCTTCCGGCTAATGCACATCGCCTTGGGCAGCTCGGGAGGAACACGAGGCCTATGTCGACAACATCGTGGTAAAATCTCGGGGCGAGAACCTGATTTAGGACACTGGAGAGACCTTAGCCTGCACCGGAGTCGACTGTGCTCAACAGAGAAGTGTGTTTGGTGTTCCCTCCGACAAGCTACTCGGCTTCCTCGTGTCCCACGAGGATCAAAGGCTAACCGAGAGAAGGTCAGGCGATAGAAGACATGAGCCGCAAACTCTCAAAAATCTGAAGCTTCATGAGCTGCGTGACCTCGCTAAGTGCTTCATCTCCAAGTTAGGGAGTCGCCTGTCTTCTTCAAGCTGATGAAGAAGAAGGGCTCGTTCAGTGGACCCCGAGGCCGACTTGGCGTTCAAGACCTCAAGAGATACGACTGACCAGCCCGGTGATGGTGGCGCCTCGCCCCTCGAGCCCCTAGTGCTCTACAGGCTGCCATGCCCCTCAGCTAGTCACGGCATTGGTGGCCGTCTGGGAAGGCGTCGGGCCAAGCGCGCCCGTGATGCCACCCTTCGATCGGGCGGCACGACACCAAGGCAGTGCTGCTAAAGCCACAATAGCGCCCGCGAAGATCAAGCCACTGCAAGGCGGCGTTCGGGCCTGCGAGGCCACGATGGATGACCAAGTTCACGAGGTCCCACCACCTCGGGAGGCGCCTACAACCGGCAGCCGCAGGCTCCGCCAACGCTCCGCCCTCGTCGAGCACACGGTGTACCTCGTTAGCACGGTGTTGCGGGGCGTGAGAGCAGTACCCCATGGCGTGAAACACGCTCGCACTCCTAGTGGCCTTGCGCCGCTGCGTCATTACTTCCAGGCCACCCAATTAAAGGTCGTCTCAGCCTACCCTTGGAGAGGTGCTCGGAGCCCCAACACTGCGGGAAGAGTATTTGAGTGGAACATCGAGCTGCAAGCGTTTCAGTTGAGTTCAGCCCTACACCAAGGAGAAGTGTGGAATGATCGCGAGCGAATCACGAAAAGTTTCTCTCGGGCTCAATTGGAGTTCGGTCGCGGAGTTATGAGGTGTAGAAGATGGGGACTAATCTGTAAAGATTTATCCTGGCGGTCTGGCTGAAAACCTTCGAAAATCGCTTCGGATGGAAAAGCGCATTCTTAACGATAGAAATGCATCGTTTTCCCGAAGAAAACACATGCGGCGAAGAAGAAAGGAAATATGTTTTGAGCTGAGAAATGCATTTCAGAAAATGTTTCCATTATCGAGTGGATAAGGTGGTGGCTCTCTTCTGGCGAAGTCCGTTGGAGAGGAAGCCAAACGCCGTCTTCCTCCTCCCACGCTCCTATTTTCGGCGGAGCGAGCAGCGAGGAGAAAGCGGCGAGGCAGCCAGCTCGGCGATCTGGCGGCCGAGACAGGCGGGACCGGAGCTGCCTTGCACGATCAAAGGGAAGGGCGCCGGGGATGGCGATGGCGGTGCCATGAGGATACAAAGAGGCACAAACTTGGCGGTCACGCCACTCCAGCGACCAATAGAGGAGTGGGGAGGATCTACGGACAGGGGAAGCTCGTGGTGGCGGCGAGAGAGAGTGGGAAGCTCTGAATGGTCGAGGCAGGGTGGTGGCCGAGAGGTGGGCGGCGGCGAGCGTGGAAGCCGTGGCCATAGGGACTCCAGTGACGGTGGTAGGATGGAGATGCTCTGGAGGGAGGGAACACGCTGGATGGGTCGGGAGGTGGAGAGGAGGACTAGGCTGCCGAAATGATAAGCCGGCGATGGCGAGGAGAACTCAGCGAAAGGAGGGGGCCGAGGACTGCAGTGGACTAGAGGCGGGGAGGTGAATGAGCTGCAGGGAGGACTCGGGCTGCGCCTTATATAGACAGGGAAGGCTACGGATCCTCATAAGCGAGCTTGGCGGTGCACTAATGGTGGGCGGTGGCTGGGCAGCCAGGCATGGCGTTCTTTGCTCATTTAAAGCGAACCACGTGAGGCATCGATGCGAGCGATCGCGAGGGCATGAGGGGAAGCTCACGGACAAAGTTTGAGGTCAGGCGACGAGGGAGCGGCAGGGAGCGATGGCGAGCGGCGATCGCGTGAGTTTGCCATGGCGCAAAGCGTGATAACCATGCGCCTTGGAGGAAACTACAGGTTTTAGCCGGGCGACCATGTCTCTTGGATGAACCCGTTGCCCTTAGTCAAAATGAGGAAATAAATAGGTTCGGGGCAAAGAAGTGATTTATAGATGGCCCCAAAGCAAACCAGCAGCCAAGTGTTTGTGTTGTGCGGTGGGGACATGAGCTAGAATGCTTGCGATAAATAGTTTATGATGATGACCACACAAGGTGATGTTGATCACCAAAATTAAAGAGGAGGAGTTTAGATGAGGAGTTCTTGTAGAAACCACCATAATGGCCAGAATAAGAGATTAGGATGATGCACTCTTATGGAGAGGCAAGTTGAGCTGAAATTTGGCAAGTCTTAGTGATTTGGCCATATAGATATCTGTAAAATTTCATACCAAATGGACAAGCCAAAATGGTACACCTTCACAAGCATCCCTTGACCCGAAATTAGAAATAATTTTGGAGGAAAAGCTTAATGAAATGGTACCAAATCTGGTTGAGATATGTTATAAGAATGCGAGCACAATCGGTAATTTCTTAGAATTAATGAAGCAATATAAAATATATTTTCTTCACAACCTGAAAATATTAAGCGAATCAAAGATTTGGTCTGTGCTAACATAGATCGAGGGATGGAGATGAAATTTGGAGGAGTGTAAAGATATGAGCACATGAAGGAGTGTGCAAAGTTCAACTCATTTGGATACTCTAGCTAGTACTTCCTTCACAATGCCTTACTGTTTGATAGAAAGTTTGAAAAATTCTTTGAGGAAGATTGGCTGAGCAAATAAAGTTGAATTTTCATGAGGCAATCATTTGGACATAATAAAATGCCCAAAGGGTTGGAACAATAAGAAAGGATAGGTGGCACTTCCTTCACGAGAGCCACACTAGATAGAAATGAACCTTTAGGTAGGGTGGTCCTGCTTCTTCTTGTGGTGTGTGCTGCTACTTCATCGCCGTCGTCATGTTTGATCTTCGGGTCGCCGTACTTGTCGAAGTCTTGCTCATTGGCTACTCCATCCATTCCGATGATCTTCCTTTTGCCTCTCCTCACGACAACACGACTGGGCTTTGGCGGGTCGGTAATGAAGAAGCATTGATCCACTTGGGAAGCCAGTACCCATGGCTCATTTTTTGCGGTGACGTTTGCGCCCGCGGTCTTGGATTTGGCTTCGGGTAATAACCATGGTGGTGAAATACTGGTCTTCTTTTAGGATGCTCTTGGCCCATCTGACACGGAACATCGGTACCTTCTCTCCAGCATAGCTCAGCTCCCAGATCTCCTCGATCCTTCCGTAGTATCTGTCCTTATCGTTGCCGGTGTAGGATTCCATCGTTACCCCAGAGTTCTGATAACCATCGCTCTTGATGTCCTTGTTCTCGGTGTAGAATGTGTAGCCGTTGATATCATACGCCTCATAGGTCATCAGGTTGTGCTCGGCATACCGTGACAAGGCGAATATGAGTTGTTTTTCCGGAAGAATCCTCATGTAAAGTGCGACGAAGCTTCGCTTGAACCAACGCGTGAAACATGAGTTGTGCTCTTTGATTATATCTCCGTCCGTCCTCCGTTGGCCTCGGTCATTGTCGTCTTCTCAATAAAGGTTTTGTGCTCTACCACCCAAGGATCGACCACATCTATGTGTTGTAGCGACTAGGTTTGCTCTTTCAAAGTCGGCGAGTCGACCCTCGAAGTCGACATGCATTTGCGGCAACCCTCACGGTGACCCCATCCAGCGAGCTGCCGAGGTGCTGTTGATGGGCAGACCAGCGGGTTCTCGATGCCTAGATAATTCATGCATAGGAGATGCACTCTTGATCGAAAGCCCTGGCTATACTTCCCTCTGGGCGTGACATGTTGCGAGCGTATCCTTTGATGACACCATTCATCCTTTCGAGCGGCATCATCTTTGTGCAGGAGCGTCGGCCCGAGTTGGATGATATCCTCCATGATATGGACCAGCAGATGCACCATAACGTCGAAGAATGCGGGCGGGAAGTACATCTCAAGCTCGCATAGTATCACCACGATCTCTTCTCGTAGCCTTCTAAGTTGCCTCATGCCAATCGACTTAGAGATGGCGTCGAAAAAAGTTGCATAGGCCAAATAGCATTTCACGGATGTGCGCGTCCATGATCCCATGGATTGCAACTGGAAGTATCTGCGTCATCGGTAGCGTGATGATCGTGAGACTTCATCCGCTGAACTTCGCTCATTTGGGTCTAGGTATCGCTTATCTTCCCAGCGTATCAGTAAGGAAGTTTTACTCCTAGGAGGCAGGTAAAAACTGCTCGATCTCCTCGACTTAGAGTCAAGCACGCGGGAGGTAGTCATTTCCGGTCTTCTTGGCCTTTTGCCTTTGCGACGACTTTACGTGTCCTGCTTCGCCTCATCATCATCATCATCATCATCATCATCATTAGCGTGAAGCTCCTGCCTGATGCCCATTGATTTCAAGTCTGCCCTTGCTTTCGGCCCATCTTTGGTCCTCTCTGGCATGTTGAGCAAGGTACCAAGCAGACTCTCGCACACGTTCTTCGTGATATGCATGACATCAAGGCTGTGAGGCACACGGTGATTCTTCCAGTACGGCAAGTCCCAGAAAACATACCTCGTTTTCCATACCTTCAGCAGCGGCTCTGGCGCCTTTCGCTTCTTTCCCGGCTCTAGCGCCTTTTGCTTCTTTCCCGGCAGTGGGCAGTCTTTCCAATTTTTCAACAGCTCGTCTATTTCCTCGCCGCTCCTCGTACACGGGCGTTTTCGGGGTTCGGTTTCACCATCGAACAGATCCTTGCATTTCCTCCACGGGTCATCGTCACGAAGCCACCTTCGATGTCCCATGAACACGGTTTTCGAAGACCCGGGATCTCTATGTAGCTGGAGATACATTGTGTCATCCATGCACCTTACGCATCTAGAATGCCCTGCGAGATATCCGTAACCGAGATAGTCGTGCACCGTCGTGAGCAGTGCGGCTCTCATAGGCAAATATTCTTTCTCTGCGGCGTCCCACGTATTGGTGGCGTTTTCCACAGCATGTCTAGCTCCTCCTTCAAAGAGCCCCGGATATAGATTGATGTCGTTCCCTGGTTGTTTCGGCCCTTCAATTAGCATACTCATGTGAATGTACTTCCTCTTCATGCACAACTGTGGGGAAGGTTGTCCATCCACACAAACACAGGCCAGGTGCTATGTGTGCTTCTATGGCTGCCAAACGGATTGACTCCATCGGTGCTCGCGCCAAAGACGATGTTCCTTGGATCCTTCCCAAATTCTGGGTATTCGAAGTTCAACGCTACACCGCTCGCATCCTTAGGGTGACTCAGCATCTTGTCTTTTTATTTATCTCCGGATCATTTCGTCATCTTCCCGCTTCTTCTCCTCCCTATTCGTGTGCCAACGCAGGAGCTTTGCTACCTTAGGGTCCATGAAATACCGCTGCAGACGAGGAGTGATCGGAAAGTACCACACCGATTTTCGAGGAGCTTTCTTCCTCTTCTTGTATCGAGTGATGCCGCACACGGACATATGGTAGACTCAGCGTGCTCGTCCCGATAAATGATGCAATTGTTCATGCACACATGGTATTTCATGTGCGGTAAATCCAGAGGACACACGATTTTCTCCGCCTCCTCGAAACTGGTCGAGCACTTGTTCCCCTTGGGAAGACGTTCGTGCTAGAATGACATGTTCTCGTCGAAGCATCGTCGGTCATTTTGTGTTTTACCTTCATCTCCGAGCCATGAGCGTTACTTTCAGCGGGTATCCTCGGCCTGCATCCTTCATACAATGGAGTAACCGCGTCTATCTCCGTTGATCCAGCTTGGCTTTCTCTCGGCGGTAGCTCTTGCGTTATCCGTCGCTTGAGAAGCAACTCTTGAATATGAGGGTCCTGCACCCAGCCTCCATCGCCGTCCGCTCCGGCATCTTCATCTTCATGATCATGCCCTTCGTCTTGATCTTCCTCATCATCATGTACGACATCTTCTACATGATGATGTGTACAACATCACCGTCGTGATCATGTCACGGAGATTCTTCGTCTTCTCGCCCGCCCCGCCGCGGTGGTTGTCTTGTTACCCTTCCTCATTTCTTGCCCGCCCCCATGGACGACTTCATAGTCATCTTCATCACCTTGCCACCGATAGCCATCCATGAAACCACGCAAGAGCAGGTGGACCCGCACCTGCCGGAATCCGGTCCGCAATAAGGCTCTTGACTTGCATCTTCGACACGGACATCTTATCTCCGTCTCGTTCTTTTGAAGCATCTCGCCTTCGGATCTCAAAACCTATTCACGATGCCTTCGGTCATCGTGCGGACTATGGATCCTGCGGGGTAGAGCAAAACGATATTTTAGAACCAAGAAAAATTTGGCATGACCTTCCCTAAAAATAGGACCAAAAATAATGCATAGTGCCAAAATTTCGCTAAACGGAAATGAATCAACATTCCGGCAAAATATTGGCAACTATCGCATTTCAAATACCGGTACCTGCAAACACAAACATATATGCAACACCACAAACATATGCAACATCACAAACATACATAGATCTAGCTAGGACACAAAAAGTGCATGTGCACGTTGTTGGAGCGAGCTAGGGAGAAAAAAAGTAGATCTACAACATGAAGATAGCTTTCCCCTTACTTACCTATCAAAAAAGGTAATTTCACCACTTAATTTTGATGAATCTATGGTGCAAATGAGGTGAGGAGGAGGAGGCATCCGAAAGTTTGGAGAAGGAGGTGGAGGGAATGAAGTGGCGAAGGTGAGTGGGTAGGTGTGGCTGTCCAAAATATCGTGTTGGGGTCCCAGGTTACTAATGGCGCACCACCAGCAAATGCGCCATTACCATGCCTCTTACTAATGGCGCACTGCGGTGGTGCGCCATTAGTAGTTTTGCAAAAAGTAAAAATATATACTAATGGCACATTATGCATCTAGTGCGCCATTACTAGTTAGAACTAGTAATGGCGCACTTCGTTCGAATCGCCATTAGTATGTATGTAAAATGAAAAAAAACTTTATTACTAGTGGCGCACTGTTTTCTACAGTGCGCCATTAGTGTCTTCCACACTAATGGCGCATCACCAACTAGTGCGCCATTAGTATACAGTAGTGGAGCACTACATCCCTGGTGCGCCATTAGTGTCAATCCTATCTATAGCCCTTTTCCTAGTAGTGTCAATAGGACTAGCCACCCACAGGGTAGAGGCATCTAGAGAGAGGATCCAGTATCCGGGATCAGCAGAGAGAGAGCGACTGAACTCCCCCTAGCAGTTCATTGCACCAGCCAAGAACAGACCCTCGCGACGCTGTTCTTCCTTGTATTGTTCATCATCAGCCCAAGAGGCAATCCACCACACCACAAACTAGAGTAGGGTATTACACCACAATGGTGGCCCGAACTAGTATAAACCCTTTGTCTCTTGTGTTGTTCCTTTCATAGTTTAGATCCTAGCGAGGCGGCGAGGTGCAGGTAGGTATAGGGCGAGATCTCCACGCGCACCCCAGTGTTCGAACCTAGCGGGTCTGCCGGAACCCGAAATCCGACAGTCTCCGCCGACCCCACGATGGAGGCGGCGGCCGATTTCTCGAGAGAGGGCGGAGCCCTAGATCAAGGAAAACAAAGTGAAGAAACTCAGACGAGATCAACAAGGAAAAAATGAAGGTACAAGATAAAAGCGGTACTTACGCATAAACCAGCTGCGGCTTCTTCACCTCCTTGCGGAAGCGAATGGCCTTTTAGGCCCTTCATCCCGCTTGGTCGTCGCGGCCAAGCCCTTGGGCTTCTTCGGTCGACTGCCGAACAAGCTCGGCGCGGCCCGGCGTTTCTTCGCGCCGCCTTGGGCATCTGGCGCAGCGAACGAGCTTGCGCCCTCCTGGCCGACTCCTGGCTGGTGGCGCGGGGTGACTTCCCACGCATCGTCGTCAGGCCAGTCCTCGAGGCCGGCTCCGAGCCTCGAGCCGCCTGTTTCGCCGCCTCCTCCCTCGGCGTCGTCCTCCAAGGCCTCCGCCCCCAAATCGGGGTCGTCGACATCGCTCTCTGCTCGGTCAGGGAGGAATTGGTGTTCCAGCCCTGCGGCACCGGCTGCTGGTTGGAGGAGGGTGCTCTTCTCAAAGCCGATTGGTCGGATTAGGCAGGCCGGACTCGGCAACAAAGAGACAGAGAAAAAACAAAGACAACTTACCATTGGCGGGGGATTGGCACGAGAATACGGCTCCTTGCCAAACTGCCACTCGTCGGTGAGCTCGCAGTTCACAAGATAGTTCACCATGAGAGCTACCTCTGCATGAGGCATCTCCTTGGTACACAGCCGACTCGGGTCCCGATGCCTGCTCATCTGGCAGATCATGTGGGGGCGGCTCTGGAGCGGAAGCACTCGGCACGCCACGATGGCGGAAAGCAAGTCGGCCCCGGTCAGGCCCTCCGACTGTGTCAACACTCGGAGCCGCGCGATGGTGGCGGCTCCCGAAGGCGACAGCGTCCTGGCCCGATACGACCAGTTGGGGTGCCTCCCAGCTGGCGGGTCGGCTTCGTAGCCGGCAAGTTTACCCAGTCGCCCTCCGCAAAGACGCCCTTAACGTAGAAGTACGACCGCTGCCATATCTTCACCGACTTGATCAGCGTGATGGGAGGAAACGGATTGTGGGCCGCTGACCTCCGCACCGCGATGAACGCGCCGCATTGGGCCGGCACACCTGCGACGAGGGTGCCAAGCTTGATGTAGAAGAACTCCCCCCAAAGCTCAATGGTGGGGAGGACACCGAGGAAGCCTTCGCACAAGGTGACGAAGGCGGACAGCAACACCACCGTGTTTGGGGTGGGGTGGTGCGGCTGGAGACCGTAGAATTCGAGGAAGGACTGGAAGAAGATGCTCGTCAGCAAGCCAAGGCCGCGCAGGCAGTGCGAGCGGAAGACGACCCACTCGCCCTCCTCCGGCGCCGGTGAGATGTCCTACCTCGGCGAGAGGCAGACCGTCACGTAATCCTTGTCGGGCAGCCGCCGCGTCTGGCGGAGGAAATCAGTGTGGTCGTCGTGAACTTCGGAGCCGTCCCATGCTCCGGAGCGCGCCCTGGGGGCGTGGGGGCGGAAGATGAGCTCATCGGGAACGAACCACCGCAACGCTCGGCGTGGCTCGGAGGCGCAACAGTGAGAGGAAGAAGAAGGAGGAAAGAGTGGGGAGGAGGGACGCGCGTGCTCCGCCGCTCCCCCCTCCTCCCCCTACTTATAGGCCTACGGGCTGCGAAGCGGAGGGGGCGATCATGGGATTTACTGCGCCCACGACCCAACGCCCCCACGTTTATCGCGCGGGTTACTGCGCGCAGTAACTCCGCGAGAAACCCAACCGCCCACCTCGGCCACATCGGATCCGGTCGCGTGCCGAGGCGTGGTAGTGGCAGGCCTCGCCTGCAGGCATGTCCCATCACGAGCGTGGGTTGGCAGACTGGCACGGCCGCTCGTCGCCACATGACAGGCCCGTAACGGGCGGCGGCCTCGAGGCTTAGCTAGCACGCCACTTGGATCCAGCCGAAGCGTTCGAATTTTGGATGAGTCAAATTGGGCGAGTCCGACTCCTACCAGTCGGCCCGGCGGAAGTCGGACGAGGCTCCACCTCAAGCACTCGAAGAAAGAAACTGCTGAGGCTCATCGGCTGATCAACCGCGGCACCTCACCAGCTTCAGGGACTACTGTCGGAGTAATGGGCCACGGGTAGGCCAACCCGAAGCCCAGAACGTTTCAAGACATCGGGGCTAGCTGCGCCCCTCAAGGCACCAAGATGAAGTGCCGCCTTCTAAAGGCCGGCTGGAGGAATAGCCGGCTGCCCATAGACGGCCGAGTCCCGGTGGCGACGTCAAGACAAGCCAACCCCTAGCTGGCGGCTCCTAGAGGAGCCGGCCCCTAGCAGTCGGCCCGTGGCGCCAGCGAAGCCTGCGCCCTCATCAAGAAAGACAAGACAGGGAATGGCTACAGTATAGCCCATTCCCCCCATCTAAGGACAGGCGTGGCCACAGTGCACCATACCAGTGGAGATCTCCGCCTGGCGCGGCACTGTTGCCACGCCACCCCTGACATCACCACAAGCAGGCGGAGTCCTACTCCCACGACGGCCTGTCGGTACGGCCCAAGGACGACGGGCCCCACCAATCAGCGAGAGCCCGGAAGACGGCAAGAGCCCCACCAGTCAGACCTGATGGAGGTCGGCCCCCAGTAGTCGGCCCGCCCCTTCCTCGGGACCCACACGCCATTAACCAGACAAGACACGCAGTGGCTACAGTAATCGCCCGCCAGGCGGCGGAGCTGTAGCCACGATCCCCTGACCAAGCATGCGTCATTAGAGTCATGGCTACAGCGATCAGCAGCTGACAAGACCCGAGAGCGGCGGGGGCGGCCTGTCGGCCCCGTACCCAACCAGTCGGCGGGGTCCACCAGGCGGCGGGCCCCAGCAGTCGGCGGAGAAGCCGGCGACCGAAGAGACTGACGGCCGGGACCTACGCCCGGCCGGATTACCATTGTACCCCTGGGGGGTAGGCCTATATAAACCCCCCAGGGCACCATGCAAAGGGTTCCGAACCTGATAGAACTAGACCAGCCCATAGAGGAAGGAGAGAGCTAGCCTTGCCTTCTCCTACCTCTAGCATACAGCTCGAGGAGCACCATTGTACTCACTTGAGCCTTAGTGATCATGCGGAGACCCCGCAGAGCAGGACTAGGGGTGTTATCTCCTAGGAGAGCCCCGAACCTGGGTAAAGTGCGCCGATGTTCGTGTCTACGCCTCATCCCGCTTCCAGGCACCAGCGACGTTCTACTCGCTCCCACCATGATAAGCCATCCATTGGCATATTTTGCACCCAACCCCAGACACCATGAACATGATTAGTGCAATATTTTTGACATTATTCCTTGTGCCTGTTTTCTGACCTGGGTCCGCACACATATGACATATACCCAAGGTTTGTAGCTGTATGGTACTCATTCTTGAGGCCAATCATACAAGAAGGTGACAAGGTTTTAGGACATCTCCTTGTCAGTTGCGGGAATAATGACCTTGATGACCATTGTCAAGACTGTTGATTCGGTGATGTCATCCCTAGATCTTGTCGATTCTTGTAATTCATGAGATGTATCTTTGCTTATTTTCCTTTGCCTGGCTCATGAGGTTGTGGTATCCTTACTTTCCTTAGGTATATCTGATGGATCCTTGCCGCATCTCGTATGAGTGACTGATATGACTGGGAATACATGCTCACCATATATGTGGAAAGATGTGTAGCCGGACATTTGATTTGTGAAGCAGACATATGCTTCGGCTGACCTGTACTTCTGACCAAAATATTGCTGATCGGACTCTTGAGATGTACTGCCGGATATTTCCAACTCATCATATAATCTCTGAGGACGGTACATAGTGTTGTACTGACGGGGACTGAGTGACTTATGAGAGAAGCCATCTGAGTAGCTTGCTGAGGAAGACTTGTTAACTTCTGCTCAAATCTTTTGTCTGGGTATCGTGCAGAAGAAGGCTCTATAGCTTACACACAAAGCTTGGTATGATTATTGTGCTGGAGAAGTCTGAGTTTCGTACTTGAGAAGCTTCGCCTCGGGTTTGCTTGTTGAAAAAAAATTCGTTTCCATCTGTCAGAAGCTTTTACCAAGGTATCTTGCTGAGAAAGACCGGGTATCGTGGGCCGGAAATTGTTCACATATCATGCTGAGGAAAATCGAGGAGCCTTGCATCATAAATTTCTTCTGATAACGTGTGGAAGAATATTGAGTTTCTTACATACAAAGATTCACACTAATATGCAGACTGAAATCTACACACATGCCCATAATATTCTGTGGCTGATTATTTGCATGAGAAAAAAAATTGACTGTCTTCCTTGAGCATATCACATTCTGACTTTATTTCGGATGATAACAGATTTCAAGCATCATGCATTGCTGAGCCAAAATTTTGTATACCTTTGACCAAAAATATACCGTTGATCTTGTACCTGACTTGCCTTGCTTCTGACTTGATCATTACTGCTGTGAGGATTTTGTACTGATGTAGACTTGAGTCATCAGTACTATTGTGAGGAGTGCACACTAATGCAAGATTGATTATCAGCCTCAAAATTAGATATTTCACTGCAGTCGGCTGAGAATTCCATTCTGTTTAGCTGAGTTTCCAAATATTTGAACTCCTTATCACTTCTTCGAGTCCGGTGTTGGTTGATGAGCAACTCTTTCTAGGGAAAAAATAATGTAACACCGGGGCCCAAAAAGAAAGAAGCAAAAGAAAACACAACTAAACAAAAGCACACAACAACAAACAATACACACTCAAACAAAGTCACATAGTACTGCTGGTCACACTATATGTATGCCTACTTAAGCACACAAATCTCGAGGGATCTCTGGTTCTACGATCTAGCATGTTGTGATGATGTGCACGAAGATGAATAAATAATGTGTGGAAGAATTGGTGTAAACAGTGCTACACCAAGTGCTAGCTTAGCCAGGTAGCAACCTGGACTAGCTCGGAGGTGAGGACGCACTCGGTAATCATGTAGTGGGACATGAAGGTCGCAACCACATTATTATCAAGTGGACGGAAAAAGATCTGTACTCGTCCAAGAAATAGGATAGCGGGGAAAAACTGAGGCTGCTGACATTGCCCTTTCTTGATAACTAAGATCATTAAGGGTTGCCAACATGACAAAATGAAAGAGCTATTCGGGATAGAAGCATGTCCATCACCGAAATGATAGGCGGGGCTGAAAGGGGGATATCGGTGAGATACCTGAGCACCATTTTTGCAAACCGTGTCGGGATCATTTGGCATCACTCTGCTGCGACAGAAATGACACCAAACACCGAAGAACGAGCAAGACAAGGAAACTGGAGAAATGCAACAGCTGAGCTGTAGCGGATTCGAACCGATGCCAGCTACACTCACCAGATAAACCGTTAGCAACAAATACTAAGGCTATATGCATGCTATGCAACAAACAAATGCAGCACCAAATGCAATAAACAAGCCGAACTTTAAACTACCGGTTTCTACCGCTTGCGCTAACTAGGGCGTCCTACAGCTAGACCTGCTCTGATACCAAGCCTGTGGCACCCCCGCTCAGAGAAACTGGAACGCCTCGTATTCCAGCCCAGAGATCGAGGAAAAGTCTCTGGAATACGGCACTGCTTGACATAGAACAAATCAGCTCTTTATTACCATCTATATGGGTACAAAGGGGTTACATCGGCACGGTGACACTATGCCTGCCACGGTTGCTCTATGCAAACAGCAGAACAACACGATGCAGCGGAACACTTCTAGTGGCGGAACAACGACGAAGGTGGTGAACTCCACTCTGCATGGACTCTGGCTGGGACACGATCTAGCTCGCACGAACGGACACCTCGACAAACAATCAAGCAATCAAATTCGGCATGACCTGCAAACTGGCATGACACGCCAGGTTAGTACATTGAATGTACTTGCAAGCTCACAGCAACCAAAGCAATCAAGACAAAAAACAACATGGCATTTACAGGTTAAGCAGGAATTATCATGAGATCATTAGGATAACATGGCATGAACAACATGAACACAATATAGCTAGAACAACATGGCATTTACAGGTTAAGCAGGAATTATCATGAGATCATCAGGACAACATGGCATGAACAACATGAACATGATATAGCTAGAACAATATGAGCATGGCATGAACATATAAATCTGACGATGCTAGCATGCAACATGATGACACTATATGCACCACTTATTCTGCTTGGGTTACCTCATAAGCATCACATGCATCACTTACCAACCTCGGACATCACACGATCATCTCAGGATCCAATCAAGCTTGGTATAAACAATACCATAGTAATCATTAAATGACCACAAGGAGCTTGATCTTTACCCACGATTCTCGCACAACATCACGAATATCCAACAACTCGGTATCCTTGATACCACGGTGATCATTCACGGATCACAAAAGGAACCACTCTTGGCTCAACGGGTTACCTCATAACCAAACGGTGATCATTCATGGATCACATAACCAACTTATCTCATCATCGAACCAGGGTTGTTATTAAGCACAATATTATTATTACTGTTGACCCACAGTGTGACCAACTACGAACTGGGCCCTTATCCGCGGGCGCGGCTATCGATAGATTTAATATACACTTTGCAGAGGTTAGAACACTGTACCCACACCACGGAACCCATGGCCTCGCACTCCCATTCGGGTGGACCAACGGCGTTCCGACAAAACCGATCTACTGCCATGACACTCTCCCGGCCACTCTGACTCACTCCCCACTAGGCTAAGTCCTGGGTGGCCCCGTGCCTACCAAAGACACCAACAGCCACCGTCGTGGCAAAACATAAACGGCCCCAAATGGGGACAAGGTACCATAACAACAACAACGGGCACACAAGGCTTATGTCCGCCTACCTGATCAGGGTAGCGCGTGCCCATAACCTTCCCTCGTTGGAGGCACCGGTGAGAGGCATGAAGATAGACCCAGTTAGGACCTTCCCAAAAAGGCAAGCGTGGTTGCACTGGTCAGCTCGATATGGTGGCACCATGACTCAGCCAATAGTTGTTCAAGTTCAAGTTAATCCGGTTAAACTTGAATACAATATGCCGAGCCATGATAAAATAACATGATGCAATTACAATGCATGAGCATGATATCACATAAGCATGAGGGTACAACATAACTATCAACCATATCGACATGAAATCATATCCAACTGAACAGGGCATACTGACGAGCATGAATATTACAAGTACAACACTACTCATAGCATAACATGACCATTATCATCAACAATAAGTACCATCCAAGAACACATCAGTAACATAACCGAGTAAACATTTACCCAACTAACGATAAGAAACTGTACATATCACCGGTACTCGGTAACCAACGACAGTCATGCACCGAAGAACATGACCAACCCAACATGTACTACTACCAAACATGGCCAATATGAAAGTAATACTAGCAGGTAGAACATGATAACAGAGTGCAAGAAAACATAGCACGATTGTCATCACCGATCCATAAGCATAACCGTAATAACGATAGCAGTAGCTAACAAACATACAGTTATTAAAGATTCAAGTTGAAAACCAATGCTACTTGCATGGCTATCATGCACATGGTGGTTGTGGCTTGCCTGGGGATGAAGAATAGACCGGGGAGAAGTGCGGAACGATCGCAGAACGAATCACCAGAAAAGTTTCTCTCCCGGAGGGGGCTCAATTGGAGTTACGGTCACAGAGTTATGAGGTGTAGAAGATCAGGGACTAATCTATAAATATTTCTCCACAAACAGGTCCCTAGGCTGAAAAACAGAAAAGGGATTTCAGAAAATACGCTTTCGGATGGAGAAAGCGCATTCTTGGCTGCAGTAGAAATGTATACGTTTTCCCTGAAGAGAAAACATATTTGGTCCAGAGAAGAAAGGAAATACGTTATCAAAGCTGAGAAAATGCATTTCAAGAAAACGTTTCCACTTATCCGAGTGGATAAGATGGTGGCTCACTTACGGGTGGGGTCCGTTGGAGAGGAGGGGGCCGCCTGGCCAGCTGGCAAGGCCTTGTCTTCCTCCTCCCCTCGCTCCTGTTCGTTCCCGAGCGGAACAGAACAGGAGCAGAGGAGGGAAGCGGCCGAGGGGCCGGCCAGCTCCAGCGATTCCCGGCCCGGCAAAAGGCACCGGCGGGACCGAGGGGCTGCACCGCACCCGATCAAAGGGGAAGGGAGCGCCGGGGAGGCCTGGGACGGCGGTGGTGGGCGGCGCCATGAGGAGACAGAGAGGCACGAGCGGTGGAGGAACTTGACGGTGCGGCCACTCCGGCGACCAATAGAGGAGTGGGGGAGGATCTACGGGACGCGGGGAAGCTCGTGGTGGCGACGGGAGAGAGTAGGAAGCTCCGGATGGTCGAGACGGGGTGGTGGCCGAGAGGTGGAGGCGGCGGCCGAACATGGAAGCCATGGCCATAGGGACTCCATCGACGAACTGGTGGGGTGGAGATGCTCTCTGGGATGAGCGGAACACGCTGGATGGGTCGGGAGGTGGAGAGGAGGACTAGGATCGCCGGAAACAAGAAGACCGGCAATGGCCGAGGAGAACTCCGGCAAAAAGAGGAGGGGGCCAAGGACTCCGGTGGACTAGAGAGGCGAGGGAGGAGTGAATGAGCTGCGGGAGGACTCGGGCTCGACTTATATAGACCCGGGGAAGGCTCTGGATCCTCATAAGCAAGCTTGAGCAGTGCACTAATGGTGGACAATGGCTGGGCATCACACGGGCATGGCGTTTGGGGCTCATTTAAAGCGAACCACGACGAGGCATCGATGCAGGGCGATGCAGGGCATCACGGGGAAGCTCATGGACAAAGTTTGAGGTCGAGAAGACGGGGGAGACGACGGGAACAGTGGCCGGAACGAGCCAGAGTGCGAGTTTTCCATGACGCAAGCGTGATCACCATGCGCACTGGAGCAAACTCCTGGTTTTGTCCAGGCCGACCATGTCTACTGGATAGACCGTCGTGCCCTTAGTCAAAATGAGGAAATAAATAGGTCCAGGGTGAAGAAGTGATTTGCAGATGGCCTGAAAGCAAACCAGCAGCCAAGTGTTTGTGTTGTGCAGTGGGTACACCAGCTAGGTAACGCAGTAAATAGTTTTTCTGGTGATGATCACACACTAAGGTGATGTTGATCACCAAAAATCAGCTTAAGAGGAGGAGTTTAGATGAGGGTTGTTGTAGAAACCACCATAATGGCCAGAATAAGATATTTGGATGATGCACTCCTATGGAGAGGCAGGTTGAGCTGAAATTTGGCAAGGCTTAGTGATTTGGCCATATAGATATGCTGTAAAAATTTCATACCAAGTGGACAAGCCAAAATGATACTTGCTTCACAAGCATCCCCACTGACCAGAAACTAGAAATAATTTTGGAGGGAAAATGGCTTAATGAAATGGTCCCAAATTTGGTGGAGATATGTTATAAGGGTAGGAGCACAATCTGGTAATTTCTCAGAATTAATGAAGCAATATAAAATATACTTGCTTCACAACCTGAAAATATTAGCAGAATCAAAGATTTGGTCATGTGCTCACATAGATCAAGGGATGGAGCTGAAATTTGGAGGAGTGTAAAGATATGAGCAGATGAAGGAGTGTGCAAAAGTTCAACTCATTTGGGTACTCCTAGCTAGTACTTCCTTCACAATGCCTTCTGTTTGACAGAAAGTTTGAAAAATTGCTGAGGAAGATTGGCTAGGCAAATAAAGTTGAATTTTGGCATGAGGCAATGATTTGGACAAAATAAAATGCCCAAAAGGTTTGGGAGCAATCCGGAAACGATAGGTGGCACTTCCTTCACAGAAAGACACAGTAGAAAAAAATGAAGAATAATTATTGGGGAATTATTCTTAGGCTAGGACAGGAAAGTTTGGGCATATGTGAGCAATATCTAACCCAAGGGAATTATGAGAATTATTTGGGAATTTTTGGATGGACAGAAATATTGGTTGCTTCACAACCTAGGGCAGACAGGGTTATTCCTTTAATAGAAAAAAGGAATATTCCCTAGAAAAAGATTTTAGGGTTTGGTCAAGGAGTGAAGTGACATGATCTTGGCAAGGTTTTGAGAATGATGAGCCATTTGGGAAGGGGAATGGGGATGATTTCCCAGGTGTCAAGGCCACAGAACCACTCCAAAAAGAAAAACAGAGCAAAAACTAAATAAACCAAAAGAAAAAGAAAAGGGCCAGAAGCCAGGCTGTTACAACGTACCAAGCTAAGTTATCCCTTGATGCTTACATAAAACACAGATGTCGCAACACAGCCCGGAAGCAGTAGACATAAGCATAAAGCAGCATAAGCATTAGGGTTCATCACACGCCCTCGTAGGGCCCCATACTTGTTTCTGTAAGACAGGAAGAAAGGAAAAGACAAGCAAAAGTGGCCCCTACGCTCGCGACTGCTCACGAGGATCAGCTCCCAGCGCCCCCAGGACTCAACCGGAGCCCTCCTCGTGCTTCACTGGGGCGTGGAGACGGGACGACCCGCCACCGTCCTCGAAGATAGCCCGACGGCGTGGCGGCTGGTCATAGCCGCCGCTGCTGGAGCTTTCGTCGGAGGAAGAGCTGCCACCGTCAGACGAGCCACGACCATCCCCGAGGGCAAGTTCACCCTCATCCTCATCACGGTTGTCGCCAAGGCCAAGCACTTCATCACCGTCACTGTCCTCACGACAGCACCCAGCGCGGCGACCGTCTTCCCCGAACACCCTCACGAAGAGGGTCGCGGCGCTGTCGTACTTGAAGTGGAGGGTGCACCGCCTGCTCAGACCGCGTGCGCGGGAAAACGTCTGCCAGCCGCGGGCCAGGGCTACATTGCCCGCGACGGAGACCTCCACCGCGACCCACGAGGCCTTGCTGTAGCAGTCGTCGGCCTGCAGCCAGAGGCCGACAGGACCCGCAGTCGGCAGCTCGCCGGCAAAGGAGCGCGGAAGATGAAGCCAGGTGCCAGCCGGGTTCTCTGACCACACGACGAACTCCGGCAGCACCTCCGCAGAGTGGAAGCGTGGCTGGGGAGGTCGGGCGACCATGGCGCGCCTCCCTTCGTCGACAAGACTGCCACGCCTCGGATGGCTCCTGTTGCGCGAGGAGGCGCCGCTGCAGCCGCCAGGAATGGCGCCGAGCCCCAAAGAAGTCCGGCCGCGCCCACGGGGGACCACGGCGGGAGTGGCGGCATGCTTGCGGGGGCGGCCACACCCCCTCTTAGGTGGAGGCGAGCCGGGGCCCTCCTTGCGAGCCTTTCCCTTCTATGCGGTCGAGAACCTCTTTGTCGGTGCCATGGGTGTCGCAGCGAGCCAGTGAAGCGAAGAGGAAGAAGAGGAGGTAGGCGAAATGGAGGAAGAGATGGGCAACGGGGGCTTCGCCCCTCTCCTCATTTATAGCCAGGAGGAGGCCAACCGTCGACCTCCACGATCGCAGGTAATGATGGTTTTTCTACATGCACCAGGGACTCGTCAAGACGGGAAGTTGCTGTGGCAGCGTGGGGAAGCGGAGATGCTCACGTTCTGTCAATCGCCATGCGTCAATCAAGGCCGCAGGTTGTTGGGGCCCGCAGCGCTCCGCACTTGACCCTTGGCTTCCCCGTGAAGCCAAGTCCAGGCGCACCTTGGGCCCGGGGGCTACTGTCGGTGTTCTGGGAACGGGGGTCCCTAGACTTGCCTGCCTGTGGCCCACGGCGTGGCTCCATCAATGGCCTGGTACGGCCCATATTCATCGACAACCACTCAAGACACTCGCGAGGGGCCAGGCCTCGCGTGGCGGACGACACAAGACCTCCTCAAGGGTGGCCTCCCTAGGCTGACTCGCGAGGAGCGGAGCTATCAAGGCGGAGGGGTACCTCGCGAGGTTGACGTGACGTGAGCCATGACGATCAAGGCCAAGCGGGCGCCAGCAGGCACAGACTACCAGTTGCCTCTTTGGTGCTAAAGGGGCAAGCACAGGCGAGGAGTCCCGAGGCATCAGGCAAAGGTTTCCATATCGGTGCACAAGACCAAGACCAGCAAGATGGCAGGACGGAGGTCACTGCGGAGCCCATGGCGGCGTCACCACCAGCGCCTTTGGCACGCAAAGGCTACTTTTGTCAGGATAGCTTGTACTAGTTGTCCCCCTTCAAACTTGGTCGTTGTGGGATCCCTTCCCGCCTACCAATTGGGAAGAGGATCAGGGCCTCTATAAATAGGACTAGCCACTACCATAGAGGGGGATGGACCGATCAGACTCTGGGTAGATCATTCAGAGCATCATCACCCTCACCAGCTCTTCGAGCCCAAGAACACCTCTTCTCGGGAGGTTGTTCTTCCCTTGTACTTGTTCATCCTCAGCCTACAAGGCAATCCACCACACCACACTAGAGTAGGGTATTACACCACAAATGTGGCCCGAACCAGTATAAACTCTTGTGTCCCTTGTTCCCTGGGTTCGGCAAGCTAGGCCTTGAGATCGTTTTGCGAGCGAGCTAGGGAGGGAGAGATCTTCATGCGCACCCCAGTGTTCGAGCCTCAAGGGTTTGCCGGAACCCAGAATACGACAAGTTCGGCCAACCTTTTTTAAGCAGTAGATAGGCCACCTTGAGAGCAATTCGTCGGAGAGCTAGGAGAGGAACCGCATGGCAATCCATATCTTGCATAGGGCGCAAAGTTCTTCTGCATGAAGCAAGAAGGTCAGGTAAGGGAAGATTGAAGGAGTACGCAAGATCAGGGAGAAAATTCATATGTCGTTACTATATTTGAAGGTGTCGCCAATGTCACCTCTTCCCCTGGGATGCTCCCTGGCCGCGCCGTTCACCGTAGCTTGTGCCTTGGCCGTCATCTACTCTGCCAAGCCGTCGGGAGGTGAGGATGGACGAAGGAGGAGGCTTCCGGAAGTCCATGGCGGCGGTTCGTGGGAGGTATCCGGCGGCTTCGCCGCCTCTAGGCGACGTGGGCTCCCTCGCGCCGGCGTCCGCCGTCGCTCGCTCGCCCGCGCCGGCTGTCGGACAGGAGGTGGTGACGGAGGGGGCGGAGCTGGATCTGTTCGACGACGGTGGTAGAGGGGACGGTGACGGAGGAGCTAGATCCGTTGTCGTGGTGAGCAGCAGAAGCGAGGTTGGCCACTGCTCGAGGGAAGGAGAGGGGAGGCGGCGGGGGGAGGGATGCCGATGGGGGAGGGGTGGGGGTCGGGATCCTGGTCGGTCACCTGGTCGGGATGTGGTGGTTCGTGCAGTGGGCTTCAGGAAATTCGGGAAGGGTCCATCGGGCCCTTATAGGGCTGGTTGTGATCCAAATAATTATTCTAATCCTGGGATTAGAATAGTGCTATCCTATATATATATATATATATATATATATATATATATATATATATATATATATATAAAAACTCTAATATAAAAATGAATTCCCTTTTTAACCACTATACGCATACCTTGCATTTCGTCGAACCACTTATTAATGCGGTTGATTTCATCATCGGCCACCTGAAGCTTCTGATTGAGTTTAGAAACTTCTGCGGCCTCGGCGGTTGCCGCCAACAGGGAAGCCTATCACAATAACAGCACAGCATGTTACTCTCCCGAATAGTATGTGGATCCTCTCTCCGGTTTCTTTCAAACCGGACAGAGCCTCAGGGGCTACGGTCTGTACATAGGTATATTCCTCTATATGAAAAGTTTTTTGAACATTACATTGCATACCTCAAAGCCTGTCAGCAGGCTGTGGAAGGCTTCGTTCAGTCCGCTCTTAGCATATTGAACCTTCTCCATTACCACACCCATCAGGGTGCGATGCTCCTCCACAATGGAAGCACGTTACAGTGCTTCCTCCAGAGCGTTGGGCGCCTGCGGATTAGTGGAGGCCGCCGATGGAGCCGATGCTCCTCCCCCCTCTTGCGAAGGGGGTTGCTTATCCGACCCCGGAGCCGCATTGGTCTCCGAAATGGTGTTTGGTTGGGGGTCGTATTGTTGGGGCTCCCCGCCGTCGGTGGTCATAGGGGTCGCCTCCCCTAGCTCTTCGGCGACCGAGGTATTAACCTCGAGTGCCTTCTCGACGGCCTTGCTCGTCCCCCCTCGGTTAGGAGAGGTCCTTCGGGATGACACCTCGGTGTCCTCCATGGTGATAGGAGAGGGGGCTCGTGGCGGCGTCTCACTCTTTTCCATCTCGGGCGGCAGAGAGTTCCCCTCCGATAATGGAGTGTGCGGGAGCTCGCGGGGAGGGCTGAAAGGCACATAGCAAAATAACTTATATAATGGAAAGGGGAAGACCGAAGATAAATAGTGAGTATTTGAATACTTAAGATTCGGCCAAGGGCTTCACCCTGGGAGGTCTTTTGGGGACTTGTTCGCCATCTGAGTCCGAACTGTCCTGGAGGATCACCTTTCCTCTCTTGGGCGCCTCTCCTTCCGGGTCTTCGGAGGCCGCCCTCTTCTTCTTCCTCCCCTTGCGAGGGGAGTCGCTTTCCACCCCCTCCACCTCTTCTTCCTCGTCTCCCTCATGGGAGGAGAGGGCTTCAGTCTCTCTGGACACTGCGTCCGAAGGACCTTTGTGGCGGGGCCCGCTCTTGGCCTCCTTTCCCCTCTTCTTCTTAGCATTCTTCTCTGGTGCATGATACGACGCCAGGACCAGCATCTCCGTTAACTAGGGGATGGCCGGGTTCTCCAACAGCGGTGCCGGATAGTTGATCCGCTTCGCCTTCGCCGTCTAGCCCTGTGCGGAAAGGCGGATAATATAATCTTCATCACGTCTGAAGTGTTGGCCGAATAAGTATTCGAAAGGGTTATGCTTACCACTGAGGTCGGGTTCTCGCTGTCGAGCCCGATGTCCTCTGTCTTCATCGGCCAACTCTTCTGGGCCTTGAAGTGCTGCTTCCATATATCTTCGTGTGTTGTGCCGAAAAAGCGCTTCAGGGTCCGTGGTTCTTCCGGATTGAACTCCCACATGGGGGAGGCCCGGAGTTGGCAAGGAAGGACACAGCGAAAGAGCATCACTTGAATCACGTCTGCGAGACCAGTGTTTTTGCCCAGCACGTTGGAGATGCGCTTCTGCAGCATCGTCACCTCTGGTTGGGACCCCCAATCAAGGCCCTTGGCAGTCCATGAGGTGAGTCTCGTGGGGGGGGGGGGCTCCGGATCTGAAGTCAGGTGTGGCCGCCCACTTGGCGTCGCGGGGTTCGGTGATGTAGAACCACTCTTGCTGCCACACCTTGACAGTTTTGACAAATGCCCCTTTGGGCCAGACGACGTTGGGGATCTTTCTTACCATAGGCCCGCCGCAGTCTGCATGATGACCATCGACCACCTTCTGCTTCAGATTGAAGACCTTGAGCCATAGGCCGAAGTGGGGGGATGCGGAGAAGATCCTCACACACGACGATGAACGCCGATAAGTGGGGGAAGGAATTTTGGGCTAGATCATGGAAATCTAGCCCGTGATAGAACATGAGGCCGCGGACAAAAGGGTGGAGGGGAAACCCTAGCCCTAGGAGGAAATGGGGAAGGAATACGACCGTCTCGCCGGGCTCCGGAGTGGGGATGACCTGATCCTTGTCAGGAAGCCTGTGCGTGATATCCGCGGACAGATATCCCGCGCTCCGGAGTTCCTTGATGTCCTTATCGGTGACGGAGGAGGCCTCCCACTTGCCCTCGGAACCGGATCCGGCCATGGCTGGGGAGGGTGGTGGCGGTGGAAAGATTGAAGTTTCGGGTGTTGGAGCTCAGAGATGGGAAGGCAGGAGCAAGAAGAAGGCGTGGGGAAAAAAGAAGGGATCTTTATCCTCTTATAGGCGGTGAAATACCAAACTCCGCCCTTCTCAAGCCTTAAAACTCGCCTGTTGCCAAAGAGATCGTGCGAAAGGCACGGTTGGATTACCCAAAACCGTATTGATGAGAATCCCGCAATGGGCGGGCACGATCTCTGTTTTGACAAGACGTGCCAATGGAGGCTAAGCCTCGAAACACGAAACGGGAGGTGTGCAAAACAGTTCAAAAATGTTAAAGAGCCAAGTTACGCTTCACCGAAAAAGTTGTCAGTAAAAGACACCGTTTTATTTTGACATCTTGCCTTTGTGGCTAAGGGTTGCATTAATTTTGCAGAGCCGGGTACAGTTCCTTTGTGCAGGGAGTTGTCCTAAAATATTCAGGAGAGGGAATCCGCCTTGCAATTCCGAAGACAATCCGCGTGCCGAACACATCGTCATCGAAGACTGGTTCAGGGGCTACTGAGGGAGTCCTGGATTAGGGGGTCCTCGGGCGTCCGGACTATTTGATATGGGCCGGACTGATGGGCCGTGAAGATAAAAGCAAGAACACTTTCCCCCGTGTCCGGGTAGGACTCACATATGCGTGAATGGCAAGTTTGGTGTCCGGATATGTTATTTCCTTCTCCCACAAACCGACTATTTACAACCCTATGCCCCTCCGGTGTGTATATAAACCGGAGGGGTTAGTCCGTAGAGGCTATCATAACATTCATAGGCTAGACAGCTAGGGTTTAGCCATTACGATATCGAGGTAGATCAACTCTTGTAGCCCTTATATTCATCAAATATAATCAAGTAGGACGTAGGGTTTTACCTCCTTCAAGAGGGCCCGAACCTGGGTAAACATCGTGTCCCCATCGTCCCTTGTTACCATTGATCCTCAGACACACAGTTCAGGACCCCCTACCAGAGATTTGCCGGTTTTGACACTGATAGAAGGCCCCACCATCGTCGTCGTCCACCACGGGCTTTGCCTCGCAATTCTTACTTGTGGCAGGGAGGGGAGGTGGCAGGTGGCAGAGAAGGAGACAAGGAAAGTGACAACTTTTAGTTGTCCGTGACACCCATAAATGTTTCCAACTTAAAGCAACTTTTTTCCATGTGTGTTAGGAACAACTATAGCCCCGTCTTAATTTTTGGATTGTATATATATTTACATGTGTCATAACTTCCAATTAACCTCACTACCCTTTGGATTAACATCCAACCATCATACGGCATACATAATAAAGATCGTAGTAGGTACAGTTAAACTTAAATGTTTTCTATAGTAATGTGCAAAGTTTAGCCCCTAAGATTTACATACAAACTTGGGAGTTAGCAAAGCTGCTATGTTTTTACACACATGTCGTTAAGGCGCGATCTATATAAGATTGGTGTAGCCTACATAGCGAGAGAGGAGTTGTGGCAGGGGAATGCAGATTACGGTCCGTCTGACAGCCTCGAGATTCGAAAACGGGGGTGGTCTATGCATGTGGTTTGACCCTTAATTATCTTAGATGAGGTCCATGCATGGCAACTTTTCACAGCTTTTGGAGCTCCACCCATCCAACCTTGCATGCTTTTACTATTCGGATTCCTTGCGACGAGGGCTTTGAAAGAATACCACTTTTGAACACATTTTGATAAGTATTATAAACTTCAACAAGCTTCAACTATTAAAACTTAATAAAACCAATGATGAATTCAACAAGTTTGAAATACTAAAACTTAAACCCTGCACTCTAAACCCTATGCCCTAATCCCTAAACCTTAAACCCTAAAATCCCCAAAAAATGGATCTTGGTAAAAGCTAGTGAAACTTGGTAAAACTTAATATTATGACTACCAAGTTTTAATAGTTGAAACTTGGTGAAGTATTTAAAAGTTATCAAAACATGTTCAAAAGTGGTATTCTTTCAAAGCCCTCATCGCAAGGAATACGAATATGCAAACGAAACACAAATTATACTTTTGGTTCAAAAGATATAATAAATTCAAATTTAAAGTCAAAAGAGAAAGCATGAGCAGTGGGATGGGTGGACATGCAAAAAGCTATCATGCATGGACCTCATGTGCAAGAATTAAGGACTAATAGCATACGACCTTCTTCAATGCACTAGTGCTAAGATGAGGTGCTAAGCACATTAAATAGCTAAGCAACTAAAGTCCCCAATGCAAAGGTGCTTAACTTGTTATAGCTAAGCATCCTTCATTTAATGATTTAGCAACTAAACTTATCCATGCATTGGTGAGCTTCTTTCATTTAAGTGTTTTCCCTAGGTTCCCACGCTTGGCATTGTTTCTTTCTAGGGTCACCACACCCATCTCTCTTCTCTTAATTACCTTGCCACATCATTATTTTACCTACATGGCAGCTTTAGCATCTGTACAAGATGAAGCATTTGGAGGAGCCTAAATGAATTTACGAATCATGAAGCAATCATGTGGCCACCAAGGAGCTTGGTCCCACACCTAGGTGCCCCATCGAATTTCCGCATGCATAGCTTTAAGTAAGTCGTCGATTCATGCATCTAAGCCAATGTGCAATATATCAAGAGTGGATGGATGACTATCACTTGAAACTACTATTTGAAGATGCACGCATTGTATTTGTCTAGTGATTAGATTCCAAAAAATATCTTTTATCGAATATGGTATCCTGTGAATTTGTAAAGTGTGGACAAAGTGCAAAGGGTCGTGTTGTGAGAGATGCACTCTTATCCCTAGCTCTCTCGGAAAAGTTTTTCTTTTTCTTCTTCTTCTTTTTGGGTTGAAATATTCGCTCCATCACATCGGACAGTAATAAAGAAGAATATGTGGCGACAAGTTGGATACCCGTGAGTGATTAGATTAACCATATCGGGAGCTTAAGATCTGATCATGTTACTTGTTTCAGCAGCAGGCTTTGCATTAGGAAATTAATATCCCAGTACGCGCAGTCCTTTGGAGGTTTGAATGGGGAACGGCTGATTAATTAGTTTTATTTATTAACAGGAGATTTGATTGTCGAATAAACTGGATTGTGCCATTTGTCACACTCGTGGGCACACACTGCCGTGACCGCTTGTTTTTAAGTGTTTAGACGCGTTTTGTTTTTTTTCAGGAAACAGCAAGAGCTCTGTCTTTGCATTAATAAGAAGAGAATTAACCAGTTTATAAAGAAAACTAGCCGAAAACCGATACATCGACACACACCAGCTCCGGGGCTGCATACCTAACGAGCCGATTTCCCTGTCGCCCACACGACCAGAGTTGTCACCCCACCACACGACCCGGAGCCGCCACTACAGCTTACAAACCACTTAAACTCACACACGTCGGCCCCGAGGCCGCACTCCACACGAGTCGACGACTCTGCCTTCCACGCGACCAGAACCGACACTCCACAACACAGAGGTGCTCTCCGGAGCCACCGCTCCGACTTCCCCGCCGGCCCCGAGGCAGCTCTCCACCTGAGCCGACGACGCTCCCGCCCACGCGACCAGATCCGACACTCCACAACCTTGTTCTCCGGAGCCGCCGCTCCGACTTCCTCACCGGCCCCGAGGCCGCGCACACGCCTGACCGACGATGAACCCGCAAAGCCACCCGAGCCACCGCGACCTGACGAAGGACCAGACCTCCAAGGCGTCGCCCACAAGAGGGAAGCAACAAGTACGCCGCCGACGCCCGCTCCGACCAAGGTCGAAACTTGGGTTTTCACCCGGAGAGCCCGAGACCGAGGTGACAATGGTGGTGAAGGGGCTCCACGACGACACCTCCAAGGAGGGAACGATGTCCTAGGACGCCGGCAACGACCGAGGTCGAGCTAGGCTTTCGCCCGGAGCTCACCAAGTCCATCCTCACCACAGCCTGCCCAGCAAACCGTCTCCGGCAACATGCTTTCCATCCTCGCCCAAGCCACGTGACCAAGCACGCAAAGCAGCACGCCGCCGCCAACCACCACCGGCTGCAGAAACCATTGCAGCCCACCACGTTCCACAAGCCGGGTCTGGGAGGAAGTAGCGCCGCGAACACAGCCCCCGGCAGGACCACCCGCACCATGCAGAGGCCACAACCCAGGGTGCCCAGCAGCCCAAACCAGCACCAAGCCGGCCGGGGCACACCACAACACCTTCCCAGAGGGCCGGCTCTACCAAACAGCTCCGCCAAGCCAGGGAGGCCGAAAGCTGCAGCTCCAGATCCACCCACGGCCGCCCCGAGCCGCCGGCCCACCACCACGCCGCGTCGCCCGCCGCCCTGTGCCCAGAACAGCGCCGCACAAGATCCCGCCGACGGCTGCACCTCACGGATCAGCACGAAGCCCGTGATCCACCGCCAACCGCACGCCGCCACGACTCCACTGCGAGGAGGAGGGAGGACGTCGCTGCTCGCAGCCTGGGTCCGCCGCCCGGCCAGCCAGCCTGCAGCAGAAAGCGAAGAGGCCAGAAGCGAGATCCGCCCGGACGCTGCCCCCTTGAAGCATGCCGAGCCGTCCAGGGCGTCCAGTAGCGCACAGCAGAGCAAGGAGAGAGCCGCCGCCGCCCGGCTGCCGCACAGGCTTTGCCAGCGGTGACGCCCGACGGCGGCGAGGGGGGCGGGGGCTAAGTGGAGGGGTTCTCTTAGTTTTTTAGGCGCCTCTTGTGGGTTATTGGAATTTAGGGCAATTATATTCTTTAATCTAAAAAGACCTGAGAGAGACCACGACATACTTGTTCGAACTTGATTTCAATTTAACTCGTCTTTTGGTGGGAGACCTGTTCATGGTAGCCGGCTTGTACCCGAAGTAGTATATTATTAAAAGAAGTCATTTTCACTTGCAGAAACTAATATGAATCAACAGCATGGCAGTCACCTGAAAACTGGTTATCCCTAATTTCCAAATTAGCCGGTGCTGTCAGAGAACGATTAGCAGATTTGGAATTGAGGATAGCCGATAAACCAAACAGAACCTTTATGTCTTGTCGCCCTAAAAACTGGTTATCCATAATTGCTACAGGAGCTGGTACTATTAGAGAATGATTAGCTTATTGGAATTAAGGATAGCCGAAGAACAAACACAACCTCTCTTTTTTTTTGGGATAAAAAAAAAGTATCTTATCGCCCACACATCTCCTTCGTCGTCTGAATCCAGCCACCCAAAAATTGGTTAATACTACAGGAGCTGGTGCTACTAGAAAACGATTAGCAGATATGGAATTGAGTATAGCCAATGAATCAAACACAACCTCAATTTGATTGTGATGTCTGAAGTGGGCGTTCGGCTTAAATAGATTTTTTTTTATCAATTCAGTTAGTCAGAATCAACAACTGAAATTCACACAAAAATCAAACCGAAAATTTGCTTAACCATAAATTTTGGTTCGGTTTTCGGTTTAAACCAAGCTACGCCGAACCAAGTTTGAAGGAAGAGAGAGAGGCGTGAAATTTTGACAACAGGAGACAAGACAATCCCAAGATGGTATGTGCGCTAGGCAAAAATCGAAACTGTGGCTTCCACAGAACCTGCTCATGTCGTCGGTTGGGGCAGCTGAGCAGGACTGGCGGCGCCGACGGCTGACAGAGCCTCTAACGGCGACGCTAGTTTAGAGCATCTACAGCCACACTTTAAATACACCCTTTCAAACGCTTGCGGACGCGTCTAAACACCCTTTATATTCGCCATTTTGCATCTACGTATCTCGTATCCGGCGTCTTATATCCATACTACCCATGTGCACGTTGATCTATCCTATGTGATTAGACGATGGACAACAAAATTGAGCTGCAAAGAAATACAAGATCAGCTGTAAACGTATGTAAACATATTTCACCACATCCAAAAGATCATAGTTCGTCCACAAACAAGTTCATAAACTTCTACAACTAAAACGATATAAACATTGAGAAGGAGGGGGGCCGGAATCACCACTTCCTCGCCGGGCCTTTACCCTTCTGGTCGCTGGCGCAACTGTAGGCGTCCGCAGTTGCTGGAGGGTCTTGGTCGTTGGGCGACGAGGTGCAGCAGTTATTGCTGTCAAAGTCGGAGTCGGAGAGGACGATGAGCCCCTTCATCCGAAGGACCGCCCTGTCCTGCTTCCGCTTCAGCCTTGCCACCCGAGCCTTCTTCGCGTTGCCTCCTTCGCCTCGCGCTCCGACTGCTCAATGGTTAGCCGGAGCGCCTTCGCTTCTTCCGCCGGAGGTGGCGAGCGTCCGTCTCCGCCGTCGTGAGGGAGTGGCGGTACACCCAGGCGAGGAGACGTGCATCCTTGTCGGCGTCCGGCCTCAGACATGGAAGCGGCGACGGATCGCGCCGTCTCTCTCTCTCCTGCTTTGCCTTCGCGGCGCGACGCATGCCTTTGACTCCAGAGTGCGCGTGCGGGCCGGAGGAGCGGGCACAAACACCCAGCGTTGGCCGCGTGCAGGAGCGGCCGGCGGGGGAAGGAGACGACGTGGGGCCGGCGCGAACTGTGCTGACCGAGCGTCGTTGTGCGCGGGCCGGGAGGGTCCAGCTCCGACGTCCGCGTTGCGGCGGCGCGGGAGGTGCGGCAACGCTCCAGATCCGGAGCTGCCTCCGGTCTCCACCTTGGACCGCTCCAGCGCAATGCGGAGGGCCATCTCCTCCTCGTAGTTGAGGTCCAAGCCAGAATCGCTGCCGGAGCTGCTCATGGTGGTGGATGGGATCAAAACTGGAGAGGGAGAGGAGTGGACGGACGGAGCGAGAGAGGAAAAGAGTGAGCTAGGGTTTGAGCTGGCCGCCCGGATTGGGGTTTTTTGTGGGGTCCGTGGTGGACAAGGCCTGTCAGGCGGACGTGCACGGGCCGTTTCATATCCGCTCTATATTTGGCCTGAATATGAGGAATGTCAGTCAGCAAGGGAGTTTGTCCGCAGTTTGAGAGGTCCGATTGAATCCATTTTTTTGACCGATCATTAACGGACTGCCTGCCCGGGTGTTTGAAACCGATACGAGAGGCCCAGTTGTGGATGCACTTAGAGACTGCGGACCAGGAAAGCTTGGCTAGATTGGGAAGAGAAAGGATAGGCTGCCTGCTGTCAAGATTTCACGACTCCGCGTCGCGGTTCGTCCGGCCAAATCCTATTTGGTGCCTTACGTGCCGAATATAGGCTATCTGGTACGCGGCGCACATCCCCTCTGTACACTTGGTATTTATATTTGGGCCGGCCCATTCTATTTTTTCTGTTCGTAAAAACAAAAAAAATATGCCCTCGCCCGGATTCGGGGATCTCGAGGTGGTTACTCGCTTAACTTCTGTGCTAAATTGAAACTTCTTCCCTCATTTCTTCTTATGTCTTGTTCTTTTTTCCATTTCCTTTTCCTTTTTCTTTTTCTTTTGCTTTCTTTCTTTTTCGTTTTTCTTCTCTCTTCTCTTTTTTTTCTCATTCGAGAAACTTGCTTTCTTCATGATTTTTTTGTACAAAACTTATGAACATTTTTCAATTTTGGCAGAACTTTTCAAATTTGATGTCTTTTTTATAAATTAGGATGAACTTTTTTAAATTCCATGAACTTTTTTTCTAATTTTGATAAACTTTTTTCCAATTTCGACAAACTTTTTTCAAATTCAATGAACTTTTTTCAAAATCAGGGAACCTTCTTATAACTCAACGAACTTTTTTCTAATTTTGATGATTTTTTTTAAGATTTCTTATTTTTTATTGAAATAAGATGAAATTTTCATATTTGATGAACTTTTTCACATTATATGAACTTTTTTTTCAATTTCGATGAACTTTTTTCAAATTCAATGGATTTTCAAAATCGGTGAACTTTTCAAACTTGATGAACTTTTCCAAATTCCATGAACTTTTATGAAATTTGATCTTTTCAAACTCAATGAACTTTTTCATATTTGATGAACTTTTTTCATTTTTGTGAAATGTGTTTCAAAATTTCTGAACGTTTTTCAGAATTTATGAACCTTATTCCTGGTTCAACTATTTTCTCAGCACGATCTGCAGGCTCTAAGATAATTTTTTATGTACGAGATTGCTACATGCTCCAAAAGTCAAGTACAGCTGCCAATAGTGGAATCTTTTTCTGCGACAACATGTAATATACAATCATTTTACTGTTCCTCTAATTCATTCGCAATCATATACAAATGTTCCCTACGTACAGAAAATTTAAAAATTGTTCCAACAAGATATCTATTCTTATTTTCTCTTCAATTCACGGGGATTCCGACTATTCAAATAGTTCAACGTTGCCATCCGCCAAATTTCGAAGGTTTTGAAGTAAGTTCTGAAGATGGAAACTTGGTTTTTGTAAAACAAAAATAGTTTTCTTTTGCAGTGTTCTTTTTTATAACTAACTCTGCCATGCTAAGATGAACTTTCTTCTTGCTATTCTAAATTCTTCAATTTCTTTTTTTTCAACAGGATCATCGTGCTAGCTCACATGCTAAAGTGTTGTTCCTACTCCAATGTAATATAAGACCTAGCAAATTTGTGTTCGAAGATCAACTTTCTTCTTCTTATTCATGAAAATTAATACTTTTTTGGAGAATTTACTACACATTTATAGTTCATTTTTGCCAATTTATTAAAATTAATGTCAGATCATTTTATTATTTTTTAATCGAACAGAAAAGCAATAATATATAAGAAAAACAAAGAAACAAGACAATACACAATTTTCGTCAACAACATAAAAGAAACAATAAAAAATCCCGTGCTGCCACTTTTACCACGAGCGAAGTCAAAGAAAAAGTTAAAGAACAAAGCAGCGACAGCATGCAACGAGCGAACGAGCACGAATCAGCGTCAAACTGAATGAAACAGCTAGAAAGAACGAGTGGGCTTCCAACAATGCAACCCATGAAGAAAGCCGAAGGCGCCGACGAGGAGCGAAATTACTAATTGAGGGAGTACTTGTTGCAAAGATCACTCCAATTCTTCTGGTTATGATAAGTGACGCACATGCAACGTGCCGCTTGTCGCAACCTGAAAGTTTCCCCTTTTTCGTAGATCCATTTATTCAGAACGTTTTATCTTTCAAACCATGCGTCCAAATCTTGAACCGCTCACCATTGGATTCCTTGCGTCGAGATCTTTAAAATTAGATGCCATGTTGATATGTTTTGACGAACTTTTTTTCATGGAAAAAAACGGATGAAAAAATCGGACGAAAAAATCGAACTGGGAGCATGGGTTTTTTCCCTTTCCGAAAGAGGCACGCCCGTACCTCTCACAAAATCAAAACCATGACTCTCCCGGAAGGAAAAAAACGCGTTTTTTTTCATTTTCGAGGAGGCACGGCCGTGACTTTCGTGAAAACACAATTGTGCCTTTTGCGAAAGCAAAACCGTGACCCTTGCGAAAGAAAAAAAAACAGAAAACGCGTTTTTCCCTTTCTGAGAGGCACGGTCGTGACTCTCGTGAAAGCACAACGTGCCTCTCGCGGAAGCAAAACCGTGACTCTCGTGAAAGGAAAAAAAATAGAAAACGCGTTTTTTCCCTTCCGAGAGGCACGGCCGTGACTCTCGGGAAAGCACACCCGTGCCTCTCACAGAAGCAAAACCGTGACTCTTGTGAAAGAAAAAAAAAACAAAAAACACATTTTTTTCCTTTCCGAGAGGCACGGCCATGACTCTCGCGAAAGCAAAACCGTGACTCTTGCGAAAGAAAAAAAATACGTAAATTGATTAAAAACCTAAGGAAGACAGGTGGAAAACCAAAACGTCGAAAAACCACGGAAAAAACCGTTTAAAAAGCTAAAAATGCGTGCGAAAAATAAAAATAAATAAAATCCGGAGGGAGCGCCTAGAGCGCGACACGTGGCGAATGGCTGAGAGCGCGCCAAGTGGCGTTGATCGTTACGAGGCTCCCAAAGAAGCGCTCGTTAACTAGTTGCTCTCAGGAGCGAAATCACTAATTGAGGAGGTCTCGTTCGCCCGTACTCTCCATTGACCGCTCAGCGGTGCGGTGCGTGCGATGGGCTTTGCGAGTTGGGACCGATGGCTCATGATAGTATGTTTTTTTCCTGTCTAGGACATGTCTAGATTAAAGATAGTTATATCACATCTAAGATGATGCCATGGTTTTTAAATCGGAAGCAACCAATAAAGGAGTACTCCTTAGGGAATCCTGCAAAGATCACCTGGCGCTCTCAGCTGCCATCACATGTCGCGCTCTAGGCGCTCCCTTCTATTTTTGTTTTTTATTTTATTTTTCTGCTTGTGTTTTTTGCTTTACTTTTTGGTTTTTCACCGGTCTTTTTTAGCTTTTGGACAAAAATATGATTCAAAAAATAATTGCACGAAAAATGTTTTTTTCTTTCGTGAGAGGTACGGATTTGCTTTCGCAAGAGGCACAAATAACGAAAAAAAGACACGTTTTTTCTCCTCCTTCTTTTCCTTCCGAAAGAGACACGGTCGTGCCTCTCGGAAACGAGAAAAAAAACATGTTTTCATTTTTTTCCTTCCGCAAGAGTTATAGTCGCGTTTCTTTCAGAAAAAAAAATTATTTTGTCGGTGCGGTTTTTCGTCGTTTTTTGTGAAAAAAATTTCATCAAAACCTCTCAAAATGGGATCTAGTTTTGAAAATCTCGATGCGAGAAATCTAACAGTGAAACAGTTCGAGATTTGGACGCACGGTTTAACAGATAAAACTTTTTTAATAAACAAGACTACGAAAAAAAGGAAAAGTCCCAGGAGTGGCCTCTGCAAAAAATGTTCTTTAATTAGTCTTTACGTTTTAAATTATATTACACCTGTATTTGTTCTTGCTTGTTTTTCATTGTCACTTGGGCTGGGCTTTTAGTCGGACTAAAAAAAAGTTAACCAATGGTGGCCGCGTGACCAATGCCAAAGCAAGCCAGCCGAGCTTGGGCTAAACTTGATTACCTTTTTTTCTGTGAAAACGGCTAAACTTGATTACTAGTACAACTTTGTATGACTTAAATCGAAATGACTAACTGAAGAGTACTCTTTTCAAAAATCACTTTCACCTTTCCAGGTTGCGATATATGGCGCGCTGCATGTACATCACTTGTCGTAACCAGTGAGTTTTCTTTTTTCGTAGATATGTTTATATATAACATGTTTATCTCTTAAATCGTGATTTCAAATCTTAAATCGTTTTCACTGTTGGATTTCTCGCGTGTCGATATCTTCAAAACTAGATCTCATATTGATAGATTTTGACGATCTTTTCTTCACGAAAAGCCGGATGAAAAAACAGTGCCTCTCGCAGAAGGAAAAATAAATGCGTTTTTTCATTTCTCAAACGCACGGCCGCACCTCTTGTGGAAGTAAATCCGTGGCTTTCGCAAAAGAAAAAAACACATTTTTTCCATTTCGAGAGGTACGGCCGTGCCTCATCCGGAAGCAAAACCGTACCTCTCGAGGAAGGAAAAAAAACACGTTTTTTTACGTTTTCGAGAGGCATGGTCGTGTCTCTCGTGGAAGCAAAACCGGAACTATCGCAGAACAAAAAAAATGTGTTTTTCCATTTCCGAGAGGCATGGCCGTGCCTCTCACGGAAGGAATTTTCTTTTCATTTTTGAGAGGCACGGCCGTGCCTCTCGTAAAAGCAAAACCGTGTCACTCGCGGAAAAAAAAATACATTTTTATACGATTTTTTTTAGTTTTTTTAATTTTACTCAAGACCGGCGGAAAATCAAAAAGCCAAAAAAACATCTAAAAATACAAAAACGCGTACAGAAAAATAAAAATAAAAATAAAATCCGAACAAAGCGTCCAAGAGTACGACACGTGGTGGCGGCTGAGGGTGCGCCTAGTGACGCGCTCTCATCCCACACCAAGTGACCTTTAGGAAGGCTTCCGAACGAGCGCTTCTCAATTAGTTGCTCTCGACTTAAATGACGTTTTGTGGTGCATGGACGCACCATGCACGCAGCACACTCCAGCCCGTTGCGTACCTTTTACTTTTTCTTTTGCGAGTACCCTTCAGCTTGCCTCTAGGTCACCATCATTTTGGTCAGCTTGCCCTATTCACAAACTTGAAAATATTCATGAATTCATTTTTTTTCCACAAAATTTGATAAATATTTGAGCATTTGAAAAAAGTGGTATCAACTTTAAAAATTTATCAATCAAAAAATGTGCACGAATTCTAAGAATGGTCGTGAATTTGGAAAAAAAATGTTTGACCACTTAGAAAATGTTCATTAATTAAAAAATGTTCAAAAATTCAAAAAATATTCATGATTCTGTAGAATTTCACTCGAATTTGAAAAAATCTTCATACATTTATAAAAATAAAAAATTTGAAATACTTGCATTACTGTTGCAGCTACTAGGACGACCTCTCCCTAGATTCCCTCATGTGTAACTATCGAACTTGCTTAGTGGTTTAAGACGTAAGGGTACTGCTACTAACGAACAAACAACCAACCGCAATGCGTCTCTTCCGTGTAAACTGGATATTTAATAATGTTCGTAAAACTTTAAAAGTGTATGCGAAACCAAACAAATTACAAATTTAGTATTTGTCATTATTTTAAAAATGTTCGTTGTGCATTTAAAATTTTATCCAACATCATGAAATGTTTATTCAATATTTACGAAATGTTCAGCTTGTATTTTATAAAAAAATGTTTGTTAATTTAGAAATTATAAACCTTTTTAAAAATTGTTGGGCATGCAACTGGCTGCCAACCCCCCCTCCTGCTGCTAGTTGCAGACGCATTGGGGGCCAGTGCGGGTGCAGTCGGGCGGAACACTTGCTATTGCGTATCAATGGTGGACTTGCAACTAAGACCAAAAAAGGCGGGCCTAATTGCATGTCCGCGTGGAGTTGAAACTGAGACAAAAGCGACACTCCTTTCTTAGTTGCGTGTTGAGGGTGGACCTGCAACTGGGACAAAGTTCAATTGTGTGTCAAGTGTGGACTTGCAATGGGGATAAAAATGGGTCGGACCCCTAGTTGCATTTCGAGGATGGACTTACAACTGGAGAAAAAATGGGTCGGGCCCCAGTTGCGTATTGAGGGTAAGTTGCAACTGGGACAAAATGGGTCGGGTCCCCAGTTGCGTATCAAAGGTTTTTTTTACAACTCAGAGATAATTGGTCTGACCCTTAGTTGCGTATCAAGGGTGGAGTTGCCACTAGAAAAAAAGGCGGGCTCCAATTACATGTCTGGGTGTGGAGTTGCAAATGGGACAAAAATCGATCGGCCCCAGTTACGTATCGAGGGTGGAGTTGCAACGGAGACAAAAATTGGTCCGGGCCCCAGTTGTATACTAAGAGTAGACTTGCAACTAGGACAAAAAAAGATGGATCCCCCAATTGCATGTCAATGGTGTAGCTCGGCTTAAAGTTAAGAAAAACACGGGTTGGGCCTCAGTTGTCTAAGAGTTACAACCGGGACAAAAAATGGCCAACCCCCCTGTTAGGGAACGTAGCAATTTCAAAAAAATTCCTACGCACACGCAAGATCATGGTGATGCATAGCAACAAGAGGGAAGAGTGTTGTCCACGTACCCTCATAGACCGAAAGCGGAAGCGTTATGACAACGTGGTTGATGTAGTCGTACGTCTTCACGATCGACCGATCCTAGTACCGAACGTACAACACCTCCTCGATCTGCACACGTTCAGCTCGGTGACGTCCCACAAACTCACGATCTAGTAGAGCTTCGAGGGAGAGCTTCGTCAGCACGACGGCGTGATGACGGTGATGATGAAGTTACCGACGCAGGGCTTCGCCTAAGCACTACGACGATATGACCGAGGTGGATTATGGTGGAGGGGGGCACCACACACGACTAAGAGATCAATGATCAACTTATGTGTTCTAGGGTGCCCCCTGCCCCCGTATATAAAGGAGCAAGGGGGGAGGCCGGCCGGCCTTGGGGCGCGCCAAGGAGAGGGGGGAGGCCGGCCGGCCTTGGGGCGCGCCAAGGAGAGGGGGGAGTCCTCCTCCTAGTGGGAGTAGGACTCCCCTTTCCTAGTCCAACTAGAAAGGAGGAAGGGGGAAGGAAGGAGAGGGAGAGAGGGAGGAAAGAGGGGGGCTCCGTCCCCCCTCCTTGTCCAATTCGGACTCCCAAGGGGGGGGGGGGCGGCCAGCCCTAGGCCCTCTCCTCTCTCTCCCACAAGGCCCATGTTGGCCCATTATATCCCCCGGGGGTTCCGATAACCCCCCGGCACTCCGATAAATATCCGACGACCCCCGGAACTCATCTGGTGTCCGAATATAGTCATCCAATATATCAATCTTTATGTCTCGACCATTTCGAGACTCCTCGTCATGTCCGTGATCACATCCGAGACTCCGAACTATCTTCGGTACATCAAGACACATAAACGCATAATACCGATCGTCACCGAACGTTAAGCGTGCGGACCCTACGGGTTCGAGAACTATGTAGACATGACCGAGACTCATCTCCGGTCAATAACCAATAGCGGAACCTGGATGCTCATATTGGTTCCTACATATTCTACGAAGATCTTTATCGGTCAAACCGCATAACAACATACGTTGTTCCCTTTGTCATCGGTATGTTACTTGCCCGAGATTCGATCGTCGGTATCTCAATACCTAGTTCAATCTCGTTACCGGCAAGTCTCTTTACTCGTTCCGTAATGCATCATCCCATAACTAACTCATTAATTACATTGCTTGCAAGGCTTATAGTGATGTGCATTACCGAGAGGGCCCAGAGATACCTCTCCGACAATCAGAGTGACAAATCCTAATCTTGATCTATGCCAACTCAACTAAGTACCATCGGAGACACTTGTAGAGCACCTTTATAATCACCCAGTTATGTTGTGACGTTTGGTAGCACACAAAGTGTTCCTCCGGTATTCAGGAGTTGCATAATCTCATAGTCATAGGAACATGTATAAGTCATGAAGAAAGCAATAGCAATATACTAAACGATCAAATGCTAAGCTAACGGAATGGGTCAAGTCAATCACATCATTCTCTAATGATGTGATCCCGTTAATCAAATGACAAGTCATGTCTATGGTTTGGAAACATAACCATCTTTGATTCAACGAGCTAGTCAAGTAGAGGCATACTAGTGACACTCTGTTTGTCTATGTATTCACACATGTACTAAGTTTCCGGTTAATACAATTCTAGCATGAATAATAAACATTTATCATGATATAAGGAAATATAAATAACAACTTTATTATTGCCTCTAGGGCATATTTCCTTCAGTCTCCCACTTGCGCTAGAGTCAATAATCTAGATTACATAGTAATGATTCTAACACCCATGGAGTCTTGGTGTTGATCATGTTTAGCTCGTGAGAGAGGCTTAGTCAACGGGTCTGCAACATTCAGATCCGTATGTATCTTGCAAATCTCTATGTATCCCTCCTTCACTTGATCGCGGATGGAATTGAAGCGTCTCTTGATGTGCTTGGTTCTCTTGTGAGATCTGGATTCCTCTACCAAGGCAATTGCACCAGTATTGTCACAAAAGATTTTCGTTGGACCCGATGCACTTGGTATGACACCTAGATCGGATATGAACTCCTTCATCCAGACTCCTTCATTTGCTGCTTTTGAAACAGCTTTGTACTCCGCTTCACACGTAGATCCCGCCACGACGCTTTGCTTAGAACTGCACCAACTGACAGCTCCACAGTTCAATATAAACACGTATCCGGTTTGTGACTTAGAGTCATCTAGATCAGTGTCAAAGCTTGCATCGACGTAACCATTTACGACAAGCTCTTTGTCACCTCCATAAACGATAAACATATCCTTAGTCCTTTTCAGGTATTTCAGGATGTTCTTGACTGTTGTCCAGTGATCCACTCCTGGATTACTTTGGTACCCCCTGCTAAACTTATAGCAAGGCACACATCAGGTTTGGTACACAACATTGCATACATGATAGAGCCTATGGCTGAAGCATAGGGAACACCTTTCATTTTCTCTCTATCTTCTGCAGTGGTCGGGCATTGAGTCTGACTCAACTTCACACCTTGTAACACAGGCAAGAACCCTTTCTTTGCTTGATCCATTTTGAACTTCTTCAGAACTTTGTCAAGGTATGTGCTCTGTGAAAGTCCAATTAAGCGTCTTGATCTATCTCTATAGATCTTAATGCCCAATATATAAGCAGCTTCACCGAGGTCTTTCATTGAAAAACTCTTATTCAAGTATCCTTTTATGCTATCCAGAAATTCTATATCATTTCCAATCAACAATATGTCATCCACATATAATATTAGAAATGCTATAGAGCTCGCACACACTTTCTTGTAAATACAGGCTTCTCCAAAAGTCTGTATAAAACCATATGCTTTGATCACACTATCAAAATGTTTATTCCAACTCTGAGAAGCTTGCACCTGTCCATAAATGGATCGCTGGAGCTTGCACCCTTTGGATCGATAAAACCTTTAGGTTGCATCATATACAACTCTTCTTCCAGAAATTCATTCAGGAATGCAGTCTTTACATCCATTTTCCAAATTTCATAATCATAAAATGTAGCAACTGCTAACATGATTCGGACGGACTTAAGCATCGCTGCGGGTGAGAAGGTCTCACAGTAGTCAACTCCTTGAACTTGTCGAAAACCTTTTGCAACAAGTCGAGCTTTGTAGACAGTAACGTTACCGTCAGCGTCAGTCTTCTTCTTGAAGATCCATTTATTCTCGATTTCTTGCCGATCATCGGGCAAGTCAACCAAAGTCCACATTTTGCTCTCATACAGGGACCCCATCTCAGATTTCATGGCCTCAAGCCATTTTGCGGAATCTGGGCTCATCATCGCTTCCTCATAGTTCGTAGGTTCGTCATGGTCAAGTAACATGACCTCTAGAACATGATTACCGTACCACTATAGTGCGGATCTTACTCTGGTTGACCTAAGAGTTTTGGTAGTAATTTGATCTGAAGTTACATGATTATCATCATTAGCTTCCTCACTAATTGGTGTAGGAGTCACAGGAACAGATTTCTGGATGAACTACTTTACAATAAGGGAGCAGGTACAGTTACCTCATCAAGCTTCCTCCCACTCACTTCTTTCGAGAGAAACTCCTTCTCTAGAAAGGATCCATTCTTAGCAACGAATGTCTTGCCTTCGGATCCGTGATAGAAGGTGTACCCAACAGTCTCCTTTGGGTATCCTATGAAGACACATTTCTCCGATTTGGGTTCGAGCTTATCAGGTTGAAGCTTTTTCACATAAGCATCGCAGCCCCAAACTTTAAGAAACGACAACTTTGGTTTCTTGGCAAACCATAGTTCACAAGGTGTCGTCTCAACGGATTTAGATGGTGCCCTATTTAACGTTAATGCAGCCGTCTCTAAAGCATAACCCCAAAACGATAGCGGTAAATCAGTAAGACACATCATAGATCGCACCATATCCAGTAAAATACGATTACGGCGTTCGGACACACCATTACGATGTGGTGTTTCGGGTGGCGTGAGTTGCGAAACTATTCCTCATTGTTTCAAATGAAGACCAAACTCATAACTCAAATATTTTCCTCCATGATCAGATTGTAGAAACTTTATTTTCTTGTTACGATGATTTTCCACTTCACTCTGAAATTCTTTGAACTTTTCAAATGTTTCAGACTTATGCTTCATCAAGTAGATATACCCATATCTGCTCAAATCATCTGTGAAGGTGAGAAAATAACGATACCCGCCGCGAGCTTCAATATTCATTGGACCACATACATCAGTATGTATGATTTCCAACAAATCTGTTGCTCGCTCCATTGTTCCAGAGAACGGAGTTTTAGTCATCTTGCCCATGAGGCATGGTTCGCAAGTACCAAGTGATTCCAAAAGTCCATCAGAATGGAGTTTCTTCATGCGCTTTACACCAATATGACCTATACGGCAGTGCCACAAATAAGTTGCACTATCATTATCAACTCTGCATCTTTTGCTTCAATATTATGAATATGTGTATCAGTACTATCGAGATTCAATAAAAATAGACCACTCTTCAAGGGTGCATGACCATAAAAGATATTACTCATATAAATAGAACAACCATTATTCTCTAATTTAAATGAATAACCGTCTCGCATCAAACAAGATCCAGATATAATGTTCATGCTCAACGCTGGCACCAAATAACAATTATTCAGGTCTAAAACTAATCCCGAAGGTAGATGTAGAGGTAGCGTGCCGACCGCAATCACATCGACTTTGGAACCATTTCCCACGCGCATCATCACCTCGTCCTTAGCCAATCTTCGCTTAATCCGTAGTCCCTGTTTCGAGTTGCAAATATTAGCAACAAAACCAGTATCAAATACCCAGGTGCTACTGCGAGCATTAGTAAGGTACACATCAATAACATGTATATCACATATACCTTTGTTCGCCTTGCCATCCTTCTTATCTGCCAAATACTTGGGGCAGTTCCGCTTCCAGTGACCAGTCCCTTTGCAGTAGAAGCACTCAGTCTTAGGCTTAGGTCCAGACTTGGGTTTCTTCTCTTGAGCAGCAACTTGCTTGCCGTTCTTCTTAAAGTTCCCCTTCTTCCCTTTACCCTTTTTCTTGAAACTGGTGGTCTTGTTGACCACCAACACTTTATGCTCCTTCTTGATTTCTACCTCCGCAGCCTTTAGCATCGCGAAGAGCTCGGGAATTGTCTTATCCATCCCTTGCATGTTTGTAGCGACCCGACCTCAGACGGTCAAGCCTCGTATTCTTGTGCCATCCACGGATCAAGATTTGGCACTACACAAGACATCAATGTATATATCAAAGTGCAATCACATGTATAAATAACGTAAAATGATATATACCTCATAATAATCAGCGGAAACAATCAAGCGGGTGTGGAGTCCCATCAACGCCATCGGCAGTTGAGTGTAGACCGTAACCTCAGATCGTAACTCTTACTCGTCGAGGAAATATCGCAACATGATACGTTGCAGCCGTGTAGGTCAAGACATTGAATGTACCGCAAGATCACAATATGAGAAAACAGATGATAAACTATACTATATGCAGTATGGCTTTATGGCTCAGTATCGAGTTTTGTTTGCATAAAAGCTGATTTTATTTTACCTACATCAAAGGCATAAATGGAGTCTGTACTATGGAGTTTTCTATCATGACATGGTTCCGCCAACCGATGTCTCATAGCCCAAAATTCATCATATGTTGCCCACAATTTAGTTATCAATCCGGTGTTGAGAGTTAGAGATAGATCCAAGTCGAGGCTCAATTGTCCGTGAATCGGGACACGGCTAATCGATTAGGTTATAACCCTCTGCAGAGGTTTGTACACTTTACCCGCAAGATTCGATCCTCTCTTTACGTTCTCGCACTTCGTGGTGTTTGAGAACAAGATGACCAAACATGGTCTTCCAAAGAGTTCCTCGACCACCGTCCGTACCCATCCGCCCTACCGTAGTTCTACATCCGCTAGTACCGCCCCAGCCAGAGTCACAACTAAGGTCAACCAAGCGAGCCCATAATGACTTGCGGTTGCACAGGTAAGCTTCCGGCGTGAAGTATTCATCCGTCTCTTTGAGTCTGGGTGAAGCTTTCCGCAAGATGTCATGGCGCTTCTCCATGCATCCCGCCAACCTTTGGTTTCTCGTGGCTGCCCGTCAACCGTCCTTCACCCAGTAGTGTGTATTGAAATCCTGTCTCGAGTCTTGAAGTCTTGAGGTCTTGAAGATGCAGTCCTTGCAGATTCCATCATGGAGTTGTCGTCATTGACGTAGAATCCTCCATTCTCACACCACTCCCGTGCACTCATACCAAACCCCGTCTACTATAGCGTAGCATTAAAAGAAATATCGTCCCGGGCTTGGTAACAGGGTGATGGGTCCCTACCTCATGCATACTACTCAACTACAAGGATTCAATAACACTACTGAGAGGTGGTTGCAATGGTGCCACTAAATGCAATAAAACATAGGTAAGAAAAGCATGGTCAAGGTGAACTTGCCTGGTTGACGATCTTCGAAAGAACTAGGGTTTCGTAGTAGTAATCTTCGCACTCCGGAAATTCTACCGAGGCAAACAATAACTATGATAAGCACATAGCAATAGGATCACATAACACAACATAACAAAGGTAACATAACACAACAAAACAACCAAAACCAAATCCAAAAGAAAAACTCAAAGAAAGGCCACTCAAAGTTTTCCCTACTTCAAACAATAACAAAATAGTAGTTTTATATAACAAAATTTTTCTTAACATAACCTAATCATGATTTTAGGTTAACTTAACAGAAAAGGTTTCACTAAGCAACTAGGAGCAAAAAGAATTAATTAAAAGCTATTATAAAACTCATTTTAGGCCTAATCCAATTTCCATTAAGAAAATAATTTAAAACTTTTATTAATTATAAATAAAAGTTCATCTACTAGAATGACAGAAACTAACCTAGAATAACTAATCACAAGTTAAAAATAAATTAATTTACTAATTAATTAAATAGGAAAACAGAACTAGTTAATTAATTAGGATTAATAGGATTCTGTCTAAAACTAATTATTTATTAATCCTAAAATACCCAAGTTAATTTCTAGGGTTTGGCAATGTTAAAATAAAGTTGGGGCAAAAGGAATCATGCAAAAATAATTTTTCTAACTAAAATTATAGCAGATTTACTATTCTGACTAAAACAATATTAAAGCATTTTTAATTATTTTTAACATAGCTAAATATATATTTTTCAGAAACTACATAAAATTTGCAATCCAACAAAAAAAGAATCACTCAAAAATATTAAACAGAATAAAAGATATACATTTTTGAAAACTGAAACTATTCGGCTAAAACAGAAAATCAAAATAAAAAGAAAAAGGCCTAATGGGCCTATACTGTGCCCTGAGCGTTAGATAGGCTAAACGGGCTCTAGGGTTTAAACTAAAAGAACCGGGCCTAACATAAAAACCTAAACTAAAAATAAGCCGAGTGGACCGGCCGGTTTTATAACTAAAACCTACCCCTTCGGGGGCTTCTAATCCTAGCCGTAGACCTACGATCGGACGGGGGAGGGGGATTGCCGGTGACTTACCGGACTCCGGCGACGGCGGCGGCGGCGGCGAAAGTGCGTCGGGAGCTCCGAGCGTCGGGAGCTCCGTGAGTCGCCGTCTTGAGTCTTGGGAAGGCGGGAGGGTTCGGTGGGGTCGGGGTTGGTCGGGAGGACCAGGAGGCCGACGGGCGACAATGGCGGCAAAGGGCTTGGCTCCAGCGAGCACTGGCGGGGGAGAGGAGGTGCGAGGGGCGAGGGGGGAAAGGGGTGCGGGAGGCGGCTTTTATAGCCGGGGTCGACGGGATCGGGGAATCGGGCGATCGGGATCCGGATCCCGGGATCCGCGATCTCAGCGAGGTCGGCGTGGCGTGGGCGAGGGTAGGGGATGGGTGCGGGCCCATGGGTCGTGAGAGAGAGAGGGTGAGGAGGAGGCGGTCGGCCGTGCGAGGCGCGCAGGCGAGGAGGAGAGAGGGAGTGGGCGGCTCATTGGCAGTGGGTGGCAAGGCTGTGGGCCCGGCAGTGGGGGTTCAATTGTTGGGCTGGGGGTCTGGTGGCGCTGAGGGGGGGTTTCTTTATTTTTAAATAAAACAAAAACAAAAATAACACCAAATCTATAAATATTTTATATAGGGTATATATATACCAAAATGATCAGGGGAATATTCCCTTTCATTTGAACATTTTTCCAAAGGCAAAAGCCAAACTTCATAAAAATCTATTTTTTTCAAATTCAAATAAATTTCAGGTTTGAATCCAAATCTGTTGGCATTGTTTCCTCTGATATTTTTGGGGTGTCATGTTTGCTCCTCTCATACTTTGGATCAAGTATTTATCAGGCATAGTTTTTGAAATGTTTCCCACATGCCAAAGTTTGAAATTCAAATTCAAAACTCAAAATTTGAAAGAGGGTTTCAAAGCACTTTCAAATGATTTTCAACTTGATTCATTATAACTTCCAACTCCTATTTCATATAATTGAAGAAGTCATTTTATCTTCACTCATGAAAATCATTGAGTTGCATAAAGCTTTGAATTTGAAATCTTCCCAAATGAAATTCAAATCTTTTCCCAAAACCCTTTTCATTTCAACATGGAAGAAGTCATGTCATCTTCACTCTAGGTTTTGGTGTTGCAATGAACTTGAGTTCAATTGGGATCCAAAAATGCAAAGGGGAAAGTTTTGGGAAAGGCATTTCATTCCCTCTCATTCAACTTTCAAAAGTTTCAAATTTCACTCAGTTTCACTCAATCCATCAAACCAACAATCAGACAATCAAGCATAGTTATTTATTTAATATAACATTCCAAAATTTAGAATTTTGGGATGTTACAAACCTACCACACTTAAAATGAATCTCGTCCTCGAGATTCGAAGAGGCTAGCAAGAAAAGGTTAGGGGTTGGGGGTCTTCTAGCAAATGTTCTGGTCAGAAAGGTCAGGGGTGCTACCACACTTAAAATCAAGGTTACGGTTCCAATAAACTCAGATATTTCCTCTGAAGGGCTGACAATGTATGTATCTTCACATATCTTACAATAACTCCTTCATTAACGCTCTTCTGTTAGGAGCGTAAAGTTTTCCTCGAAACCTTGGGTCGGTTCTTCAAAGTTGTGGTTCGTCCGAGACTGGATCTTCTTAGCGATAGGTTCGTGTCCATTCTAGACAACTATCGAAATACTCATGGTGGTCTACAATTTATGGTTTTCTCCTGCAGAAAACGGGTGCAGGTTGAACCTCACCGATAACCTACGTTTGGCAACAAGTTGCCATGTACATGGGTTTGTCATCATACCACTCTAAGGCTTAAGCAAGGCTTCAACGAAGCGTCGTCACTTTACTATGGTTAAGTCTCTCAGATTTACCATTCCAAATAGCAAGAGCGAAAGATACGAGTAAGTCGGTATGGTGATCAATCCATTCCGCACCAGATCATTACCCCAGATAAGGTTTAGCGAATCTCGTATTCTAACACTCGGTCATTCTCACAAGCATTGCAGAATTTCTCTTGTCCACGAACCGGGTTCGAGTAAATCCATGGGTTACGCAAGCCAAACAAAACATCTATCGCTTACTTCACCACTCTTAGGTTTTTGCGTAACCTCACGTAAACGTATGCTGATTGGATCATCGATTCTTCCAAATATACTCCTTTATCAAGGGTACATCTGTTCCTTCTCAAAATCCTGGGCCTGTGTTTTATGGCCCACTTCAACACTAGTGCAGTTTTAACTCATTCTTGGAGTAACTCTCTTGTTACACCTTCTTTAATTCCAATAGTACTCTGTTACTTCATACCATCATATCAAGAACAAAACTCCAACTTATTTTGTCCAGCTTCCTCCTATGGACCGTCATGAATAACACATTTCTTTCTTCATTGATTTTGTGGCTTTTCAGAGTACTATGACCAAAAGAAATGCACAAGTTTATCCATAACATCTCATTATTCTCATATCAATCTTTCATTACATCCTTAATCATTCTTCGTGAATCTAAATTCCAAAAGGTACTTTGTTACAAATGCTGCCACCCACATGGTTCGGTATGGTCAGACATTACTTCCACTTTATTTATTTATCCTCCTCGAGGATTCTTCAGTCCCACTGGAATTGTGCGACATGTGCCTTGAATTCTTCAATCTTCTGGTTCATTGTGGTGGCCTTGAGCTTCACCTTCATCATCTCTGCATGCACTTCGCTTAGGTATTCCTGAGTATAACGGAGTCTTGCTTCAAGTATTTCTCCGATCTGGCGTATGGCTTCCATGGCTGCTTCACGAACAGCGTCGAAGAAAGTTGCTTGTGGCACCCGTGAAATGAAGAAGTAATGCCCCATCCTCTTTGGGCAAACTCCTTTCACACGGTGGAGGTGTACCTCCACATACCAAAGTTCCACTCCCTTATGCATGAAGGGGTAGCCTTTGTAGACTGCATCTCCTTCAAGGTGAATATGCTTCATCATGTCCTTCAGGATCTTCGGGTAATCATGATCACTTGTCAGGGTCATGATGGTTTCCGGACCTTTAAGGAAAGACTCATAAAGGGTTGTCATCTGCAGTTGTGAAACAGAAATGATGCTCAGAATTAAGGTACTTATCTCCTGGGCACACATTCATATCATCCAAACAAAACTTCAAACTCAATTTCCAATTTCCTGTTTATGCATCACAACTCACTTTCTTCCATGTTCATCCAGAATATTAATTTCCAAGATAAAATATGACAACTCCTTAAAGCTTTTCAGCATGTGACATTACAACTTTATTGAGTCACGAACTATTGCAATCTCTGAGTAATCTATTACATAACTCAATTCATTGAGCTCATGAAAATGAAATTGCTTTCTACTACTCCTATTATCCATAATCAAAATTCCAACTACTCAGCTCCAGCTTTCGTCTTGTCGGAACATTTAGTAGCATAATGTCCTGCTTCCTTGCAGCGAAAACAAATGACTTTTGATAAGTCTTTGGGCTTCTTGGAGGTGGTGCCTGCTCCTTGAGTTCCTTGCTTCCTTTCGGGACAATGATTGGCATAATGCCCGACGTCCTTACATTCAAAACAGGTAATATGACTCTTGTCCCTATTTGCAGAAATTGGGTTGTTACGAGGGTGTCTTTGTTTTCTCTTCCGGTTTCCTCGTTCGATCAATCCTTCTATTCCTCGTGGATCAAACTCTATTGCTTCCGTCGGAAGTATCCCGGATACTCTTTTCTTTCCTTGGTGCAATCTTGTGAAAAATGTTCTTCTTCTCCACATGAATAGCGTGCATTGGAGTAAAATCTGTTGAGACCTTCTCCATCCGTGTCTTCAACACTTTCGATCATTCTTGGTTCTTCTAGATCTTCCTTGAGGGCTTCTTTCATTCCATCTTCCCGCTTCGAATAGTTTGTTGCACCGTGGAGTAAATGTGACCTTTGCACCGGTAGTGGGTGGTTCCTTCACACAGGAAGCAAGTCACACGCTAGTTGGGCATTCCTCGGTGGTGTTTCTCCTCACAATGAGGGCATCCATCCTTGTGTTCCTCCCGGTGTGTTCTATTTCTCCGCAAATCTTGCAGCACAAGGTTTCTTCTTCGGTTATCATAGTGCTTCCGGATGAGACGTGATCTCATCGGTGTCTTCTTGAATTCCTCCCAAGTTCTTGCTCCATTAAATCCTGTATGGCTTGATGCATTTTCCACTGGTTGCAGCACTTTCGTAAAATCAAGAGCATATTGACCTCGTACTTCCTTGAAACCAAATTGCTCCCAAGTGTTCTTCCATGTTCTGATCCATAGCTCGCCTCCTACTGAGTCTTCGGTCCAGAGAATATCAGTCCAACTTCATTCATCATCTATGGGGTTCAAGGGTTTTAGGGTGAGATGAGAGAGGTGGGGAGGGATATACACACAATACAACCAATTGAAGAAACAAGTTTTATTTTGGGGCTGTCGGAAAACATCAAACAAATGACAGCTCACAAATCATCGCATCTAACGTAGGTGTATAGCAGGGGTTTGGTCTCTAAGGTCAATTAATTCTTCGGAGTCTTCAACTGTTGTAGATTCTAATGGAGAAATCCTCTTTACTCTGAAGGGGTCATCAGTTCTCCGATATCAAATCCTTCTTGGAGCGTCTTCAGTTGATCCTCCGGGTGATCAAAGGATAAGGGGTATGTTCTAACTATTTGAGGTGAGAGGGTCTATTTGATAAAATCAGAAAAGATGAGAAGTAAGAGTCTTTTTGTAAATAAAGTTTTTGAGATATCCTGTCCAAGGGCTTTCCGATTTCTAGGGTCACGTCCTCAGTCAACATGTGCTCGATACCATCTCAGAGCGACCCGACCTCAGACGGTCAAGCCTACGTGTTTCTTGTGCCATCCTCGATCAAGTATCTTTGGCACACACAAGACATCAATGTATATATCAAAGTGCAATCACATGTATAAATAACGAAATGATATATACCTCATAATAATCAGCGGAAACAATCAAACGGGTGTGGAGTCCCATCAACGCCATCGGCAGTTGAGTGTAGACCGTAACCTCAGATCGTAACTCTTACTCGTCGAGGAAATATACGCAACATGATACGTTGCAGCCGTGTAGGTCAATTACATTGAATGTACCGCAAGATCACAATATGAGAAAACAGATGATAAACTATACTATATGCAGTATGGCTTTATGGCTCAGATTCGAGTTTTGTTTGCATAAAAGCTGATTTTATTTTACCTACATCAAAGGCATAAATGGAGTCTGTACTATGGAGTTTTCTATCATGACATGGTTCCGCCAACCGATGTCTCATAGCCCAAAATTCATCATATGTTGCCCACAATTTAGTTATCAATCCGTGTTGAGAGTTCCGAGATAGATCCAAGTCCGAGGCTCAATTGTCCGTAATCGGGACACGGCTAATCGATTAGGTTATAACCTCTGCAGAGGTTTGTACACTTTACCCGCAAGATTCGATCCTCTCTTTACGTTCTCGCACTTGAGGTGTTTGAGAACAAGATGACCAAACATGGTCTTCCAAAGAGTTCCTCGACCACCGTCCGGTACCCATCCGCCCTACCGTAGTTCTACATCTGCTAGTACCGCCCCAGCCAGAGTCACAACTAAGGTCAACCAAGCCGAGCCCATAATGACTTGCGGTTGCATGTAAGCTTCCGGCGTGAAGTATTCATCCGTCTCTTTGAGTCTGGGTGAAGCTTTCCGCAAGATGTCATGGCGCTTCTCCATGCATCCCGCCAACCACTTTGGTTTCTCGGGGCTGCCCGTCAACCGTCCTTCACCCATGAGTGTGTATTGAAATCCTGTCTCGAGTCTTGAAGTCTTGAGGTCTTGAAGATGCAGTCCTTGCAGATTCCATCATGGAGTTGTCGTCATTGACATAGAATCCTCCATTCTCACACCACTCCGTGCACTCATACCAAACCCCGCCTACTATAGCGTAGCATTAAAAGAAATATCGTCCGGGCTTGGTAACAGGGTGATGGGTCCCTACCTCATGCATACTACTCAACTACAAGGATTCAATAACACTCTGAGAGGTGGTTGCAATGGTGCCACTAAATGCAATAAAACATAGGTAAGAAAAGCATGGTCAAGGTGAACTTGCTCGGTTGACGATCTTGAAAGAACTAGGGTTTCGTAGTAGTAATCTTAGCACTCGGAAATTCTACCGAGGCAAACAATAACTATGATAAGCACATAGCAATAGGATCACATAACACAACATAACAAAGGTAACATAACACAACAAAACAACCAAAACCAAATCCAAAAGAAAAACTCAAAGAAAGGCCACTCAAAGTTTTCCCTACTTCAAACAATAACAAAATAGTAGTTTTATATAACAAAATTTTTCTTAACATAACCTAATCATGATTTTAGGTTAACTTAACAGAAAAGGTTTCACTAAGCAACTAGGAGCAAAAAGAATTAATTAAAAGCTATTATAAAACTCATTTTAGGCCTAATCCAATTTCCATTAAGAAAATAATTTAAAACTTTTATTAATTATAAATAAAAGTTCATCTACTAGAATGACAGAAACTAACCTAGAATAACTAATCACAAGTTAAAATAAATTAATTTACTAATTAATTAAATAGGAAAACAGAACTAGTTAATTAATTAGGATTAATAGGATTCTGTCTAAAACTAATTATTTATTAATCCTAAAATGCCCAAGTTAATTTCTAGGGTTTGGCAATGTTAAAATAAAGTTGGGGCAAAAGGAATCATGCAAAAATAATTTTTCTAACTAAAATTATAGCAGATTTACTATTCTGACTAAAACAATATTAAAGCATTTTTAATTATTTTTAACATAGCTAAATATATATTTTTCAGAAACTACATAAAATTTGCAATCCAACAAAAAAAGAATCACTCAAAAATATTAAACAGAATAAAAGATATACATTTTTGAAAACTGAAACTATTCGGCTAAAACAGAAAATCAAAATAAAAAGAAAAAGGCCTAATGGGCCTATACTGTGCCCTGAGCGTTAGATAGGCTAAACGGGCTCTAGGGTTTAAACTAAAAGAACCGGGCCTAACATAAAAACCTAAACTAAAAATAAGCCGAGTGGACCGGCCGGTTTTATAACTAAAACCTACCCCTTCGGGGGCTTCTAATCCTAGCCGTAGACCTACGATCGGACGGGGAGGGGATTGCGGTGACTTCATCGGACTCAAGGCGACGGGCGGCGGCGGCGGGCGAAGTCGTCGGGAGCTCGAAGGCGTCGGGAGCTCCCATGAGTCGCCGTCTTGAGGAAAGGGAAGGCAGGGAGGGGTTCGGTGGGGTCGGGGTTGGTCGGGAGGATCGAGGCGCCGACGGCGGCAACAATGCGGCGGGCAAGGGCTTGGCTCCGGCGAGCACGAGCGGGAGGGAGAGGAGGTGCGGCGAGGGGGCGAGGGGGGGAACGGGGTGCGGGGAGGGCGGCTTTTATAGCCAGGGGGTCGACGGGGATCGGGGGGGAATCGGGGGCGATCGGGGATCCCGGATCCTTCGGGATCCGGCGATCTCCGGCGAGGTCGGCGTGGCGTGGGCGAGGGGTAGGGGATGGGTGCGGGCCCCGCGGGTCAGTGAGAGAGAGAGGGGTGAGGAGGGAGGTCGACGGGCGAGGCGCCTGGCGAGGGGAGGAGAGGGGAGCTGGGCCGGCTCATTGGCGCAGTGGGTCAAGCTGTGTGGGCCGGCCTGGGGTTCGGCACTTTGGGCTGGGGGGGTCTGGCTGGCGCTTTGAGGGGGGTTTCTTTATTTTTTTAAATAAAACAAAAACAAAAATAACACCAAATCTATAAATATTTTATATAGGGTATATATATACCAAAATGATCAGGGGAATATTCCCTTTCATTTGAACATTTTTCCAAAGGCAAAAGCCAAACTTCATAAAAATCTATTTTTTTTCAAATTCAAATAAATTTCAGGTTTGAATCCAAATCTTTTGGCATTGTTTCCTCTGATATTTTTGGAGTGTCATGTTTGCTCCTCTCATACTTTGGATCAAGTATTTATCAGGCATAGTTTTTGAAATGTTTCCCACATGCCAAAGTTTGAAATTCAAATTCAAAACTCAAAATTTGAAAGAGGGTTTCAAAGCACTTTCAAATGATTTTCAACTTGATTCATTATAACTTCCAACTCCTATTTCATATAATTGAAGAAGTCATTTTATCTTCACTCATGAAAATCATTGAGTTGCATAAAGCTTTGAATTTGAAATCTTCCCAAATGAAATTCAAATCTTTTCCCAAAACCCTTTTCATTTCAACATGGAAGAAGTCATGTCATCTTCACTCTAGGTTTTGGTGTTGCAATGAACTTGAGTTCAATTGGGATCCAAAAATGCAAAGGGGAAAGTTTTGGGAAAGGCATTTCATTCCCTCTCATTCAACTTTCAAAAGTTTCAAATTTCACTCAGTTTCACTCAATCCATCAAACCAACAATCAGACAATCAAGCATAGTTATTTATTTAATATAACATTCCAAAATTTAGAATTTTGGGATGTTACAATGTTATAGTTCAACATGAAGCTCTTGTAGCTTGGTGGCAGTGATTGAAGAATTCTGTCAATGAAACTATTATTCGGAAGATTAACTCCCAGTTGAATCAAGTGATTGTTATACCCAGACATTTTGAGTATATGCTCACTAACAGAACTATTCTCCTCCATCTTGCAGCTTTAGAACTTATTGGAGACTTCATATCGCTCAATCCGGGCATTTGCTTGAAATATTAACTTCAACTCCTGGAACATCTCATATGCTCCATGACGTTCAAAACGTCGTTGAAGTCCCGGTTCTAAGCCGTAAAGCATGGCACACTGAACTATCGAGTAGTCATCATCTTTCCTCTGCCAGAAGTTCATAACATCTGGTGTAGCTCCTGCAGCGGGTTTGGCACCTAGCGGTGCTTCCAGGACGTAATTCTTTTGTGCAGCAATGAGGATAATCCTCAAGTTACGGACCCAGTCCATGTAGTTGCTACCATCATATTTCAACTTAGCTTTCTCTAGGAACGCATTAAAATTCAACGGAACAACAACACGGGCCATCTATCTACAACAACATAGACATGCAAAATACTACCAGGTACTAAGTTCATGATAAATTAAAGTTCAATTAATCAAATTACTTAAGAACTACCACTTAGATAGACATCCCTCTAATCATCTAAGTGATCACGCGATCCATATCAACTAAACCATGTCCGATCATCACGTGAGATGGAGTAGTTTTCAATGGTGAACATCACTATGTTGATCATATCTACTATATTATTCACGCTCGACCTTTCGGTCTCAGTGTTCCGAGGCCATATATGCATATGCTAGGCTCGTCAAGTTTAACCCGAGTATTCTGCATGTGCAAAACTGGCTTGCACCCATTGTATGTGAACGTAGAGCTTATCACACCCGATCATCACGTGGTGCCTCGGCACGACGAACTTTCGCACCGGTGCATACTCAGGGAGAACACTTATACCTTGAAATTTAGTGAGAGATCATCTTATAATGCTACCGTCGATGTAAGCAAAATAAGATGCATAAAGGATAAACATCACATGCAATCAATATAAGTGATATGATATGGCCATCATCATCTTGTGCCTTTGATCTCCATCTCCAAAGCACCGTCATGATGACCATCATCACCGGCGTGACACCTTGATCTCCATCGTAGCATCATTGTCATCTCACCAACTATTGCTTCTACGACTATCACTACCGCTTAGTGATAAAGTAAAGCAATTACATGGCGATTGCATTTCATACAATAAAGCGACAACCATATGGCTCCTGCCAGTTGCCGATAACTTTGTTACAAAACATGATCATCTCATACAATAAAATTTAGCATCATGTCTTGACCATATCACATCACAACATGCCCTGCAAAAAACAGTTAGACGTCCTCTACCTTGTTGTTGCAAGTTTTACGTGGCTGCTATGGGCTGAGCAAGAACCGTTCTTACCTACCCATCAAAACCACAACGATATTTCGTCAAGTATGTGTTGTTTTAACCTTCAACAAGGACCGGGCGTAGCCACACTCGATTCAACTAAAGTTGGAGAAACTAACACCCGCCAGCCACCTGTGTGCGAAGCAAGTCGGTAGAACCAGTCTCGCGTATGACATGCTGGTAAGCAGTATGACTAGTATCGCCCACAACTCACTTGTGTTCTACTCGTGCATATAACTTCTACGCATAAACCTGGCTCGGATGCCACTGTTAGGGAACGTAGTAATTTCAAAAAAAATTCCTACGCACACGCAAGATCATGGTGATGCATAGAAGCGAGAGGGAAGAGTGTTGTCCACGTACCCTCGTAGACCAAAAATGGAAGTGTTATGACAACGTGGTCGATGTAGTCGTATCTCTTCACGATCGACCGATCCTAGTACCAAACGTACGACACCTCTGCGATCTGCACACGTTCAGCTCGGTGACGTCCCACGAACTCACGATCCAAAGAGAGCTCGAGGAGAGCTTCACAAGACGACGGCGTGATGACGGTGATGATGAAGTTACCGGCGCAGGGCTTCGCCTAAGCACTACGATTATATGACCGAGGTAGATTATGGTGGAGGCGGGCACCGCACACGGCTAAGAGATCAATGATCAACTTCTATGTTCTAGGGTGCCCAGATACGTCTCCAACGTATCTATATTTTTTATTGTTCCATGCTATATTATATTCTGTTTTGAATGATTAATGGGCTTTATTATACACTTTTATATTATTTTTGGGACTAACCTATTAACCGGAGGCCCAACCTAAATTGCTATTTTTTGCCTACTTCAGTGTTTCGCAGAAAAAGAATATCAAACGGAGTCCAAACGGAATGAAACCTCTGGGAACGTGATTTTTGGAACAAACGTGGTCCAGAGGACTTGGAGTGGACGTCAAGCAACAGACGAAGAAGCCACGAGGTAGGGGGCGCGCCCTCCACCCTCGTGGGCCCCTCGTGGCTCCACCGACCTACTTCTTCCTCCTATATATACCTACGTACCCCCAAACCATCAAAAGCATCCACGAAAACCTAATTCCACCGCCGCAACCTTCTGTACCCGTGAGATCCCATCTTGGGGCCTTTTCCGACATCCTGCCAGAGGGGGCATTGATCACGGAGGGCTTCTACATCAACACCATAGCCTCTCCGATGATGTGTGAGTAGTTTACCTCAGACCTTCAGGTCCATAGTTATTAGCTAGATGGCTTCTTCTCTCTCTTTGGATCTCAATACAAAGTTCTCCTCGATTCTCTTGGAGATCTATTTGATGTAACTCTTCTTTTACGGTGTGTTTGTCGAGACCGATGAATTGTGGGTTTATGATCTAGATTATCTATGAACAATATTTGAATCTTCTCTGAATTCTTTTATGTATGATTGGTCATCTTTGCAAGTCTCTTCGAATTATCAGTTTGGTTTGGCCTACTAGATTGATCTTTCTTGCAATGGGAGAAGTGCTTAGCTTTGGGTTCAATCTTGCGGTGTCCTTTCCCAAAGGATGTTAGGGCAGCAAGGCACGATTGTATTGTTGCCATCGAGGATAAAAGATGGGGTTTATATCATATTGCATGAGTTTATCCCTCTACATCATGTCATCTTGCTTAAAGCGTTACTCTGTTCTTATGAACTTAATACTCTAGATGCATGCTGGATAGCAGTCGATGTGTGGAGTAATAGTAGTAGATGCAGAATCGTTTCGGTCTACTTGTCACGGACGTGATGCCTATATACATGATAATACCTAGATATTCTCATAACTATGCTCAATTCTATCAATTGCTCGACAGTAATTCGTTCACCCACCGTGATACTTATGCTATCTTGAGAGAAGCCACTAGTGAAACCTATGGCCCCCGGGTCTATTTTTCATCATATTAATATCCCGTTATTTCCATTACTGTTTACTTGCTTTCTTTACTTTTACTCTTTATCATAAAAATACCAAAAATATTATCTTATCATATCTATCAGATCTCACTCTCGTAAGTGACCGTGAAGGGATTGACAACCCCTTTATCGCATTGGTTGCGAGGTTCTTATTAGTTTGTGTAGGTGCGTGGGACTCGAGTGTAGTCTCCTACTGGATTGATACCTTGGTTCTCAAAAACTGAGGGAAATACTTACGCTGCTTTACTGCATCACCCTTTCCTCTTCAAGGGAAAACCAACGCAGTGCTCAAGAGGTAGCATGCCCCCCTGCCCCCGTATATAAAGGAGCAAGGGGGGAGGCCGGCCGGCCTTGGGGCGCGCCAAGGAGAGGGGGGAGTCCTCCTCCTAGTGGGAGTAGGACTCCCCTTTCCTAGTCCAACTAGGAAGGAAGAAGGGGAAGGAAGGAGAGGGAGAGAGCGAGGAAAGAGGGGGCGCCGCCCCCTCTCCTTGTCCAATTCGGACTCCCAAAGGGGGGCGCGGCCAGCCCTAAGCCCTCTCCTCTCTATCCCACAAGGCCCATCTTGGCCCATTATATCCCCCTGGGGTTCTGATAACCCCCCGGCACTCCGATAAATATCCGGTGACCCCCGGAACTCATCCGGTGTCCGAATATAGTCGTCCAATATATCAATCTTTATGTCTCGACCATTTCGAGACTCCTCATCATGTTCGTGATCACATCCGAGACTCCAAACTATCTTCGGTACATCAAAACACATAAACTCATAATACTGATCGTCACCGAACGTTAAGCATGCGGACCCTACGGGTTCGAGAACTATGTAGACATGACCGAGACTCATCTCTGGTAAATAACCAATAGCGGAACCTAGATGCTCGTATTGGTTCCTACATATTCTACGAAGATCTTTATTGGTCAAACCGCATAACAATATACGTTGTTCCCTTTGTCATCGGTATGTTACTTGCCCGAGATTCGATCGTCGGTATCTCAATACCTAGTTCAATCTCGTTACACGCAAGTCTCTTTACTCGCTCAGAATGCATCATCCCGCAACTAACTCATTAGTTACATTGCTTGCAAGGCTTATAGTGATGTGCATTACCGAGAGGGCCCAGGGATACCTCTCCGACAATCGGAGTGACAAATCCTAATCTTTATCTATGCCAATTCAACAAGTACCATCGGAGACACCTGTAGAGCACCTTTATAATCACCCAGTTACGTTGTGATGTTTGGTAGCACATCAAGTGTTCCTCCGGTATTCGGAAGTTGCATAATCTCATAGTCATAGGAACATGTATAAGTCATGAAGAAAGCAGTAACAATATACTAAACAATCAAATGCTAAGCTAACGAAATGGGTCAAGTCAATCACATCATTCTCTAATGATGTGATCCCGTTAATCAAATGACAACTCATGGCTATGGTTAGGAAACATAACCATCTTTGATTCAACGAGCTAGTCAAGTAGAGGCATACTAGTGACACTCTGTTTGTCTATGTATTCACACATGTACTAAGTTTCCGGTTAATACAATTCTAGCATGAATAATAAACATTTATCATGATATAAGGAACTATAAATAACAACTTTATTATTGCCTCTAGGGCATATTTCCTTCACCCCCTCCCGAGTTGTGTGCCGAGGGTGGACCTTCAACTAGGATAAAAATGGGCCAGGCCCCAGTTGCGTATCGAGGATGGAGTTGCAACTGGGACAAGAAAAAATGTGGGCACCCCAATTACAAGTCAGGGGTGGAGTTGCAACTGGGACAAGAAAAAATGTGGGCACCCCAATTACAAGTCAGGGGTGGAGTTGCAACTGCGACAAAAATGATCGCCCCCCAAGTTGTGTGTTGAGGGTGGACTTGCAACAGGGACAAAAACTGGATCGGGCCCGTAGTTTTGTATCGAAGGTTGGAGTTGCAACCAGGGAGGAAAAAATGGGTTGTCCCCCTCAGTTACTTATTAGGGATGGAGTTGCAGCTGAGACAAAAAAGGTTGCCCCCTCCGTAGTTAGGTGTCAAGAGGGAGTTTGTAAATGCGAGAAAGATTGGCCGAGACCGGTTGCGTCTCAAAAGGTAGACTTGTAACTAGAACAAAAAAAATTGTGTGTTATGGTGAAGTTACAAATAGGGCAAAAAAGGGTCGACCCTAGTTGTGTGTTAAGACTCGAGATTGGACTTGTAACTGGGACAAATATTAGCCGGGCCAATGCATATCAAGCGCAAGTCAGAGCATGTCTCTTCCACACAGACCGACTTTTCGACATCAAACTTCAAAAAGAATTCAAAAAGGCAACAAAAAGTGACATAATATGTCTCTTCCATTTCTACAACGAATGCTAGAGGAAAATGGGTGACAAGAGCGCGAGGAGGCAAAGGCCCGACAAAAATACAAACGTGCAACACGAATGGCCAATTCTACATCGCGACCTAGAAAGAATGCATTCAAACGGGCTGCTAGCGCGTTGCAATAATGGGCTTAAAAAATGAAGCCAAATAGGGGAACAAAAGGATGCACGACAAACAAATAGTTACCGGCGAGATGGGGGTGGAACACTTGCATAAAAATTACATAAGTTAAAAATGAACAGTGGCAAACTTAGAGGAGATATCTGATACGTCTCCAACGTATCTACTTTTCCTAACGCTTTTCCTCTTGTTTTGGACTCTAATTTGCATGATTTGAATGAAACTAACCCCGGACTGACGTTGTTTTCAGCAGAACTACCATGGTGTTGTTTTTTGTGCAGAAATAAAAGTTCTCGGAACGGAATGAAACTTTGCGAGGATTGTTTACATAATAAAAGAGAATTTCTAGAGCCAAGAACCACCACAGGGGGGCACCTGGGTGGGCACAACCCACCTGGGCGTGCCTGGAACTGGAAGGCGCGCCCAGGTGGGTTGTCCCCACCTGGTGGCCCCATAGACCCTGAAACCGTTGCTATAAAATCCTATTTTTCCATATAAAAAATCAGGGAGAAAGAATTATCGTGATCCACGAGACGGAAACGCCGTTACCTCCTGTTCTTCATCGGGAGGCCAGATCTGGAGTCTGTTTGGGGCTCCGGAAAGGTTGATCTTCGTTCTTCATCATCACCAACCCTTCTCCATCGCCAATTCCATGATGCTCCCCACCGGGAGTGAGTAATTCCTTCGTAGGCTCGCTGGTCGGTGAGGAGTTGGATGAGATTCATCATGTAATCTAGTTAGTTTTGTTAGGGCTTGATCCCTAGTATCCACTATGTTCTGAGATTGATGTTGCTATGACTTTCCCATGCTTAATGCTTGTCACTTTGGGCCTGGGTGCCATGAATCCAGATCTGAACCGTTTATGTTATCACAATTATATCCATGTTCCAGATCCGATCTTGCAAGTTATAGTCACCTACTATGTGTTATGATCCGGCAACCCCGGAGTGAAAATAGTCGGGACCAATCCCGGTGATGACCGTAGTTTGAGGAGTTCATGTATTCACCGTGTGTTAATGTTTTGTTCCGGTTCTCTATTAAAAGGAGGCCTTAATATCCCTTAGTTTCCAATATGGACCCCGCTGCCATGGGAGGGTAGGACAAAAGATGTCATGCAAGTTTTTTCCATAAGCACGTATGACTATTTACGAAATATATGCCTACATTATATTTATGAACTGGAGCTAGTGTCGTATCGCCCTAGGTTATGACTGTCACATGATGAATATCATCCAACAAATTACCGATCCAATGCCTACGAATTTATCCTATATTGTTCTTGCTAAGTTATTACTCCAATTATTACTGTTGCACCTGCTACAAAATTACTGCTATCACTGTTGCCATTGCCATTACTGGTACTACTATTATCAAAACTATCATACTACTTTGCTACTGATCTCGTTGCTGCAGATAATTAATCTCTAGGTGTGGTTGAATTGACAACTCAGCTGTTAATACCTTCAAATATTCTTTGGCTCCCCTTGTGTCGAATCTATAAATTTGGGTTGAATACTCTACCCTCGAAAACTGTTGTGGTCCCCTATACTTGTGGGTTATCAAGACCTTTTTCTGGCGCCGTTGCCGGGGAGCATAGCTATATTTGTTGAGTCACTTGGGGTTATTATCAAATTATCACTATGGAGAATCTGAAGGATGCTAAGACTAAGATGTATCCCTCAAAGACGAGGGGAGGTAAGGAACTGCCATCCAGTTCTGCTTTAGATTCACCTTCTGTTATAAGTAAACTTGAAACACCACCACATGCTATGAATCCTGATATGTCGCAAGTTATTGATGATACTACTTCTACTATGAATGATGCTTATGATGATGCTAGTACCTTGCTTGATGATAATGATGTGCCACTTGGTGAATTTCTTGATGAACAAATTGCTAGAGTAATACAACATGATGTTGTTGAATCTGATGATGAGCTTGAAACTGAAACAACTGAAACACCTGCTAGAACTAGCCTTCCTAGATATGAATTGCCTAAGGTACCGGAAGGTTATTTTATGAATGAGGAGACAACTAGAGGTATTCTTGCTTGTAAGGATAGAGATGATCTAGAGAAATTATTATGCAAGCATAAAGAAAAATCTCTGAATGCTAGAATGCAATATGATCCTAAGTTTGCTACCTCACCTATCTTTTATTGATGATAAGGATTATGAATTCTCGGTCGACCCAGGGTTAATTACTTTGGTTGAATCTGATCCTTTCCATGGTTATGAAACTGGAACTGTTGTGGCACATCTTACTAAGTTGAATGACATAGCCACCCTTTTTACTCATGATGAGAAGACTCACTATTACTTTATTCTCAAATTATTTTCGTTCTCATTAAAGGGTGATGCTAAAGCTTGGTACAATACTCTTGCTCCTGGTTGTGTGCGTAGCCCCCAGGATATGATTTATTACTTCCCTGAAAAATATTTCCCTGCTCATAGGAAACAAGCTGCTTTACAGGAAATATTTAACTTTGTGAAAAGTAAAGGAGAGAGTCTCCCACAAGCTCGGGGAAGGCTTTGCCAATTACTTAATGCTTTGCCTGATCATCCTCTTAAGAAAAAAGAAATACTTGATATCTTCTATAATGGACTAACCGATGCTTCTAGGGACTTCCTAGATAGTTGTGCTGGTTGTGTTTTCAGGGAACAAACTGTTGGACAAGCTGAAGAATTATTGAATAATATATTGAAAAATTATGATGATTGGACTCTTCCTGAACCACCGCCTAAACCCACTCCGAAGAAGAGGGGTATATTATATCTCAGTCCTGAAGATATGCAAGAGGCAAAGAAATCTATGAAGGAAAAAGGTATTAAAGCTGAGGATGTTAAAAATTTACCTCCTATTGAAGAAATACATGGACTTAATACACCACCACCATCCAAGGTGGTAGAGGTAAATTTTCTAATGAAGTTCAATGATAATGACAATCCTCACAATATGCACCCTAGCCAATGCCTTTATGAGTTTGAAAACTAGATTAGAAAACAAGATCACTTCAATGCAAATGTTATGAAACAATTGAAATATAATTCTGATATGATTGCTCACTTGAGTGACTTATTATTTAGAATCTCTAATGATGTTATAGGTGTTGGAAAACATGCTTCTATGGTTCAAATCCAGTTAGAACAAGTTGCTAAATCTCAAAGAGAGTTGCTTGATGAAATGAATAATAATAAACATGACTTTACTGTTAGAGTTGCAACTAGAGGAGGTAAAATGACTCAGGAACCACTTTATCCTGAGGGACACCCAAAAAGAATTGGACAGGATTCACAAAGGAATAACACCACTGCACCTAGTTCTTCTAAAAAGAAGAAGAAAAAGAAAAATGATAGGACTTTGCATGCTTCTAGTGACCTGAAATAGAAAACCTCCTGATAATGATAATGATGTTTCTATCTCTGGTGCTGAAACTCAATCTGGTAATGAACATTCACCTAGTGATAATGAAAAAGATAATGCTGATGTTCATGGAGATACTCAACCAAACAATGAAAAAGAACCAGATAATGATGTTGAGATAGAACCTGCAGTTGATCTTGATAACACACAACCCAAGAATACAAGATATGATAAAAGAGACTTTATTGCTAGAAAACACGGTAAAGAAAGAGAACCGTGGGTTCAAAAACCTATGCCTTTTCCACCCAAGTCAACTAAAAAGAAAGATGATTAAGAATTTGAACGCTTTGCTGAAATGTTGAGGCCAGTCTCTTTGCGTACTCGCTTGACTGATATCCTTAAAATACCTCATTATGCAAAGTATATGAAAGACATCATCACCGGTAAGAGAAAAATACCGGAAGCTGAAATCTCCACTATGCTTGCTAATTATACTTTTAAAGATGGAGTACCTAAAAACTTGGAGATCTGGGAACACCAACTATACCTTGCTCTATCAAAAAGAATTATGTGAAAACTGCTTTGTGTGATTTAGGAGCTGGTGTTAGTGTTATGCCTTTCTCTTTATATAAAAGACTTGACTTGAACAAACTCACACCTACTGAAATATCTTTGCAAATGGCTGACAAATCAACTATCATACCTATTGGTATTTGTGAGGATGTGCCCGTTGTCGTTGCTAATGTTACTATCTTGAGTGACTTTGTTATACTTGAGATGCCCGAGGACAACAACATGTCGATTATCCTTGGTAGACCCTTCTTGAATACTGTAGGGGCTGTTATTGATTGCAATAAAAGCAAGATCATTTTTCATATCAATGGTAATGAGCATACGATGCACTTTCCAAAGAAACAATTCCAAGTGAATGGTTTTAACGTTATTGAAAAATCTTCGACAATCACTATTGGAAGTTCTCAACTACCTCTACCTACTGCCAAAAAGAAATATGAAATGCTTATTGTTGGGGATATTCACATCCCTGTTGAGGTAACTTAGTGATTTATGAAAGTTCTTCGGTTTCCTGCTAATCGAAAGTGGTTGTTAATAAGACTTGATTAACCTTATTAATGGATCATTTTTGAGAGGTATGAAGTTGATGAATTTAGTGAGCACTACCTTCTGTCTCTACCTTTTATTTTCTGTTCCTACTAGTTAAATAAAATAAAATGCTATGTTTTGTCTGTTTTCTGAATTTCTCGTGCTATAAAAAATGATCCGAAAAATAAAAGTTCTCAGAATGCTCTGAAAATTTAATACGATTTTTTCCTAATTATTTAAGAATTTTTGGTGCAAATAACATCAGAGGGAGGTGCACCAGGTGGGCACAACCCACCTGGGCGCGCCAGGACGCCCAGGCACGCCCTGGTGGGTTGTGGTCCCCATGTGGGCCCCCTCACTTATCCCTTCACATCACATCATCACTTACCTCCAGAAAAAATTCTCCATTGATCTCTCTCCCGTGTTCTTGCTCTCAAACCCGCAGATTTCGATCTCTTTGCTCAAAGCTCCGTTCCGAAACTATTTTGGGGGATTGTTGCTTGGTACGTAACTCCACCGTTTGTCCAATTAGTTTTTATTTTAGTGGTTTATATTTTTAATAATTAGCTACTCTTGGTGCTGCTGTAGATGAGCTTGCATGTTGAATTCTTAGAGTTCTAAGTAGTTTGAATGCTTGCTATGGCCTCTATGTATCCCTATGAGTAGTTGCTATCAATTTTATGAAGTTTTGTTGATAAATATTTGTCACCTAAAAAATTTCAGAAAATTGTACGCGAACATGATGAACCTATTTGGAAGGAGTTCTTCGAGGAGAAGATCCGTGGGGGCATCTTCTAGTGACAACTCCGCTCATAGGTCTTATGTTGAACCAAATGAAAGTTCCATTCGAGATGCAGCCACCAAAACATGCTTATGGCCTTGCGATGATTATATTATGCGTGTGGGCATTAAGGAGGAATTTGAGCAATATGTTCACAATGCCGGTCTCGGTCCCTACATTGCAGATAAGTGCGAACAACACCACACTCTCACTGAATCATTTATCAAAGAATTTAAATGCCATCCCCGTGAGTCTAGGGTGTCATTTAAACTTTATGAAAATCCATTTACCATTTCATTAGAGAATTTTGCTCACCACTGCAAACTCCCATTCCGGGGTTCGCTTGACGAACCGCCAAGGGCTGAGTACCAATCATTCTTGACTAGTCTTTGCTACGGTAAGATGAGGGGAGTGACACAAGGTAGAATAAAGAGCATTCATTTTCCCGCAATTCAGTACTTTGCATTATTCAATGGGAAATGTATAGTAGGAAAGCAAGGCTGTAGTACACTTTGTACTCATACGCACCGCTCTCACCAGTGAAAGAAGTTATAACCTTGGAGCGATTGTTGCACGCATACTGCAGCATAACGCTAATAGTGGCTATTTCTATGGTGGAATATATGCCACGCATTTAGCACGAGGGCTGATTGTTTCACCTTTGCCCTTTGACCCTATCCTACCCACACAGTATTTAGACTTTAATGCTTTGAAAATCATAAGATCCTCAAAGGAAAAATCATAATTTCACTTACAATCTGTTGTTCAACCAAACATCTGTTGTGCACACATATTTGCCTACGCCTGGTCTTTTCGACTATCACAACAAAGGAAGATATTTTGTTCTTGAGAGCGAGGCCCGAGCTCACAACGCAGCAGTGGAGGGAGCACGGCAGGCCGAGGCATCCGCACCAAGAGCCTCCGTGAGCTACCACTCCTACTACTATCCAGGCTACTGATCAATTACCAAGTTAGGCCAAAAGCCTAATCTTGGGGGAGTACATGTTTCTCACCGACATTACATTCGTGCTCACACATTTCATTCCAGTTGTCGGTATTCGCACTTTTTCATTGTATCATCCATGTTAAATTTATTTTCTTGCTTTCTTCTTGTGTGTTTGGAAAACCTTAGAAAAACCAAAAAATAGTTGTAGTTAGTTTACTTTCTATGCATGTTTAGTTGTAATACTAAAAAGAAAAACTAAAAAGATTTCCTTGTTCTTCTTTTGCTTGTTGGGAGTTTTCCCGTGTAAATAGTTTTTCTCGTTTTTGCTTTCCCTTTTATTTGCTTGTTCAAGAAAACCAAAAACTCCAAAAATATTTCAGTGTGTTTACCTGAATTTCTTTTCTGTTCATTTGAGTCGTACCGGGGAGAAGACCACGATGAAAATGTTGAGTGGCTCTCATATGAATAATTGTTGATCTAATAAATAGCCCATTTTACCTTGTCTTCTCCTGTTGAGTAAAATGTTTGCAGATTCTAGCTTAGTCCACAGCACTCTTGCACTATTATTATTTTTACATCGTTCGGTCGTGCAAGTGAAAGGCAATAATGACGACATTCGATGAACTGGCAGTGGCAGAGAGAAACGGGTATGAACTCGACTTGTTCTGTTTGTGTAAATATGTTTAACCTAGTATCCATGATTCAGCCCATTATGATTAAACATGTTTGCAATGACAATTAGAGATTATAGTTTCTCATGCCATGCATAAGTAGCTGGGAGTGGATAATGATTTATCATGGATATCAATATTGCGTTAAAATGATTGTGATGTAGTATGATGATATGGTATTGAAAGATCGTGGATGTCTCCTAGAGGGGGGGGGGGGTGAACAGGCGCTTTAAAATAATTACGGTTTAGGCTTGAACAAATGCAGAATAAACCTAGCAGTTAATTTGTCAAGCACAAAACCTACAACAACTAGGCTCACCTATGTGCACCAACAACTTATGCTAAGCAAGATAAACTACTAGGTGATAGCAAGATATATGACAAGAAACAATATGGCTATCACAAAGTAAAGTGCATAAGTAAAGAGCTCGGGTAAGAGATAACCGAGGCACGTGGAGACGATGATGTATACCGAAGTTCACACCCTTGTGGATGGTAATATCCGTTTGGAGCGGTGTGGAGGCACAATGCTCCCCAAGAAGCCACTAGGGCCACCGTAATTTCCTCACGCCCTCGCACAATGCAAGATGCCGTGATTCCACTAAGGGACCCTTGAGGGCGGTCACCGAACTCATACAAATGGCAACCCTTGGGGGCGGTCACCGAACCCGTACACTTTGGCAACCCTTGGGGCGGTCACCGGTACCCGTCAAATTGCTCGGGGCAATCTCCACAACCTAATTGGAGACCCCGACGCTTGCCCGGAGCTTTACACGACAATGATTGAGCTCCGAACACCACCAACCGTCTAGGGCGCCCAAGCACCCAAGAGGAACAAGCTCAAGGGTACCAAGCACCCAAGAGTAATAAGCTTCTCAACTTGTAACTTCCACGTATCACCGTGGAGAACTCAAACCGATGCACCAAATGCAATTGCAAGGGCACATGGAGTGCCCAAGTCCTTCTCTCTCAAATCCCACCAAAGCAACTAATGCTAGGGAGGAAAATGAGAGGAAGAACAAGAAGGAGAACACCAAGAACTCCAATATCTAGATCCACAGGGTTCCCCTCACATAGAGGAGAAAGTGATTGGTGGAAATGTGGATCGAGATGTCCTCTCTCTTTTCACTCAAAAACTAGCAAGAATCCATGGAGGGATTGAGAGTTAGCAAGCTCGAAAAAGGTCAACAATGGGGGAAGAACAGGAGCTCAAAGGATAAGGTTCATTGGGGAAGAAGACCCCCTTTTATAGGAGGGGGAAAATCCAACCGTTATCCTCACAGCCCGCACCGAGCGGTACTACCGCTCCTAGGAGCGGTACTACCGCTAGGAAGGCAGTAGCCAAAATAAACACTACTGCTAAGGGGCAACAGGGCGGTACTACAGCAGGAGCGGTACTACCGCCTGCCCTTGCGGTACTACCGCGCGACCACGGATGTAAAAACTTACATCCGCGCCTACATCCGCGCCTACATCCGCTGGAGCGAGCTACGATAAAAAGCCGGCATGGCACTTCCGCTCACAGGGAGCGGTACTACCGCGAAAGGGCGGATGTAAAAAATTACATCCGCGCCTACTACCGCACACAACAGTGACATGGCTGGAGGCAGCGGTACTACCGCGTAGGGACGGATGTAAAAAATTACATCCGCGCCTACTCGGCGGTACTACCGTTCACCAGGAGCGGTACTACCGCTGGCCCCTGTGGTACTACCGCTCCCTTGAGCAGTACTACCACACGCCACAGAGGCTAATGCACTTGGCTGCCTTCGCATCGCAGGAAAAGACACCAGAAGGACCCAATAAAACCAGAACTGCCATAACTTCTGCAAATGAGCTCCGAATTGAGCAAACTCAAGCTTGTTGGATACAAGACGACGAGTAGCATCAAAATAGCGAAGAGGTAGGGTAGGTATGCCTAACAAATAGAGGAGAGAAACCTCCAATAGAGAAGAACCGGCATAACCTCCAACATCGAAAACATCATAGAAGATGCATGTGAACTCCGTTTTCGATGAACTCGAGCTTGTCATCAAGATGACCATAAGCTCTAAGACTCACAAAGAGAACCAAATAATAACCAAGAAAGATGATGCAAGGATGCAATGGTTTGAGCTCTCTACAAATGATACGATCAAGCTACTCATCGAGAGCCCCACTTGATAGTACGACAATCGATCCTATAACCCAGTCTCCCAACTACCACCATGAGACCGGTAAAATGGAAAACCTATCAAGGGAAAACCTTTGCCTTGCACATGGTCCACTTGAGCTAGATGATGACGATCTTGACTCCCTCAAGTTGGACCACCTTTCCAGATTGCGTTGGGTCGATGAAGACTAGATGATTGCTCCCCCATACTCCACTATGGGTGAGCCACTCTTCCGCACATCTTCGCAAGTCCATTGTCACCATAATGGATGGCAAGCTTCAAGCATTTGATCTCTTCATGATGCTCCACTTGAACTTGCACACTGCAACCTAACCCCACAAAGAACTCTCACGAAGACCATGGGTTAGTACACAAAGCGTAATTGACAATGCTTACCATACCATGGGATCACTTGATCCCTCTCGGTACATATTCTACGCTTTGTGTGTTGATCAACTTGATTCACTCTTTGACTTGGTCTTGATCAACCTCTCACAAGACCAATCTTTAGGTAATTCCTTGAATAGCACCTTGGTCGACACAAACTCTCCTTGAAACCAACACATGTACTCCAAGAAAAGCCTATGGACAAAACCTTCAAATATAACTCAAGGCAACCATTAGTCCATAGAGATTGTCATCAATTACCAAAACCAAACATGGGGGCACCACATGTTCTTTCAGGTATCCCCCTCTGAATGTTTGAGTGGCTTGACTTGGCACATGTTCATGCATGTAGTTGAATCAAAACCAACATAGCCTCTATGATATTTATGTTCATGGTGTTCATATCCTACTCATGCTAGTGTCCAGTGTTACTTATGCATAATGCATGTTCATGACCGTTGTTGCTCTCTAGGTGGCCACTTCTCAACCTAATTGCTAGCCTTCGCCTGTACTAACTAGGAATTCTACTTGTACATCCAAAACCTTGAACCCAAAGCTATTCCAGATGAGTCCATCATACCTACCTATATGCGGTATTACCCTGTCGTCCTAAGTAAATTTGCATGTGCCACCTCTAAAAAATTCTAATAAATATCCTTTTTTGTGTGCCTGGATCGTTCATGGAACGACAGGAGGTGGTCGGTATCTTCCAAGCTAAGCGGGTTATTCTCAGGTCGAGTGTTTATTCACTCGCCATCGCACGAGAAAAGGGCGGTAATAGGGATTGATAACCCACAAGTATAGGGGATCACAATAGTTTTCGAGGGTAAGTATTTAACCCAAATTTATAGATTCGACACAAGGGGAGCCAAAGAATATTTGAAGGTATTAGCAGCTGAGTTATCAATTCAACCACACCTGGAGATTAATTATCTGCAGCAAAGTGATCAGTAGCAAAGTAGTTTGATAGTTTTAATAGTAGTAACGGCAGCAACGGTAACAGTAATAACGATAGCAGTAATTTTGTAGCAAGTATAACAATGATAATAGCAATAGTAACTTAGCAGAAACAATATAGGATAAATTCGCAGGCATTGGATCAGTGACTTGTTGGATGATATTCATAATGTGACAGTTATAACCTAGGGCGATACGGCACTAGCTCCAGTTCATCGATATAATGTAGGCATGTATTTCGTAATTAGTCATACGTGCTTTATTAAAAGAACTTGCATGACATCTTTTGTCCTACCCTCCCGTGGCAGTGGGGTCCATATTGGAAACTAAGGTATATTAAGGCCTCCTTTTAATAGAGAACCAAAACAAAGCATTAACACATAGTGAATACATGAATTCCTCTAACTACGGTCATCACCGGGATTGGGCCTGGTTGTTGTCACTCCGGGGTTGCCAGATCATAACACGTAGTAGGTGACTATAACTTGCAAGATCGGATCTAAAACATGGATATAATGATGAATTCATAAACGGTTCAGATCTGAGTTCATGGCACCCGGGCCCAAAGTGACAAGCATTAAGCATAGCAAAGTCATAGCAACATCAATCTCAGAACATAGTGGATACTAGGGATCAAGCCCTAACAAAACTAACTCGATTACATGATGAATCTCATCCAACTCCTCACCGACCAGCGAGCCTACGAAGGAATTACTCACTCCCGGTGGGGAGCATCATGGGATTTGTGATGGAGATGACGAAGAACGAAGACCCCCCTCTCCGGAGCCCCAAACGGACTCCAGATCTGCCCCCCCCCCCGATAAAGAATAGGAGGTGACGGCGGCTCTGTCTCGTGGATCGCGATAATTCTTTCTCCCTGGTTTTTCTGGAAATATAGGATATTATAGCGTCGGTTTCGGGGTCTGCGGGGCTACCAAGTGGGGACAACCCACCTGGGCGCGCCAGGAGAGGGGCGTGCGCCCTGGTGGGTTGTGCCCACCTAGGGGCCCCTCTCTGGTAGGTCTTGGCTCCAGAAATTCTTATTTATTATATAAAAATTCCTCGCAAAGTTTCGTTCCATTCTGAGAACTTTTATTTCTGCACAAAAACAACACTATGGTAGTTTTGCTGAAAACATCGTCTGTCCGGGGTTAGTTTCATTCAAATCATGCAAATTAGAGTCCAAAACAAGAGGAAAAGCATGAGAAAAAGTAGATACATTGGAGACGTATCAACTCCCCCAAGCTTAAACCTTTGCTTGGCCTCAAGCAATTCAGTTGATAAACTGAAAGTGAGAAAGAAAAACTTTTACCAACTCTTTTACTTTTGTTTGCATAAATAAGCTTAAACAACACCCAGGTTTTCAGCCAACATTATAACTAACCATGTCAACAATAACATTTAAAGATTATAATGACTCATATCAATGACATAATCAGCTAGCGAGCAATAATAAGATATCTCAAATAGCAACATGTTGTCAAAACAACCATGATATAATATGAAAATATTGGTATCTCGCTAGCCCTTTCTGAGACCGCAAAACAAAAAAGCAAAGCACCTCCAAAGTTCAAGCAGCGACTAAACATTGTAATTCATGGTAGAAAAGATCTAGTCATGATGCACCCAACATTAGCTATACATAATGCATAAATCATGACAGTTGTGCTCTACTCAGTTTCTGGCGCTTGTTTTTAGAAGGTGGTGACACAACATAAAAGTAAATAGAAAGTCCCTTCGCAGAGGAAGCAGTGATTTGCAGAGGTGCCAGAGCTCAAACTTTAAAACACAGATAAATGGTATTTTGGGACATGCGCCCTTCTCATTCACTTCATGACCATCAGTTATCAACATCTTCCATGCTAAGCACGCCATTGGCGGTTCCCAAGCGGTAAAAGTAAAGGTTTACTCCCCCTCCACCATCAATCACACTCCACCGCTTGTCCTAAACAACGGGTGCCGTCCATACCAACATCATTCCCGGCGGAGTTTTGTTTAATTATTTGCATTTTCGAGTTCGGGACTTGGAATCCCTATTACCGCCCATTTCCTCGTGCGATGGTGAGTGAATAAACACTCGACCTGAGGCTAACATGCTTAGCACGGAAGATATCGACCACCTCCTGTCGTTCCATGAACGATCCAGGCACACAAAAATGATAATTTTTTAGAAGTTTTTTAGAGGTGGCACATGCAAATTTACTTAGGACGGCAGGGTAATACCGCATATAGGTAGGTATGGTGGACTCATCTGGAATAACTTTGGGTTCAAGGTTTTGATGTACAAGCAGAATTCCCACTTAGTACAGGCGAAGGCTAGCAATTTAAGATTGGGAAGCAGCCAGCTAGAGAGCAACAACGATCATGACCAGGCATTATGCATAAGTAACATTGGACACTAGCATGAGTAGGATATGAACACCATGAACATAAACATTATAGAGGCTATGTTGGTTTTGATTCAGCTACATGCATGAACATGTACCAAGTCAAGCCACTCGAACATTCAGAGGAGGATACCATATCATCATACTACATCACAATAATTTTAACGCTATGTTGATCTCCAAGATAAATCATTATCAACTCCCAGCTACTTATGCATGGCATGAGAAACTATAATCTCGAATTGTCGTTGCAAACATGTTTAATCATATTGGGCTGAATCATGGGCACTAGGTTAAACATATTTACACAACAAGAACAAGTCAAGTTCGTACCAGTTTCTCTTTACCACGGCCAGCTCATCAAATATCGTCATTATTGCCTTTCACTTGCACGACCGAATGATATGAAAATAGTAATAGTGCAAGAGTGCCATGGACTAAGCTGGAATCTGCAAAACATTTTATTCCACAGGAGAAGACAAGGTAAAATGGGCTCTTCATTAGTTCAACAGTTATTCATATGAGAGCCACTCAACATTTTCATCGTGGTCCTCTCCTCGGTAAGACTCGAATAAAAGGAAAAGAAATTCAGAGAAACACACTGGATTATTTTTGGAGTTTTTGGTTTTCTTCAACAAGCAAATAAAAAGCAAAAAAGGAGAAAAATATTTACATGGGAAAGCTCCCAACAAGCAAAAGAAGAACAAGGAAATCTTCTGGATTTTCTTTTTAGTTCTACTACTAAGCATGCATAGAAAGTAAATTACTACAACTAATTTTTTTCTAAAGTTTTTCAAACACACAAGAAGGAAGCAAGAAAAATAAATCTAAGCATGGATGATACAATGAAAGTGTGTGAACACTGACAGATAGAATGATATGTGAACATGAATATAATGTCAGTGAGAAAGACATACTCCCCCAAGCTTAGGCTTTTGGCCTAAGTTGGTAATCGATCAATAGCCTGGAGGGTAGTAGTTGGCGTGGTAGCTCACAGAGGCTCTCGGTGCAGATGCCTCAGCAAGTCGTGCCGCCAACACTGCTGCGTTGTAAGCTCGGGCCTCGCTCTCTGTCAGCGTTCTGGGAATGGGGGTCCCCAGACTTGCCTGCCTGCGGCACACGGCGTGGCTCTGCGAGCGGGCCCGTATGAACCATCTTCAACAAAAAGCATTTGAGACCCTCACGAGGGGCCAAGCCTCGCGAGGCGGACGACGCAAGGCCTCCTTGGGAGCGGCCTCACCGGGCTGGCTCGCGAGGGGCAGAGAGATCAAGGCAAGGCAAACCTCGTGAGGTTCTCATGACGCAAGCCATGACGATCGAGACCAGGCGGGCACCAGGGGGGCGCCAGCGCACACAGTGTCCTCATTTCCCCTTTGGTGCTAGGGAGGCAAGCGCAGGTGAAGAGTACCGAGGCATTAGGCAAAGGTTTCCATATCGGTGCAACAAGACCAAGACCAGGAGGACGGCAGGACGGAGGTCACCGTGGAGCCCAAGACGGAGTCACCACCAGAGCATTTGGCAGACGAAGTCCACTTTTGTCAGGATAGGCTATACTAGATGACCCCCTTCAAACTTGGCCATTGTGGTATCCCTTCCCGCTCAATATTTAGGAAGAGGACTAGGTCCTCTATAAATAGGACTAGTCATCTCCGTAGAGGGCCAGAACTCATCTTGAGCAATCCTCGCCGGCACACCAGCTCACCGAGCACAAGAACACCTCTCCTCAGGAGGCTATTCTTCCCTTGTACTGTTCACCCTTAGCCCAGGAGGCAATCCACCACCACCACACTGGAGTAGGGTATTACACCACAACGGTGGCCTGAACCAGTATAGATCGTGTGTCTCTTGTGTTGCGAGTTCGTTGAGCTAAGCTTAGAGATCTCGGTGAGGCTGACGGCGTGATTTGCTAGGGGGAGATCTTCGTGCGCACCCTAGTGTTCGAACCTCGAGGGTTTTGCCAGAACTCGAAATCCGACATTTCGCGCACCAAGTAAGCTCTCCTTCCGTTGATCTACGTTCCGTCGCCTCGTCATCTCCATGGAGGACGCTCGCCGGGCTCGCGCTGAGCGCCGGGCCGCCCTCGCCACCCATGTTGCTCAGAAGGCTCCTGTCGGCGGACCACCCCGTCGTTCCCCGTTGCCTGCTGTCAGGACCCCGATCCTAAGTCACACCGATCTAGCATGTAACACATCATATCACTTTGAGCCCTCACGCACGGTATTCCCACGGGTGCCTTCTTACCTGGCCCGGGACCGTTTGCGCCTTTTGGCTCACGTATATGATAGTGTCGCTAGCATCCATATGACAAAGAACCGGCCGACATGACTAGTCATGAACCCAAAGTGGCACTAACTACGTGGATGTACATACATGACCCAAAGAACGAACGTGTCGGTCATCACGAGTGAATTCAGGCTGTAGCAACTGGGCTAGCAGGACTCGGGAATCTGGGCTGTAGCAGGCTAACAGGACTGCGAAAGACATCGCGTGACATTTCCCCGAAGGACGGACACGAGATCGAAGAAGGACACATGCCAGCCAGTCTAAGTGTTCCGGAAAGAGTAACCGGGCTATGAGAACTCCGAAGAAACCGGCTGTAGCAGACTACCATGGCTCAGTGGAAGCACTAGACTACATTTCCCCATAAGATAGGCTACCAAGGATAGACAACTAGGTTGTCGGATCCCACACATACCAAGCATTTCAATAACATACACACAATATGCTCGATATGTGCAAATACAACATGGCATCACAACCAAACTCTACGACTCAGTATGTATTCATTAGGCTCCGAGGAGCCAGATATTACAAACATGGTCTCATGACCCAACATTCAGAGCATACAAGTCAAGCACATGCAGAAGCTTAACATGCCTGAGTACAGACATCTACAAATGAAAAAGGCTGATAAGCCTGACTATCTACCAGATCCTGCCGAGGGCACAAGATCGTAGCTGAGGTAACAAGATAAACGTCGAAGTCCATGCGGAACTACTAGTGAGACTGAAGTCTCTCTACAAAACATAAAATAAGCAAACTTGAGTACAAATGTACCCAGCAAGACTTACATCAGAACTAGCTACATATGCATCGGTATCAATAAAGGGGTGATGGAGTTTGACTGCAGCAAACCAGTTTTGACTCGGTGGCTATCCTAAACTACGACTGCAAGTAACTCTTTTGGGGTGGCGCACATGAGTCCACATATTCACCATATCAATACACCACTATGGATCCGCTCCCGTCTCCCTACAAGAACGCCATCCATAGCACTCACGCTTATCTTGCGCATTTTAGAGTATCCACTTTCACTTGTCTATGAACTGTATAGACAACCCAGAAGTCCTTTTCCACGGACACGACTATTCGAATAGATGATGTTAACCCTGCAGGGGTGTACTTCTTCACACACGCTCTCGCCACTTACCACCATGTACACGTCGTGTATCTCGGCAACCTTCAAGCGGAAGCCTGGTGAGGGAGTCGGCCACGACCTGACTAACCACACAAGTCTCTGGTCCAGGTTTATCGCCTATTCGGGTTCCATCCACAAGGAGATCCGGCCGGGGTGTCGCTCACGGCCCCAAATGATGTGTGCAGGGTTCCCAAGCCCACCTCGACGGATGGATCTACGCTTGGTACACCGTGCCATGGTGCCTAGTCTGTCCCAAGCCCACCTGTACCGGGTGCCACTCGGTAGACTACTAACACAACCTACAAACACCAGAAACTAGTTGCAACTCCTGGACAGAGATTGAGGCGGTTAATAAGCCGAGAGGGGTCGAGTTACCGGAACCCAATGTGTGGTAGTAGCTGTTCATGGATCACAAACATAGAACTCAGTTCCTGAGGACAGTTTCAATGAGACAACCCACCATGTACTCCTACATGGCCTCTCACCGCTACCGTTACCAAATCGTGTTCACACACTTAGCTCTCAACAGTAGGACATGTTCACAACTTTCCAATTCATCCCCGATGAATCAGACCTGACACAACTCTAATCAATAGCAGGCATGACAAACAAGCATGAATGAGTGGGCACATCAGGGCTCAAACAACTCCTACTCATGCTAGTGGGTTTCATCTATTTACTATGGCAATGACAGGTCATGCAGAGGAAAGGGGTTCAACTACCACAACATTTAACAGTTGAATCGTTGTTGTCCTAATGCAGTAAAAGAGAGCAGAGCGAGAAAGTGGGATTATATCGGAATGAACAAGGGGGTTTTGCTTTCCTGACACTTCCGAAGATAGTATAGCTCTTCATCGGTGTCATCGAACTCATCGTCAGAACCACGTATACGGAGAGGGAACAATTACCGGCAGACAAGAAAGAACACAATCAATGCAATACAACAATATGATGCATGAATGTGACATGGCAATATGCTGTTGATTGAGCTAATGCATCTAGTAACAAGTTAAAAGAAGTTGGCTTGAACCCTAGTTTCAAATTCAAACTCCATATGTGAAGGTTTAAATGCACATTATATGATTTGTCCTAAAAAGCAGCCATAAGTTGTTCTAACATGCATGAAAATGGTACAGATGGATAGATTGTATTTTTCTGATAATTTTTCATATATAAATCTTTTCCATTGGAGTTATAGATTATTTTCTATGAATTTCTGAAGTTTTAGCTATTTTCTGGAATTTCCTGGATTATGTTAAATCCAAAAAATCCTTTACTGCATCAGCATGACGCCTGAGTGACATCAGCAGTCAACAGGGGCCGGTCCAGGAGTCGTGGTTCTAAGTCTGACAGTAATGTAGGGGGGTAGGAATGGAGAGGCAAGATCCTAGCTATGGAGTAGTTGTACACGCAAGAGGTTTACGAGTTCAGGCCCTTCTCAGTGGAAGTAATAGCCCTACGTCTCGGAGCCCGGAGACGGTCGACTAGATTATGTGTGTATGAGTTACAGGGGTGCGAACCCTGGACACTGAGGAGGGGGGTGGCTTATATGGAGTTTGCCAGACCCCTCCAGCCCTCAGTTATGCAGGGTTTAAGGTACATTAATGTCGGGCGTTACTGGTAACGCCACAAATAAAGTGCTATGATGACCATAAAAGCTACTTAATGACCGACCGTTAGCATGCGGAGTGACTTTAGATCTCCTGGCTGTCGAGTGGTTGGCTTCATGGTCGAGTGGTTGGCTTCATGGTCGAGTGTCTTCGAGTCTGTCGAGTGGAACACTTCTGCGTCAATTGAAAGGTGGTTTATCTAGAGATGTCCTTGGGTAGGGTACCTTGGACAGGTCCGTGACCCTACCCTAGGTACATAGCTTCATCATTAGCCCCCGAATGGATCGAGGTTTGAGTGGGGAAGGAGTTGAACACACTTCCGACCCATTTCCGTGCTATGAGTATATCTTGCTCTGGATCAATGAACTTAGGTGACAGTACCAACTTCCATTTCAGTCGCCTTGATCCATTCCTTGTATCCGTCGAGTGAGTTTCTTTACTTGGAGAGCTTTGAGTGACAGAGCGGAGGAGATCTTCCCTCTGACGAGTTGTTTTGCAGCTAGCGGATTTCGCGGGATTCGAATTTCGGGAAGCCCGCGGGGCAGAGGAGGCCGCAGTAATCGGATGGGATAAGGCAGGGACGCCTCGATCTCCGCCCCACCTTTTTTGCCACGTATCGGGCGCGCGACTGTTGCGGGATTTGATAGGATTGCCTGGGCCTACAAGTCAGCCACTCGGAAGTAACCTCATATAAGGCGCTGGACGGGGGTTTTTTGAATAGTGTGTTCCCATTTCCTCCTCTCTTCCTCAGACTTATCCGCCGCGCTCGCTTCCGTCCCAGTGCCGCTGCCCCGCGCGCGTCTCACCGACGATGATGGTGAAAGAGAAGACGGCAGCCCTGGAGCGGGCGAAGAAAGCGACGGCGAAGGCGAAGGGAAAGGCGACCAGTCGGGGCGGATCTTCATCGAGGGCCGGCCTGCCGCAGGGCTGGATCCAGGGCGACTGGATCCGCTCGACGATTCGTCAAGAAGACCTCGACGACCTGGCCGCTGGAGGACTGATCCCCCAAGGATCGGCACGGCTTCCGGGGAAGGAGTCTGAGCCGCAGCCTCGGGAGGGTGAGTGCGTTCTCTTGGCCACCCATGTCGACCGTGGGTTTTCCTTGCCCCCTCACCCTTTCTTTCGGGGATTTCTGAATTTCTTTGGGGCACAACTCCACCACTTCACACCCAACACAATCGTGTACCTCGCTGCTTTCGTGTCTTGTGTGAAAAATTCTTGGGCTGTCGGCCTCATTGGGGCCTCTTCAAGCACATTTTCACCTGTCGCTCTCAGACGGTGAAAAAGGCCAATCCGAGTGACGAGAGAACACAAGTGATTTAGATGTGTGGGGGTCTTGGGGTTCAGATGAGAGGGAAAAGTTCTTTTCCAGCCATGATCCTTCCTGACTCAGTCCGTCGATGGCAGTCGACCTGGTTTTACTGCAAAGACCAGCCGATGCCAGGGCAGTCGATTGGACTCCCTCCTTTTTCTATGGACTGAGTGAGGAAGCCCTCCTCTTTGAAGGTGATCCCGGAAGAGAAGGTCGAACGCGTTGTCTAGCTTATCCGTGACGGGGTGACTGGCATGGACCTCTTGGAGGTCTTCCTTCGGCGACGCATCCAGCCACTTCAAGCTCGAGACCATCCGATGTGGATGTATTCGGGCACTGAAGACACCACTCGGATCCACCCGGAGGAGGTCGAGGATGCCACACTTGAAGGACGGCTGACGAGCATCACTGGGAACAGAGACAACCCTAGGGGAGCCAGGAGAATTTTTCCACTCGACCAATCCCACGTACCGGACAAGGTTCGACTCTGAATTTCCGACTGTAATTTTAACCAGGCAGCTATTTATGCTCCGTCGATTGACTTTTGTTCTGCTTGTTGTTCTGCCAGGCTCTCATCGAAATGTACTCAATGCCCAACGGGGAGCAAGAGCAAGACCCGGAAGGGGAGGCGAGCGGCGGCGACAGTGGTGACTGGCATTCTGACGGAGAGGAGACCGAGGAAAGTGACGACTCAAGCGACAAAGAAGAGGCCGAGTCACCTCCTCGCAGGGAGAGGCGATCCAAGCTCGAAGAAGACCGCCGGCGCCGTGAAAAAGCGATCTTTCGGTGGCCCGTCTTCAAAGCGCCCTCGGACGTCCTCACCGGCTCCGACTGAAAAAGCGTCAAAGCAGCCCAAAGTTGTAGTGCCAAGGCATCGAAAGGCGTTGCCGAAGATTAAGAATGACATCCCCGTCGCTTCTGCGTGAGTGTCTCCCTTTGTATTCACTCGACGCTCTGTGCTGTTTATTTTTCCCTTGATTTGACCAGATAAACTTTGGAACTGGCAGCGCTGCTACTTCCAGGACTTCAGCTTATAGGGATGAGGATGAGGCAATGGAGGATGCTGTCACCTCCAATCTGGGTACGATTTCTGTCGTTTTGTCTTTATTTGGTTGACTCAACTGTAATATATACCATTGGGTGATGCAATTTTGGTGACCGATCTTTGAACAGCTCCCAACATTATTTACCTCCCCGATGATGACGATGACGAGCCCGAGAGGCCTTTGACGAGGAAAAATAGGAAAACTCATGTAGACAAGGTGGCGCAATCGACGCCAATAGCTGAGCCAGTCGTTCAGGACGCTGGTGATGCCAATCGGGCACGCTGAGTGTACCCACTGGGTGTAGTCCCCGAGACTATGGTGGACTGTGGGCAGTCAACTGTAGTCTTGACATTTTAATCCCTTCATTCGGTCTGGTCTGGCCATGCCGAGTGTAAACCGAACCAGTGGGGGCATGCTAAGTGCACCCACTGGGTGTAGTCCCCGAGACCGTGGTCGACTGCTGGCAGTCAACTATGGTCTGAAGAACTTGTTTGTTGCTATCTTTCTTCTTCTTTTTTTTATACTCGCGCTGAAAAGGTCTCGTCGAGTGTTTACTGAACCAGTGGGGGCACGCTAAGTGCACCCACTAGGTGTAGTCCCCGAGACTATGGTGGACTGCGGGCAGTCGACCGTAGTCTTAGTATTTATTGTCTATATATTTTTTCTCTATAAAATAATCCATCCTCTCTTATTGCAGAAATCTTGTGACCTTGGGGCTCGCTTTGCCGACTTGGAAAAGCAGCAGATTCAACTCAACCTTGACCTGGAGTTGGCCAAGTCAGAGCTGTAGAAGGCCAAAGATGATGCCAATGGTAAGGAAGCTTTGTCGACTGTCTTGTCTTAGACTCGGATTTCATTCTGCTCTTTCTGAACTGAGCGTTATTTCTTTTCAGAAAAACTGAACCAGGCTCTGTTAAAGAAGGATCATGATCTGGCTGCTGCACAAAAGAAGGTCGGCAACCAAACTGCTCTGGCTGAACAGAAGCTGGCTTCAGTCGGCAAACTGGAGGAGGAGAACGCGAAGATGAAACCTCCCCTGGATGAAGCCAACAAGGAGGTAACCCGCTTGAAGAAGGACAAGGTTAACCTGAACGAGAAGATGGAAGGCCTTTCTCGTAGGAGGGACGATCTGGAAAGCTATCTGAGGAGCCTCGCCAAGAAGTTATTCATCAAGCTTGAAGGTACATGTCCCGTTCCGACTGGTTCATCTTTGTCGACTCGGTATACGAATATTGACTCATCTTTGGACTGCACATGTAGAGCTTTGCCGAGACTTCGAGGAGGAGACTGGGCGAATCGAACCAAATTTGGACCCTATCAACTCCCCCGTGAAGGACGAAACTGCTATGAACCTGCTCCGACTGGAATCCCGCATCGACGGTGTTGTTGACTACTTGGCTCGACTGAAAGTCGCCAAATCGCGGATCAACACAGTACTTTGGCCAATGGCAACAGTCCAGAATGACCCCGAGTCCCTGATGACTCGACTTAATGAGACCCCTGATCGAGTGCAGGAGTGGAAGAAGTCTTCTGCTCGGTGCGGTGCTGATGTGGCTCTATCTTTGGTTCGTGTCCACTGTAAAGAGGCGCGAGAAGATAAGCTGGCAGCAATCAAGGTCGCCAACACCAAGAAGCACGATTTCCGATCCTTTATGGAGACTTTCATTGCTGCTGCCACTCGGATCGCAAATGGTGTTGACCTGGACGAGTTCGTCGAGCCTGCCAGCCCTCCTCCCGCGGAGTGAACAAACTTTCATGCCTCACCTTAAATTTGCCTCGGAATGCCGAGTGGATTTTGTAACCGCTAAACTCCTTCGGGCTGAGAGCCCGAATACTTTGATCTGCGGTTTGGAACCTTTAAGATTTATCTAAACTGGTTTTACTTCTGAATATGATTGCATTTGCCTTCGAGTGGACTGTGCTCTTCATTCGGAATAATCTTTGTATTTGAGATGCAGCTCTGAGGTGGAAGACTCGGTCGTCCTGCGCATCATTGTTCTGGCAGGAAGGGATGGAGTACGTATGTTGTACTTGTAGCTCCGAAGGAGAAGGTGGCAGTCGACATGCACCTCGTCATCCTTGCGGATCGGGATGGAGCACACGTTGTACTTGTGGCGCAGCTCCGAAGGAGAAGGTAGCAGTCGACCTGCACCTCGTCGTCCTTGCGGACCGGGATGGAGCGCACGTTGTACTTGTGGCGTAGCTTTGAAGGAGAAGGTAGCAGTCGACCTGCACCTCGTCGTCCTTGCGGATCGAGATGGAGCGCATGTTGTACTTGTGGCGTAGCTCCAAAGGAGAAGGTAGCAGTCGACCTGCACCTCGTCGTCCTTGCGGATCGGGATGGAGCGCACGTTGTACTTGTGGCGTAACTCTGAAGGAGAAGGTAGCAGTCGACCTGCACCTCGTCGTCCTTGCAGATCGGGATGGAGCGCATGTTGTACTTGTGGCGTAGCTCCGAAGGAGAAGGTAGCAGTCGATCTACACCTCGTCGTCCTTGCGGATCGAAATGGAGCGCATGTTGTACTTGTGGTGCAGCTCTGAAGGAGAAGGTAGCAGTTGACCTGCACCTCGTCGTCCTTGCGGATCAGTATGCTTTTCGAACTTAGGAGAGTACTGGACTGCAGCTAAGCCTCCGAGTGAGAGGATTGCTCGTCACTCGGTAGGATTTCTCAAACTTAGGCGAGTACTTGGACTGCAGCTAAGCCCCCGAGTGAGAGAATTGCTCTTCACTCGGTAGGATTTCTCAAACTTAGGCGAGTACTTGGACCACAGCTAAGCCCCCGAGTGAGAGGATTGCTCTTCACTCGGTAGGATTTCTCAAACTTAGGCGAATGCTTGGACTACAGCTAAGCCCCCGAGTGAGAGGATTGCTCTTCACTCGGTAGGATTTCTCAAACTTAGGCGAGTACAGGACTGCAGCTAAGCCCCCGAGTGGGAGGCTGACTCACCACTCGCTAGGATTTTTTAAACTTAGGTGAGTGCTTGGACTGCAGCTAAGCCCCCGAATGAGAGGATTGCTCTTCACTCGGTAGGATTTCTCAAACTTAGGCGAGTACAGGACTGCAGCTAAGCCCTCGAGTGGGAGGCTGGCTCACCACTTGGTAGGATTTTTTAAACTTAGGCGAGTACTTGGACTGCAGCTAAGCCCCCGAGTGGGAGGCTGGCTCACCACTCAGTAGGATTTTTTAAACTTAGGCGAGTACTTGGACTGCAGCTAAGCCCCCGAGTGGGAGGCTGGCTCACCACTCGGTAGGATTTTTCAAACTTAGGCGAGTACTTGGACTGCAGCTAAGCCCCCGAGTGGGAGGCTGGCTCACCACTCGGTAGGATTTTTTAAACTTAGGCGAGTACTTGGACTGCAGCTAAACCCCCGAGTGGGAGGCTAGCTCACCACTCGGTAGGATTTTCAAGTACTTAGGCGAAACGGATTCGCAACTAAGCCCCCGAGTGAGAGGCTTGCTCGTCACTCGGTAGGAATTTTTTTTACAAACTTAGGCGAAACGGATTCGCAGCTAAGCCACCCACTGGGGGGTTTCTTACGTAAACAAAAGCAACAACAATCACTGGGAAAATTATAACACTCTTGTCTTTGATAAATAAACTACAGAGGTATTTCTTATTACATCTCATTCGAGTGTGTACTTAAGTATAAAAGGGGCGGAGCAGCTCCGCATTCCAAGCTCGAGGCTCATCAATCTAGCGATCGACGTTGTAAAGATGGTACGCTCCATTGTGGAGAACTCTGGTGACGATGAAGGGGCCTTCCCAAGTGGGAGCGAGCTTGTGCGGTTCTTGTTGATCCACTCGGAGGACCAAGTCTCCTTCTTGGAAGGCTCGACTCTTCACATTTCTGGCATGGAATCGACGCAAGTCTTGCTGATAGATAGTCGAGCAGATCAGGGCCATCTCTCTTTCCTCTTCTAGGAGGTCGATTGCATCCTGTCGGGCTTGTTCTGCTTCATCTTTAGAGTAGAGCTCGACTCGGGGTGCATTGTGAAGCAAGTCACTCGGCATAACTGCTTTAGCTCCATAGACCAGAAAGAATGGAGTTCATCCAGTTGACCGATTAAGGGTAGTCCTCAATCCCCAAAGAACTGAGGGAAGTTCGTCGACCCATCGCTACCGCTGCGTGCTTGAGATCGCGATCGATCGGGGTTTCGATCCTTTGAGAATTAGACCGTTTGCTCTTTCCGCTTGTCCATTCGAATGGGGGTGAGTGACTGAAGCGTAGTCGACTCGTGTGCCTTGAGAGGCGCAAAAGGCTTTGAACTTGTAGGAATCGAAGTTTGACCCATTATCCGTGATGATGCTATGCGGAACTCCATATATGAATATCAACTCTCTGATGAAACTGATAGCAGTGCAAGCATCGAGATTCTTGATAGGCTTAGCTTCAATCCATTTAGTAAACTTGTCGACTGCCACTAGCACGTGAGTGAAGCCGCTCCTGCCAGTTCTCAGTGGTCCAACCATATCCAATCCCCAAACAACGAAGGGCCAGACGAGTGGAATGGTCTTCAAGGTTGAGGCTGGTTTGTGTGACATATTGGAATAGAACTGACATCCTTCACACTTGTCGACTATATCTTTCGCCATTTCATTTGCTCTTGGCCAGTAAAACCCCGCTCGGTATGCTTTAGCCACAATGGTCCGAGAGGACGCATGGTGACCACAGGTCCTCGAGTGGATATCGTCAAGAATTATCTGACCTTCTTCTGGTGTTATACATTTCTGACTGACTCCAGTCGCGCTTTCCCTGAACAACTGTCCCTTTATCACAGTAAAGTCCTTGGATCAACGGACGATCTATCGGGCCTCTTCTTCATTCTCTGGGAGCTCTTTCCTTAGAATATACGCGATGTACGGCACTATCCAGTCGGGAGTGATGACCAAAACTTCCATGATTAGGTCGACCACTGCTAGAACCTCAACTTCAGTCGGATCGGTGGCACTTTTTGGTTGCGGAGCTTCTTCAGTGAAAGGATCCTCTTGAACTGATGGTGTGTGAATGTGTTCCAAAAACACATTGCTGGGAATGGCTTCTCTCTTGGAACCTATTTTTGCCAAATCATCAGCTGCTTGATTTTTCAGTCGGGGTATATGATGAAGCTCTAACACCTCGAATTTCTTCTCTAGCTTTCTCACTGCATTGCAGTAACCAGTCATGGGCCGGACTTTTGACGTCCCACTCCTTCATCACTTGATTAACCACCAAATCTGAGTCGCCATAGACCATGAGGCGACGGACGCCGAGTGAAATGGCCATACGCAACCCATACAAAAGTGCTTCATATTCTGCTTCGTTGTTGGAGGAATCAAAGTGAATTTGAAGAACATATCTGAGCTTATCTCCTCGGGGGGAAACTAACACTACCCCAGCACCGGAACCATTCAGCATCTTGGAACCGTCAAAGAACATGGTCCAGTGCTCCGAGTGAACATGGTCCAGTTGTTCAATCCACTCAGCGACGAAATCTGCTATTGCTTGGGACTTGATGGCTTTCTTTGCCTCAAACTTGATATCTAGGGAAGGAGTTCAATCGCCCATTTTGCCTCTCGACCGCTTGCATCTGTTGTGCAGAATCTCGACAATGGAGCGTCACGACGATCGTAATGGAATGGTCGAGAAGTAATGAGCAACCTTCTTCGTGGTCATATAAATCCCATATACAAGCTTACGATAATGAGGGTATCTTTGCTTTGATGGGGTCAAAACTTGAAACATAATATCTTTGGGCGCTGAACTTTAAAGGCTTTTCCTTCTTCTTCCCGCCGACCGTAAGTCTTGATCGACAACTTGTCCCGTGGCTGCAATGTAAAGCAGCAAAGGCTCTTTGCTGATTGGGGCAGCAAGCACCGGTTGGTGGAGAGCGAGTTTTAACTCGCAAACGCCGCATCGACTTCGTGGAGTCCACTCGAACTTGTCTCGACTTCTTCATCAGTCGGTAAAGAGGCAATGCCTTTTCACCGAGTCGAGAGATGAGTCGACTTAAAGCACTACAAAAAAAAGACACATCCGTGACATTTTGGGCCGAACGAAAAAAATTTCTGTCATGCATATGACACTTCTATGACGATAATTGTGACAAAACCCGGTATCATCATAGATGTGGTGGGCTCCTACTTCTATGACAAAAAATCATGACAGAAAATGGGCTTTTCGTCCTGGGCGGGCCGGAGACGCAGCTGCATGACATTCTTTGGGCCGTCCATGACGAAAAAAACCGTGGTAGAAGCAAGGGGGAGGAAAATTCCGGGGAGTTGCCGGTTACGGTGGGAGGTCGGAGGCGGAGCGTCGCGCTGCTCTCTCGTGACGTCGGCGTGTGTGTGAGGCGTTGGCTCTAGCGAAGCCGAAGCGAGGCGTTGGGCTCTAATCGAACCCGGCGATTGCTGCTGCGAACTACTACGTTATCGAAACCGGCGATCGATCGATGGATGTTAATCGAACCCGATGGAGCGATTCGCCGCTATCGCTGCTAATCAAGCCGATCGATGTTGCCTCGGGATGAATAGTGAGCGTTGCGGGGCGGGGGTGTTGGATGAGCGAGTGGCGGTGGCGTTGCCTGCGGATGAACAGGAACCCGTGGTGTGGAGGGCTGGATGAGCAGATAGATGGTGGAGGGTGGCCGTGGAGGGTGGTTGAGCAGGACCCGTGGTGTGGAGGGCTGGATGAGCAGTGAGCGGTGGAGGGGTGCCCGTGTGGAGGGGTGGTTGAGCAGATGGCCGGTGGAGTAGCGCGGTGGAGGCTGGATGAGCAGGAGCCCGTGGAGGCTGGAGGAGGTCGACGGTAGCCCGTGGAGGCTGGAGGAGGTCGACGGTGGAGATGAACAGTATCCCGTGGAGTCTCGTTTTGCGGTACGCCACACCCTCCCCCGTTTGGCGTGGCGCTCCTACACAAGTCCGTTTCGTCCGTTTTGCGATAAGCCACACCCCTCCCGATGAACAGGACCCCCGTTTCGACCGTAGCGCTCCAACACAAGTCCGTTTCGTCCGTTTTGCGGTACGCCACACCCCTCCCGATCAATAGGACCCTTGTTTCGACCGTAGGAGGTCCGTTTCCTCCGTTCTGCGGTATGCCAGGCCTTGTTTCCATCGCATGTTGCGTCCAAGCCGGTTGGCTCCCACGCGTTCCGTTGCCTCCCGATGAACACGACGCATTCCGTTGCCTCCCCATTAACACGACGCATTCCGCTGCTTCCCATGAACACGACGCATTCCGTTTCCTCCCCATGAACACGAGCCCTCGCCGTACGTATGCGCGACTAGGCATTCGAGACCCGTCCGTATGTACACATACGTGGTCGTATTTTCTTTCTTGCACCACGGCGCAGACGTGCGTGTACATGCTACGTCGGCGCCTCTACTACCTTACGTCGGCGCCTCTACTATGACACGCGGCGCCTCTACATCGACCAGTATATATATGCGTACAAGTTCGCGACCAGAATGACAACGCCACGACGCTTCGACCAGGTGGGTCGGTATCGCCGCAGTTCCTTGCGTGCGAAAATGTAGCTGGTGGGTCCCAGCAATGAGAAGCGAATCGCTTTTTGCCCGGACGCACTACCTTTGCGTGCGAAGATGTAGCAGTGGGTCCTAGCGTCGTGGGGGCGAATTGTTTTTTTGCGGGACGCACTTCCTTGCGTGCGAAGATGTAGCTGGTGGGTCCCAGCAATCGAAGCGAATCGTTTTTTGCGGGACGCACTTCCTTACGTGTGAAGGTGTAGGTGGTGGGTCCCAGCGATCGTGGGGAAGCGTTTTTTGCTAAATGTGGTGGCAAGTCCGGTGGGTCCCCTCTGTCAGGTGGAGGAATAATTATTTTGCGCGTAATAAGGAGGCACTTCCTTGCTGCGGCCATGGACACAGCTATCAGCCTCTCCATGTACAGTCCACGTCCGATGGAAGTCGTTCCTTGACCACGTTGACCACGCGCGCCGAGAGCACCGTGGCGGTGGACGACGGCGAGCCTAGGAAGGGGACGGCGGAGCCGGGAAGACGCGACGACGATGGATGCCCAGCAGAGGAGTACGAGGATGAATAAAGTGAGTGGTGGCGTTGCCTCTGGATGAACAGGAACCCGTGGTGTGGAGGGCTGGATGAGCAGATGAGCGGTGGAGGGTGGTTGAACAGGACCCGTGGTGTGGAGGGCTGGATGAGCATGAGCGGTGGAGGGGTGCCCGTGTGGAGGGTGGTTGAGCAAGATGGCGGTGGAGTAAGCAGCGCGGTGGAGGCTAGATGAGCGAGGAGCCCGTGGAGGCCGGAGGAGGTCGACGGTAGCCCGTGGAGGTGGAGGAGGTCGACGGTGGAGATGAAACAGTATCCGTGGAGTCCGTTTTGCGGCACGCCACACCCTCCCCGTTTCGACCGTGGCGCTCCAACACAAGTCCGTTTGGTCCGTTTTGCGTCGCCACACCCTCCCGGCGAACAGGACCCCGTTTCGACCGTAGCGCTCCAACACAAGTCCGTTTCGTCCGTTTTGCGGTACGCCACACCCCTCCCCTTCAACAGGACCCCCGTTTCGACCGTAGGAGGTCTTTTTCCTCCGTTCTGCGGTATGCCTGGCCTTGTTTCCATTGCATGTTGCATCCAAGCCGGTTGGCTCCCACGCGTTCCGTTGCCTCCCGATGAACACGACGCATTCCGTTGCCTCCCCATGAACACGACGCATTCCGTTGCCTTCCCATGAACACAACGCATTCCGTTGCCTCCCCATGAACACGAGCCCTCGCCGTACGTATGCGCGACTAGGCGTTCGAGACCCCGCCCGTATGTACACATACGTGGCCGTTTTTTCTTTCTTGCACCCTGGCCGCTGTACGTACGTGTACATGCTACGTGCACGCCTCTACTATGACACGTACGTGCCTCTACTACGACACGTGCGCGCCTCTACATCAACAAGTATATGTACGTACAAGTTCGCGACCAGAATGACAACGCTACGTACGCTCCGACCAGGTGGGTCCCGACTGTCAGGCAGTTCCTTGCGTGCGAAAATGTAGCTGGTGGGTCCCAGGAGTCAGAGGGGCGAATCATTTTTTTTGCCCGGACGCACTTCCTTTGCGTGCTTAGATGTAGCAGGTGGGTCCTAGCAGTCAGGGGGGCGAATCATTTTTTTTGCCCGGACGCACTTTCTGGCGTGCGAAGATGTAGCTGGTGGGGCCCAGCAGTCAGGGGGGCGAATCGTTTTTTTTTTGCCCAGACGCACTTCCTTGCGTGTGAAGGTGTAGCTGGTGGGTCCCAGCAGTCAGGGGGGAAACGTTTTTTTTGCTAAATATGGTGGCCCGTCCGGTGGGTCCCCGCTGTCAGGTGGAGGAATAATTATTTTGCGCGTAATAAGGAGGCACTTCCTTGCTGCGGCCATGGACCCAGCTGTCAGCCTCTCCATGTACAGTCCACGTCCGATGGAAGCCGTTCCTTGACCACGTTGACCACGCCGCGCCGAGAGCACCACGGCGGTGGACGACGGCGAGGCCTAGGAAGGGGACGACGCGGAGCCGGGGAAGACGCGGCAGTGGATGCCCACGCGTAGAGGAGTACGAGGATGAACAGTGAGCGGTGGCGTTGCCTCTGGATGAACAAGAACCCGTGGTGTGGAGGGCTGGATGAACAGTAGACGGTGGAGGGGTGGCCGTGGAGGGGTGGTTGAATAGGACCCCGTGGTGTGGAGGGTTGGATGAACAGAGACGGTGGAGGGTGCCCGTGTGGAGGGGTGGTTGAGCGAGAGCCGTGGAGTAGCGCGGTGGAGGCTGGATGAGCAGGAGCCCGTGGAGGCCGGAGGAGGTCGACGGTAGCCCGTGGAGGCTGGAGGAGGTCGATGGTGGAGATGAACAGTATCTGTGGAGTCCTTTTGCGGCACGCCACACCTCCCGCCCCCGTTTGACCAGTAGCGCCCAACACAAGTCCGTTTAAGTCCGTTTTGCGATACGCCACACCCCTCCCGGCGAACAGGACCCCGCTTTGACCGTGAAGCGCTCCAACACAAGTCCGTTTCGTCCGTTTTGCGGTACGCCACACCCCTCCCGATCAACAGGACCCCCGTTTCGACCGTAGGAAGTCCGTTTCCTCCGTTCTGCGGTATGCCAAGCCTTGTTTCCATCGCATGTTGCGTCCAAGCCGGTTGGCTCCCATGCGTTCCGTTGCCTCTCGATGAACACGACGCATTCCGTTGCCTCCCCATGAACACGACACATTCCGTTGCCTTCCCATGAACACGACGCATTCCGTTGCCTCCCCATGAACACGAGCCCTCGCCGTACGTATGCGCGACTAGGCTTTCGAGACCCCGCCCGTATGTACACATATGTGGCCGTATTTTCTTTCTTGCACCCGCCGCTGTGCGACGCGTGTACATGCTACGTCGGCGCGACTCTACTACGACACTGGCGCCTCTACTACGACACGTGCGGCGCCTCTACATCGACCAGTAATATATACGTACGCATGTTCGCGACGAATGACAACGCTACGCACGCTTCGACCAGGTGGGTCCCGATCGAGGCGGTTCCTTGCGTGCGAAAATGTAGCTGGTGGGTCCCATCACCGAGGGGCGAATCGTTTTTTTGCCCGACGCACTTCCTTTGCGTGCGAAGATGTAGCAGTGGGTCCTAGCAGTCGTGGGGCGAATCGCTTTTTTTTGCGGACGCACTTCCTTGCGTGCGAAGATGTAGTGGCGGGTCCCAGCAGTGGGGCTAATCGCTTTTTTGCCCGGACGCACTTCCTTGCGTGTGAAGGTGTAGCTGGTGGGTCCCAGCAGTCAGGGGGGAAATGTTTTTTTGCTAAATATGGTGGCCCGTCCGGTGGGTCCCCACCGTCCGTGGAGGAATAATTATTTTTTGCGCGTAATAAGGAGGCACTTCCTTGCTGCGGCCGTGGACCGGTATCGGCCTCTCCATGTACAGTCCACGTCCGATGGAAGCCGTTCCTTGACCACGTTGAACATGCCGCCGAGAGCACCACAGCGGTGGACGACGGCAGGCCTAGGAAGGGGACGACGCGAGCCGGGAAGACGCGGCAATGGATGCCCACGCGTGAGAGGAGTACGAGGGTTCACCGTTCGCTGCTTTGTGAGGCTGTCGCCGCAGTGAGAATAACAGGGTGTGGGTGAGTAGAGGATGGCCTGCCAGCGGTGGGAGTAGTAGGGCGGTGAGGCCTCCGCCGCATCGCAGCCGGCCACGGGAGGCAGGAGCACGAGGAACGACCGGGCGCTGGTTTGGGCGGCCGGAGCAAGAAGACCAGAGGTTGAAGAAGCGATCGGCCGCTGGATGGACATCGACGGTCTTTGGAGCTAGAATCGTGCATATTGACTAAGTTGACAAAGCCCTCCGTCCCTGTCAACTTAGTAGCCCCATAAGTTAGCCTGCCACTATCTTTGGGTCCCAGCTAATGGGGGAGTATTCATTTTTTGTGCGTAATAAGGAGGCACTTCCTTGCATTTAAGATATAACTGGTGGGTCCATTTGTCGAGCCGGCCGCTGGGAGCGAGGGAGGAGCAGTCCGCCGGGCGCTTGTTTGAGAGGCTGGAGCAGAAGAGCAGAGATTGAAGAAGACGACGGCCGTTGGATGGCCATCCAACATCCAATGCCAGGCCAACCTTTTTTAGGAAAGCCTCAAATGTGTGGAAAACAGCATACAACCCATCTGCCATTATTTTTAATAATTTACAACCCATTTGCTAATTCTTAAGGTTTTTTTGGAGCCCATATTCTTTTTGTTAGCATTACAGCCCATATCTTGGCCACGGTTAAAAACTTATACGAAATTTTGCATATTTAGGTGCGGTCCGAACTGTTTTTAATCCCGAAATTTCGACTCACATTCAAACTGATTTTAAAAATAAATGTATATTAATATAAAATCCAACAAATTCTCCACACATAAAAATTAATGTAATTTAAAATCTCAAATAAAAAAGATATTTGAAACTAATCGCGGTTTGATGTGTTTTGAAAATGTACAACCCATTTCTCATTATCGATGGGCCATTTTCTCGCCAAATTAATGAAAGCTCTCCTCGCCTTGAAAGATTTGCAGCCCAACAGGCTCGACAAAGCGACTTACTTGGCAAATCACAAAAACTGGGTTGTGGCCGTGGACCCAGCTGTCAGACTCTACACATACAGTACTCTCCCAATGGAATGTCGTTGACTACATTGACCACGCTGCGCCGAGAGCACCAAGGCGGTGGACGACGGCGAGGCCTAGGAAGGGGACGACGCGGAGCCGGGGAAGACGCGGCAGTGGATGCCCATGCGGAGAGGAGTACCAAGGTTCACTTGGTTCGGCTGCGGTGTGAGGCTTCCGTCGCCGCAGGGCCTGGCTAGCGGTGGGAGTAGTAGGGGCGATGAGGCCTCAACGGCAAGACAGCCGCCTGGAGGCGGAGCAGCGGTCTCCCGGCGCTGGTTTGGGCGGTGGTGCAAGAAGAGCAGCGATTGAAGAAGCAGCAGGACCGCTCGATTCAAATCCAACTCACATATTGCTGCTAGAATCGTTTGTTGACTAAGTTGACATGCCCTGCGACGCTGCGCCAACGTAGTAGGCCCACGGGTCAGCCTCCCAACCGGTGCGCCCAGATGTCAGTGGGAGGAATCATTTTTTTCGCATAATAAGGAGGCAGTTGATGGCGCGCGGCCAGGCCAGCAGAGGGAGTAGGGTGGGTCGGGGAAGCCGGCCCGGCATCACAGCGGGCCACAAGAGGAGGGAGCAGACAGTCCCGCCAGCGCTAGTTTAGGTGGCTGGAGCAGGAAGATCAGAGATTGAAGAAGCACAGCGGCTAGAATCGTGTGTTCACTGACAAAGCCTTGCGTAAACAAGTCAGCCCCGAAATCTGTGGCGTGTACAGCCCATTTGCTATTAATTTTATAATTTTTACTCATTTTCTAATTAGATGGAATTTATTGCAGCCCGTTTTCCATTTTTAGAATTGCCCGCCATTTTCTGGTCAGTATGAGGGTCAAAAAATTAACTAAATATGTGGGAAATTTTTGCTGTGGAACGAAATATTCTTAATCCAAAAATTAATAGCCATACTAAAACAAATTTAAAAATAAGTTAGTACCATGTCATATTAAATCCAATGAAATACGTATAAGATATCAGTGAAGAACAAAATTAAAAAAAAACTAATATCCCATTTGCTCGTCTTGAAAGATTTGCAGCCCAGTAATTCGGAGAAAACAAATAGGCCTAGCTTGGGTATTCTTCAAAAAGAAATACTAGGCTACCTATTTTCCCAAAGAACTGGTGCATGAGCATTTAGCTTTATTTATTTATTTACTTATTTATGTTTTGGGGACCATGAGCATGTACCTGGGCCGAATTCATGTGAGAGCGTCCCTTCCAGTTAATTATGGGCTTCTCTATTGGGCCTTCATCAGTGGGCTGCTTGTTATCAACAAGTGGAAAATGTGTTCCGCACGAAAAATAGTATGAGCTACGATTTAAGACGGGCACTAAAGGATCGAACCATGCAACGACTTCCAAAACATTGTGTTTGTCCTTCTAACAACACATTTATATTCAACCAATGTATTTAAATATACTACTGATTGTACATTGAAAACAGCAGCAGCAACAACCAGGGCTGGGGGTGCAACAGAAGTAGTAAGCAGGCCAGAAGAGTGAAGACGCAGCTCTCTCTTCCAAACCAAACATCAGCCATCATTACAAAAGGGCTACCAAAAAAGAACAAGTGTATGCATCAAACTAAATAAAGATCCTACTACAACAAGTGTATGATCTAACTAACTGCTCGCTTAGACGTTATTATTTATTGTGTGGAGATTGGTCGACGGCTTGAACCGGATGGGTGCCTCGACGGGGAAACTCCAGCCAGAGGTCGAAGTCCGACACTTGCGACCCTCTCTCCTACTTTGGGCTGCAGAGCGTGGCGGCACATATCGGGTATGGTGCATGCAGAGACGCATGGTATGTTTGTGTACATACAGTTTTGCTCGATGAACGAAACCGCGCTGCCATCATGATCCTTGCCATCGGTTATCTCCTGGTTAAACGGATAATTCAGTCCGACAAACAGAGAGCGTGTGCTAAGGTTACTTACCAGCCTCCATCAAAAATTCCTCAAGGCCCGAGAAGCTGGGATCCTGCTCAAAGACCTTGCAATGATCGTGATTGTATTCCGCGAAACAACACGTCTCGTGCGCGCGAACGATCATCAATCTTTCGCCGTCGTTCGATCGAGCCAGAACCACCTGCAATCGCCATGCCGCTTTTCTTTGAAAGGTTCGGGATTAGGAAGGGTAGGGACACCAGCGCCTACAACATCATATCAAGTTGAGTCAAATAAAAAGGGCTCTTGATTTAGTCAATCTTAAGAACAGCATGTTATGAGCATGAATATTTTTCAAGAATGTTAATGATAATATAAGCAAGCCACCATGATATCATAGGAAAGTAACATACCGTCAGAATAGCCGCTTGTAGCGATGATCGGAGTAGGCCAGCAATACGTCCAGCCATAGAAGGAGTCGACAACGTAAATGAAGCCCTTGTGTTCAATGGCATCGAGGACCATGGAGGATGTATGATCCTGCGATGGACGTGCAGATTTATCCACTTACCGTAGTGACCTGTCAGATAGGCGAGACCGCGGTTGAAGAACACAATTAGCCTGAAATATTTATAATTCCAAGATCTTGTGGGCACTTGGCAGATTACAACCTTGAGCAAATCAAACTTGGTATCATGTTGGCTACTGTAAGATTCCGAGTATTCTGGGCCGTGGTGCCAAAGCAGTGCAGTGTTAATCGAAGGAAGGGGGATCAATCGCTGGGTGTAGACCTCCATGAGCATCCAGCTGCCGCGACCGTCGATGAGCACCATCCAAGACGTGTTCATGCCGACCCAGTACATACCGTTAATGTAGCCGAGGCGACGGGATCGGACCGCAGTGAAGGGGGTTGATGCTCGCCACCCTATGATCGTTATGCTGCGTGACATGCCGTTTCTGAAGATCAGGTGGCATCAGCAAGCAAGGAGCTGGCTTAAAAAGCTCTGGCCTGAGGGCTTTGAGTAAACGGTACAGCCCCGACGAGCACGCGGCGAGCGGCATGGTACTGAGATTGTCCACACGCGAAACAATGAGCTTGATTACCTCTGTGGGGAGCGAATTCCAGCCATTCTTTCGATGGACGCTTCTCGGTTCTGCCATTGTTAGTGCTTGGGTTTCGGACGAGGGGGGGAGGAGCCTTAGCGGGGATGGAAGCTTGGACGAGATTATGTGCGGACAAAGATGGAGAAGCTTAATATGTGCTGCGGGAAGTGGACAGTGATGATGACTACAGCACACCGCTTGACTTACTGAGACACATACCAGCAGCGAGGGTCATATCGGCCGCAAAACTTGCTTGAGTGATCACAAGATCGGTACTCCCAAGACCTACTACAAGACTATGCCCTAGCTTGCTAGAGTAGAGTAGAAGAGTAGGATTCTGCTCTACTACTAGCACCGGAGGAGTAGTATATTCTAATCTAAAATAGTTACAAACTTCGATGCCCAATCGTGGAACGACTATGAACCGTGCTCAAAGATCGTGTCTACGTGGTGTTTGGACTTATATGCAAAAAAATAGCAAGATGCCTGTGCATTGCACGGCACACCATCATCACCAACTCGGTTTTTTCTCTACTCCTACTCCTATAAAAGACTCAGTTGGTGATGATGGAGGCGAGGAGGCGTGTTCAGCCGGGCATGCAGCGGACGGTGCATCACTATTCGATTTGTTATAAAAAAAGTACTTGTAGAGATAGAGACATAGGGAGGAGCACGAGGTAAGGCCTTATCTGTAAATGTGGAGAGAGGTGCGGTATCTTTTGTAAAATTGTCATAGTTGGCTTTATATCCACGATATAAATCGGACGGTCTATATTACAAGATGGCAGGCAAACCATCATCACCAACTCGGTTTTCTATAAGAGTAGATATATATAGATATAGATAGATAGAGACTAGGGAGTACTAGTAAGGACACCATCTATCGCTTCGTGTGCTACTCCTGCGCTCCATTCAGCGCCACAACGCCCCCTACAGCCACTCCCTCCCGCGCCCATTCGGCGGGCGCTGTTGAAATCTGGGAGCACACTCGCGATCGCCGGCAGCCACGACTTCACCGACGACGACTTCTTCCCCAACCTCGCAACCTCTTCCTCAACGACATGGGCATAACTCAACGCCAACGGTGCTGCTCCCATTGCACCGTATGTGTTTCTGTCCTTCCTGTTTGAAATCGTGGTAGAATTCATGTTTCTACTCAGATCCTACTACTATGCTAGTCCACATGATTAGTTTCATCTCTGTTATAGCCGCCATGATTTATTTTGTGCTTATTCGGATTAAATCTCGTAGTAACTTGCTCACATATTCAATCGGGCGCAACGCCCCTACAACCACTCCCGCTTCATGGACGGCCTGGTCGATGCCTCCAAGGAGCCCTTTGTCCACCGCTATGAGTGCTCGATGTCGCTTTGTGGCTCGCCGGTGGACATGGTGCATCACCACGGATGCGCAGCGGTCACTACTGCCCTTGGCGGAGAACATCAAGTACGACACGTGCTACCGGTTCACCATGCCGAGTCGATGGAGGATCACCGCCGCCGCTAGTCTCGGAGGAGGACGACGCGCTTCCTCTTGATCGTGGGCACCGGCGAGGCCCGCGCAGGCCGCCGCCTGCCTTTGTAGCGTGCATCGGGTGTCGCCACGACGCCGACATCGACACGCAGGCGATGTACGGGTGCGAGGTCAATGTTACTACCCTCCGGTCACGTGGGGGCGTAAACCGCCTCATCGGACAGACTTGAATCGAGGAGCTGGGACTAGCCCGCCAATGTGGACTTGGAAAACCCATGGCATCCGTTCTATCCTTTACCCACCGACTCGGTGCACGGGGACTCCAAGGAGGTTCACCTGGACATACGCATTATCAAGTGCACTTAGAAAACATGTAGTGTGTGTGTGGGCGCTTAAGGCCCGTGTCTTTGCCACTTTTGATTCTGTAAGCTTGTCGTTAAACTTGAGTGGCTTTCGCCGCAGTCCTTCCTTTGAATTGCTCCTCTCAGTGAGCTGATGTAAGACACTTTGGGTTTCATTTGATAAAGGAACCGGGGAGGAGCCTCCCCGCTCTTCTAAAAAAATATGCATTATCAAGTTAAATGTTGATCATTAGTCTTCGCTCAATGTAATCCGCTGTCTAAGCATGTGGAGACTTCCATGCAGGATCTTGCTCTATTGGAGTATCGCGCATGAATAAAAGTGTATCCGTTTATGGTTTAGTCTAGAATCTTCCATGTATGAATTTTTACTACAAGATCTTGGTGAAAGACTTACGATGAACCATTTCTTACATCTCCTCTACCCCTTGCAAGTCATCCTGATTTAATCCCTCCGCCTAGGTGTATAAGGGCATGGTTAATATTACTTAATAGTATAGCCAACTGTTGACTATAAGAAAGTGCCATGTCATCTGTAGCCAACATGTATAACAATCGATACTCAAAACTAATTTTAAAGATCATTTCTTGCAAAGCACAATAAGTGTTATTTCTTCACAAGTTTTGGATGCAGGTTGAACAGTTGAACGCTTTTGTTTTCAAAAGATACCTTTTATCTATTTCACCCGGATGTTTGTGAGCTCTAGAGATGAGATAATATCCAAGAAACCTATCGATACCAAGTTACACATGAGATGACCCCACATCCTTTGTCAAAATAAACAACTCCCGATCAATGCATTTCACTCTTCGGTGCAACGCACGGGCACCTTACTACTATAGATTAGTACGACCAAAAATTGAACTAACATTATATATAGTACGATAAATACTGATGCATGTCACCTAAAATTATATCATTCAAAACTATGTTCAAATACGAATCCAACGATATAGTTTTTGTTGACATGCACTAACATTTTGTTAGTTAAATCTTCAGTCAAATTCAATGGGGGACTAATAAACCACGACCGATGTAGTACAAGTGTAGAGGGCGGTGCTGCACGGGAGTCTCACCTCTCACCCCGCTGTGGCGCGGCAAGAAAGCCGCATATCACAAAACCCAACCACTTCCAAAGAATAAATGGCCTGGTAAAATAAACGGACAAGCAACCATCACATCCCTCCGCCTTTTTGCATTTCATCTCTCTGCATTTACTTTCTCCGGTTCATCTCCGACGCTGATCCCTAGCTACTACTCCTAGGGCCAGTTCTTTTGGCGGCTTCCCAGCTTTTCCCACAAGACTAGTCACAAGGAGAGTAACAATAAGGCGCCTCACTCATTTATTTGGGCTTCTAAACTACTACTCCGTCCTGGTTTATTCCTCACCATTGTAATTTGTGCTAAATTTTGACCAAAGATTTAACTGATAAAATGTTACTCAAAACACTTAGGCGCTGGGCATCTAGGTGTGTAAGTCATCTTACAAAACCAAATAATCCGAAAACACTTAGGCGCGGTGCATTAACTTCTACCTCGCTTCTTGTTTCTTGACATATCAACCAATAAGAGATAAAGAGTGTGCATGCTTTTAATGACTTGAGATATCAAACACGACATGCAAGTGGTTAGTTCATTGCATACAATACTATTAATTAGCAAATAAACATTAACTTTCTCGCTTTCTCCTCTTCCTTGGTCACGGTGCACGAGAAATAACCACAGAGAAGGAAGCTAAAAGTAAACAATCAAACGAGCATTTTGCATTTGTTTTGCATTGAATCGCTTCACAAGCTTGACTAGTGCTGTTTTTCCACTTTTACAAAACCGCATCAGAATGTTCAAACGTGCATTTGCACGCATATAAGTAATAGTAGTACTCCTCCGCCTAGGTGTACAAGTCTTCCTCCTTCTTGGTCACCGTGCACAACCAAAGATGACTTATTGACCTGGACGGAGGGAGTAGCATATCCGCAAGCATATATCGAGAGAGACGTAGTCCGATAGTATATAGTAAAGTTTGTGCTATATGCACGCATTTGCAAAATGCGTAATAATACACAACGCTTCCAAACTTTCCTTTTACATACTTAATTAAGGACGCTAAAATTCCTGAACGCTCGATTTATCATTTGCATCCCAAAACTAATGAGATCGCTTTATGAAACAAAAATTATACTCCTCCTAAAAGCCACGGCGCCGGCAGAGCGCTTGCGGGCGCACCACGAGTGCCCTGGTGCGCGTCCGTTTCAGCAGCGCCGACACAACGCCTCATCCTCAGCCTCGCAACTTGCGAGGTGATGATTGGCGGCTTGTCGGCAAAGCAGCGAGAGCGATCTCACCGGTGTGGTGATCCGCGCCAACAGTACTCCTCCTGGCTGGAAGCGCACCGGTCCACGCATCGCCAAGCGTAGATGAGGCGCTGGGCCCGACCGCACTCGTGGCGCCGGCACGGCGCCCTCCGCCACCCTCACGGCCCTCACACGAGCCTTCCGCCAAAGAACCAATTGCTTGACTCTCTCGGACGCGACATAGATCTCCCGTAAAGCTTGTTGCGTGGTGCTTCTCTTCCTCGGCCTTCTTCTCCGCCTATTTTGGCGCGTGCTGCTGGAGGCAAAGCCTCCCACAAGGCGACATCCATTTCTTTCCAAAGCTCCTCAAGGCTGGGGGCTCGGCGGGCGGCGCGGCGTTCTCCTCAGAAGGGAGCCAACGCGTCCTCCGACGCTGCGTCTTGGGCGAGATTGAGAACGCCGACGCATCGCGGCGAGGAGCGAAACGCCGACGCGTCCTCCTCGACTAGTGGCGGCGAGGAACGGAACGGCGACACGTCGCGTCGCGGCGAGGAGCGGAATGCCGACGTGTCCTCCTCGACTAGTGGCGGCGAGGAACGGAAAGACGACGCGTGGACCGCCTCGCGGTGCAGCGAGGGGCTTTAGGGCTTGGGAGGCGATGCCATGGTGGTTTACGTGGAGAGGGAGGGGAGGAGATAGCGATGAACGTGAATGTGAGGGGGAGGAGATAGCGATGTCGTGGGAGGCGCAGTATTTATTGCGAGCAATGGCAGACCTGCGTAAGATATGGACTGCGCTACACTGACTTAACTACAGGTCCAGTTGCGTCACTGACATGTGGGCCAATACACTGCTGGGCCCGTATGTTAGTGACACAATGCACCTGAAGTTAAGTAAAAGCTACGTGGGCATATTTGTTGGAGTAAATTACGGGGGAGCGAAGGGGTGGAAATATTGCTGGTCACAACGGATTGGACGAGCGTGGGGGGAGGAGAGTCATGCATGCAGATTTTTTCACACGGGGTGGAGTGGTGGGACCGCCGGAGGGAGAAGGATAGTTTGGCAGGCATATTGTTTCCACACATGGAGAGGAAAAGATTTGGAGACGTATGGGCTTCCTGCAGGTATGGGGAACGGTGCATAATAAGTCATCTTGCATGCTGGGCTAGGTATAGTCTCAAGTCATTAAAAACATACACGCCCCACACATGTTCATATTTCAAGGTGCACTAAATTATCCTGTAATTTTAGAGACTGATTGCGCTTTTGTGGTAGCGCCTCTTGCATCGGGGACTATGACAGTCGGCTATGCGTGACCTCGAAGATGAAAGCGTTGAGCATCTCGGTTGATCAACAATCTACAAATGTCAAAGATTAGCCGCTCGCCAATAAGGTGGCACACTTAATCGCTAAGTATAGCTTTGACAATAGATTAGATGGTATTCTTGTAAATAACGCATCACCGTGTGGTGAATATTGTATCGAATGAGTGTACCGTGTGGCTGGTTAATTAATATAAGGTGGTGTTTAAAAAGTATATATTTGGTCAAACACTTTGCAAACGGTTGACGGGAGTAAAAGGACCAGAGGGAGTATCATGCATGCGGAGTAGGCAAAAAATTGCTCATTTTAGCCGGTCGAAGTTCAAAGGGCACGACCGCCGAGGGAGGCGAAGGTCGGGAGGCGCGACGGTTGACGAAATTAAGTGAAGTTACATCCACGCTACCGGCATGGCGTGCGAACAGCAGAAGCTATACCGTCAGCCTACGATATGGGTCTAGTAGACATGACATCTAGTGGGTCCCGATAGTTCTCGAGAACTCTTTGGGGCTTGCAGCCGCTTATCCACCGAGCAAGCTAGCAACCCCACGCCGCTCAGACGCCTCTACTCGTCCTCGTCTTCTACCTCACAACAGTTCGCTCCCTCGCCGTCCCGCCCTTTCACATTAGTTCGCTCCCAGTTTTTACGGGTACAACAGTTCAACTTCTCCTAACCTCCTCCAAAATCCATGGCCTCCCAAATCTCCATGGTTGCTGCTGAGTACTAGGTTAGAGCCATCACCGGCGATCAGTTCATCGTCATCTACACACGTGGATCCGCGACGGTGAAAGCATGGCTTGCTCGCTTCCTACGCATGTTCAACAGTTCAACGGATGAGTGGGTCGCTGGGCTAGATGTTGAGTACACCACAGTCCTAGGACGAGAGAAGGATCTAAAGGACGAAGAGAGGAAGAAGCCCGCCATGATCCAGGTTTATACATAACGCTTGCTTGGTCTACCACATATGCCATGCCGACGTTGAGTGCCGGATTTTAAGAACTTCCTCAAGGACAAAAGAGTGAAATTCACATCAGAGGCTTTAAGAACGACAAAGAAGTCCCTGCGTCGGATAGGTCTCGTTGTAGGCCAGCCCTTCGATCTCCAGAAGGCAAGCTTGGTGTCCTCCTCTCAACCTTCAATGCTGACCCTAGCAGCAGCCATGATTGATCCTTCGTACGCTAAACTGAAGAAACCTCATCACGAGTTTCATCATGCATGGGAGTCGAAGACATTAGATGAAGATCACATCTTGTACGCAGCAATGGATGCCTACCTTTGTTTAAATATCTACATGGGTTGGATGAAGAAGCAGAGCCCAGTGTTCGGTTCAAGCAAAGAAGCGTCGGCGAAGAGGAAGAGGAAGAGGGACGAGGACGAAGTCGAGGGCGTGGACTCGGACTCCGAGTAGGTGGCAATGCCGTCGCTCATGCTGGTTCTACTGCAGTGTCAAGCTGACTAGTTGCTTAGTTTATTTTCAAGGGTGTGTTGTGCTGAGGCCCCAGCAGAACTATGTTTATGTTCTTTCTCGTTATTTGAACTGTTTAGTATGTAGAGTAGTACTAGTACTATGTCTTACTACTGTTCTTCTTGCAGTTGGTACTATCGCTCGTATCTTCGTGTTCCCAATGTACTTAATACGCTCGTACTAGTAGTATAATTTGGGTCATTGATTTGTTAAAGAAGTTCGACGGAGGGAAGGAAGAAGACGACAGAAGAGGTGGAAGAAGCCCTTCTAGCCATCCATGTTGCATCAAACGGCTCACATGAGTCGACTGACCCAAATTGCTCCTTCAGATTGCAGGATCCACTTGGCATTCAAGGTCTCAAAGGTAGATTCCGCGTCCGCACCTGATTTGTGGGCTCGACGCTGCTGAAGCGCTCGCCGCGACAGCCACCATGCGCCTCCTCCGCTGGGCGGAGACGATAATGACACGCTAGTTCCTCCTCGCCGGCGGTTAGAGCACGCGCCGTCCTCCTCTTCGTATGCTGCGCAGCATAGACGCTGCTCCACCAGCTGCTCGCGTGTTTTGGCAAGGGCGGCATGGCGAGGAGGGACTGCAGACGACGTGAGCGGGCGAGCCTTCGCTTCATGGCACAGGGATGGCGGCGACACGGCGGTGATGGGTGAGAAATTGTTGGCGAGAGGAGGCGGCGCCGCATGCGCAACGGCGGCGGCATATTGATGAGTGCGCGATGGGAGCTTACTTTAGTTTTATATGAGGTTGGTCAAACTTAAAAGAAAACCGCATTAGTACACGTAAACATTAGACTTAGGCAGCGCTTTTTTTGAAGTTAGTACCACAGCCAAGATACGGAATCTGTGTAAGCGCGTGAACGCATGTCGCGTGGTCGATCGAAGTGCGCCACCGTGTCGCGCCAAGGACATCCACCGAACCTTTTTTGTGTGTGAAAACAATCCTCGAATATTACTCAACTTTTTTTCCTGGGAAAGTTCTTGACGCTGCAATATTTCCATATATTTGAATTTAGCTCCAGTTTGTGTTTATTTGGATTTGGACGTTTAGGTGCGCCCTAGTTTTTTAATACTTATTTTGTGTGTGTGACTGAGAGAGAACGTGTATGTGTCCATATGTGTGTTGTATGAAAGGTAATGTGGAGACGGTGTGCGTGTGATACAGACATAGAGAGGTGTGAATGTGCAAACGATCATGCATGAGTGAGACATAGACAGATGCCGATACGTTGTGTATACATGAGAGAACGGTCTTCTAGTTTACTTGTGTGTGTGTGTGTGTGTGTGAGAGAGAGAGAGAGGAGAGAGAGAGAGAGGAGCATCCGTAACACAACAACCATCTCTCTCGATTCGTCCGTCCCTCGCATGATCGCATGCAACATATGCATCAACGCGCACATTTTGACACCCTCACTCGGCCCCTGCCCACCTCAAGGCCCGCGCAATCTCTTCGTGAATACCCATTTCCCTCCTTAGGTTTGTTTTCTCTCAATATATGACACACACACACACACACAATTCATCCCCGTCCAAGGTTATACGGCGACCACTCTCGCTTGTGCTTCTTTGCACCCCAACATGCACAACACCTCAATCTTCAAAGAGGGCATCGAGCAGATCAAAGACGGCGGCCACACCGCGCTAGAGAATGCGGGGTCATTTGGAAGCAGGGTGATGTGACGACGGCTGATCGACTCCTCCCCACCCTCTCTCTCTCTTGCACAAAATTATCAATCCTCTCTCTCCCACACAAAATTGTCAATCCTCAACCCATGAGATCCTTCCCCTCTCGCCCATGTTTTTCCAGCTCTCTCATCAAACATGTTGTCTCTTCTCCTTCCACGATACAGTAATCACGATATTACATTTCTCCATCTTTCTCACAGCACCTAACTTCTTCTCTCTCTCTCTCTCTCGTGTGTGTGTGTCTCGTTAGGTTTGTCTCCTACTCTCTCGCCCACATACATACAATCTTTCCCGCCCTATCTGCTCCATCTTCAAAAGCTCTCTCTGCATGTTTCATTCACACAATGGGATATGTCAAAATGTTGCTTCTATAATGGCTGATGTAGAGTTTTGGCTGTTTTTGTTGCATCCTACAAAGTAATAACTATGAAATGCATTTAGATTCTCATTTGACTGGGATTATGTGAGTTTGAGCATGTTGTGAAGTACTATAGACCTTGTATACATCTTGGTATTCGACAATAATTGTAACTATTGAATTGTATAGACCATTACATTCGAAGTCAATAGCCTAATATATTTATTTCACAATTTCAACAAATGATTAGTTCACTACAACCTCCGTTTTTATTTAAGTCTACGTATTAGCATTGGTCAAAGTCAAGTTTTGTAAACTCTCAGAAAGCTTATAACAAAAAATATTAACATATACAATAACAAATAAATACCATTAGATTCATTATTGAATGTACTTATGGTAAATGTTTATATTTTTATATAAACTTGGTCAAACTTTAGGAAGTTTAACTTCGGTCAAACCTAATATGCAGAGTTTACTACTACTACTCGCTAGTTGCTTAGCCGAATCACTCAACACGCCACACGGGGAGTCCAGTGTCACAAAATTTTGAGGTCGGCGGGAAAATCTCCCGCGACCCTGATTCGAGCAGTGGGAAGTTACCATCATAGCCTTCGGAACAGGCCTACATACGATGCTTGGTAGGGGGTTGTTTTCGTAACTTCAGGTTCACCCTACCCAGCCAGCCCCACCCAGGCACCCAGAGTAGTACACCTGAATACTCCCCATTTTCTATCCCCATCGCAAAATAGACTTCTCCATGGCACCGCAGCCTTCGTGCTCCTCCCCTTTACATCGGCGCACTCGTACACCGCAGCGCATCTGCCTCATCGACGACCTCGTACGCTGCAGTGGAGCCGGTCCACCGTCGTCGTCGTAGACGGAGCCTCTTCCCCGACATCGTCTTCCACGGTCTCGGATCTGCTTCCCGGAAGTCGACGCCAAGCGCAGAAGTACCACCGTCGTGGACAATGAACTGACTCACGTTGCCGACCATGACTCACAGAGGCCGACGCGACCATCGTTCTCCTCCTCGATTGGTAATGTGTGTATTGAATCACTTAGCAGTACATGTGCAGTTCCAATTTTGTTCATACCTACCCTTCAATTTTCCTGGGTGCTATTGTTCACGTAAAAGTAATTGGTTATAGCCTCCATTGTCCAACAGAATATCAGCTTGTAATTGTGCGTCGCTCCTGTATCCCGTTGTGCTTGGGTAGGTTTTTCATCTGCAACCAGCAGTGTGGCAAATGATGGAAATGTTTTTAGAACTAGCAAGATGCCCATGGATTGCACGCATCAAGATGCATTTGTATGAGTGGTTTATCTTGTGGGAGAAAAGGATGAACGAGGGAAGGCTTTATTTGCAACTGGAGAGGGGTATGGGTATCTTTTGCAAAATTCCATTTGTTTCCTTCCTATCTCGCCGATATAAATCGGACGGCCTATATTGCAAGAAAAAAGTATAGAGAAAAAAAGTAGACAGTAAAGGAAGTAGAGATAAATATTAAATATTAAATATAAAATAAATATAACCAGAGAGAAGAGAGTAGAGATAGCAGAGACGCGGGAAAGGATCGCGCTGCTGGAAAAAGCGGCCGGCATCTCGCTAGTTTTGGCGCTGCGCATCCGCGCGCTTTATAAATCCAACGCCCCCACCACTCTGTGCCTTGCCACCGCCTGTGCCTCACCACCGCTCTCCCCTCTTTTTTTCGCCGCCGCTTGTCGCTGGGAAACTTGGGGATACCGCGGCGTCTGCAGCGCCGCCCGGCGCTTCTCCGCCGAGATCCGTTCCGCTGGATGCGCCGCTCAGCAATTTCGACACCGCCACCGAGGCCGCCACAGACGACACGGCGGCGTGGCGCCCGGTGGCCTCATAGAACATTGAACTTCCCCATCGTGCCGACGCGAGAAGCGGCGCAGGAGTCAAGCGCGCTGCTGCGGCTTAGCACCGACGAGGATCGCCGTGACAACCGGAGGCGGAGCACCGTCTCGGCATCACCGAGATGGACGAGGAAGCCATTGCGTTGTGGCGCCAACACTTCCCGCAGGACATCATCAACGAGCGCGAGTTCTACATGCAAAGGAGGGTGGAGAGGGATAAGAGGAGGGCGGAGCGAGCGGCCTATCGCGAGGACAAGCGTAGGCGAAAAGCGGACGCTCAATTCAACATGAGGCTAGGAGCAGCGTCGCCCTGGGAATCCGACGACGATCGGTATCTTCACACCTATAGTCAGACGTCGGAGGACATCACCGAGGAGTAGTCGGACGACGAGGAGTAGTTGAATTATCTTTTTTGTATCTATCTATGCTGAGAACTGTCCTCTACTCTCTAGTATCTACTTCTCGATCTCAGCAGTGTAAACGCTTTTTTAAAGCAACCGCGCTGCGATTCTCGTTGGAGATGCTCTAACATGGCGCATTTAGTGCTTTAATGTTGCCCACAAGATGCGCGGTATTACTAGTAGTATTTTTCTTGCCATGTTGAGATTTTGAAACCACGAGTGTGAACATGCAGAGGAGCAATGAAGACCAAACACGGATATTCGGGAAATCTTCAAGGAGCATGGCAAGTTAAAGAGGAGCTGCACCGAACTCAGAAACGAGCTTTGGTAAGTAACACCCTTTCAATTACTTTCGCTTAGCCTCGTGTTCTTCGATGTGTATATGTTGTAGTTTCGCTTTCTCTTAAGCGTGGTGTTCTTCGATGTGTAATAAGAAGAGTCTTAATCGCCCTAATGCTTTCGCTTTTAACTTGATGTAGAAAGTGGGTGTTCTCACCGTAGTCTGTTTTATATTTCTTTTCCTTTTGAATTCACTTCTCCGAGTTCGCTTATCCGGCTTCTACTAAATGGATCTAGGTTGCTCTGTATTGATCTAAAAAGAAGTAACTTCATGTCGATGTAGTTCCCGCGAGGAGGGAAGTATGGTCAACCTCGAGATCATGTTTCCAAAATGAGGCTGGATTACACACAAGGTGCCGCCTCCCTAATGATGCCGGATTAGACACAAGGTGCAAATTCCTGATGATGCTGGATTACACACAAGCCGTGGAGTCGCCACTGTTCGTGTCCTCGTGGCATTAGTAAAGGCTGAAAGAAAGCGTGCAACAGCCCTTGAGAATGTAGCTGAATTCTGAAGAAGCTTAAAAGAGCAATCGATGATCTCTTAAACCAAGCCAAAGAAGAGATGGAAGAAGCTGTAAATAAGCTAGCAGAGGCAGAGCTAGGCTAGGCTCTCTGCTATCTAAAACTGTTGTCAATACAAAATTTCCTTCATAATAGCTAGGTTCAAATGTTTATCCAACAAGATGCCTGTTGTAGATGTCGTGCATCTACCGATGTGGCACAAAATGTTTTTTTGGGTCATGTAATAACAACAATTACTTTCCAAACAATAACAGACGAAGCATTGGACATGGTATAGTTCACGCAAGAAGCCCGACATTCCAAGTCCAACTTCCACATCAAACACATGTTCACAGATATCCGCACATTCATACATAATGTCCACAACCATGATTCACTTCAAAGCCAAAAAATGTGAGGAGAGTTATAAATAAAGAAAAACCTCTACTAGTTTCTCGCTACCAAGGCGAGCACAACAAGTCAAGACCATGCGTAAATTAATTATATTTTAGTCATTTTTGTGTTCTAAAATGCCCGCGGCTCATGGAAGGACGTGTTGCCGCACACACGCGGATTCAATGAAGGCAAAGGGCAGTCTTAAGCTGGTTGCACGCGGTGAGGAGGCGTGCTCACCAGCCTGCAGCAGCAAGTGCGACCCTCTTGTCGGGCGCCACGTTCAATGCCTGCGCTTATGAGAGGTCGCGTCTGTGTCGAGCAATCACTCCTCCAAATTTTTTTGTTTGGGTATAACAAAATCTGTTTTCCATTCACATTTTACAAGTAAAATTCATGGACAAACTTTGACCCAAAGTACGATGGGGACTAGTAAACCGAATGGAGGTAGTAGCTTTTTAATCAAAGAAGGGTTTCCTTCCGACATCAAAACCAGCATCTAAATCTAAATCATAGTATTTGCCCTAGAACTACCAGTTCAACATCTCGTAACATAAACCCATACAACCATACGCCAAGGAGGTACGTAGTACTATGAATTCCATTTTCTCCATACCAATCGCTCTAAAACTACTTACTACTTATAGCGCGCCATTTAATATCGAACTCTTAACCCCGCTAAAAACGATATTTTAAACGTGGCTACTCGGTTCTGTGGAAACCGGCGAGCCATCGCGCCCAAGTCGTTCACCTGTGGTCCCACCATCAACTCCTACAAAGGTGCTCCACCACGCACTCGGTACTCGCGAATGCAGCAATCATGCACCTAGGGTTTTAGGGTTTATTTGTTAACGCCGCTTTTACGTAACACTCATGTGTGCGAGACGGCGAGGTCGATCGCGCATGCGCCTCTTCTCTTCAGATATGTACTCCACCGCTTGTCCGTGTCCAAAAATTATAATAACTACTAGCAATGTGCCAATGCGTTGCCACACGATCAAAGTAGATTAATACATATTCACCGATTTGATAGAAAAAAGTCTAGTTTTGAAATACGATATCACTAAAAATATGTTATGTTTCACTCAAAATATATTCCTTGGCGGTTTTGATGAGATAAGGAGGCATGTTGTTGGTTTCAAGATTCAGAAGTGGTATATGTCTAATTTCTACTGTTATTAGTAAGATGCCCGTGCGCTGCACGGAACATCAAAATCTCGTGGGAGAAAAGGATGAACGAGGGAAGGCCTTATCCGCAAATGTGGTGAAGAGTGTGGGTAATTGCCATATTTTCTTCCTAGTTATCCGTCAGATATAAATCGGACGATCTACATTGTAGATGGCAGGCCCACCATCATCACCAACTCTATTTTTATCCCTACTCTTATAAAAAGCATTGTCGGTGATGATCGTGGTGCTCGCGATCCTGCAATATAGGTCGTCCGATCTATATCTGATGGATAGGAAGGAAACTATGGCAATTTTGCAAAAGATACCCACACCCCTCTCCACATTTGCAAATGAGGTCTTCCTCGCTCATCATTTTCCCCACAAGATAAACTACTCATACAAATGCATCTTGATGTTCCGTGCAGCGCATGGCATCTTGCTAGTTGTTGCAAAAGCCCATGTGTGTGTGACAAAGACACAAGTAGTGTAAAAGCGATAGGTATCAGCTTAAAATGAGGCGATAGTGTGTGTGTGCACGATCGAGAGGGCGGTCTCAAGAAGGGAAGAAAAAGCTACATAGATACAAGGAGCGTAGAGAGAGACATGTATGCGATGGTGGAAGCATGAGGTAAGTGGGTGTATAAACCTATCTAGAGGCTAGCTAGTCGACAAATGCTTGTGAGAGAAATACGAGTCGGGGTGCGAAAGCGAGAGTTTTGTGTGTGTGTGAGAGAGAGACGGTAGTCGGGAAGGGGGGGTGGAAGCAGGAGTTGTGTGTGTGTGTCTGTGAGAGAGAGAGAAAGGAGACGGTAGTCGGGGTTGTGTGATCGGTGTCAGTCTGGGATGGAGACGAAAAGGAGACCGCAACAAATGTTGTGTCTACAGCAGAGAGAGAGAGAGAGAGAGAGAGAGAGAGAGAGAGAGAGTAATTTTAGTGGTATGAGTCATATGTAGAGACATATAGGGTGTGTGAGTGAATCCCATAGAGAAAAAGACAAAGTGAAAGACGAGTGGAGACTGTGTGTGTGGCGGTGAAAAAGAAAGCTTAGGCACCGAGTGATACCAGAGATCAGTAGAGACGTGAGAGATAATGAAAACCGTGTAATGTATAATGATAGGGAGAGTGTGACACTTCTCAAGGAGACGCCGAGAGACCATGTTTATGCGAGGATAGGATAAACATGAAGTGAGCGTATGGGTGAGCTGGAGAAAAGAGAGTGATGGCTACTCAAGGAGCATGCATGCGAGAGAGATGGGCATGAAAGGAGTGAAAAAAAAGGGATTCAAATATTTGAGTTCGAGATGATGATACATGTAATCCATACTCGAACCAAAATTGATCTATCAAACATGCATACTCATATGAATTCACGCACATCTATGTTATTTAATATGTAGATATTACTGATCCATACGCTTTTAGTAGAACATAATTTGTTAAATTTTTCAATTCAACCTTAAGATTTCGAGATCGTTGTATTTGTAAATCATATTATACATATAAAGGAGCAGAATTTTTGTTGTGCTTTTGAAAGTATATATGTAAAAAATGATGTATATAGAATGTAATTCCAATTGAAATGGATCCCCCAAAAAAATAGTAGAATACAAACGGGATTCGATTGAGTTGGCACGGTAAACGCAATCGTGCAAAATTTGAATGAAGCGGGAAAGTCGCAAGAATCGCCCAAAACCAAAATCTGCGAGATGGAAATCACTACCGCCTATCCTCGCCACAAGAAAGTTTATGTGACGCTTCGATTTAATCGTACACTAATCATGCACGCAAATGTGTACGATCAAGATCGTGGACTCACGGAAGATATCACAACACAACTCTACAAATAAAATAAGTCATACAAGCATCATAATACAAGCCAGGGGCCTCGAGGGCTCGAATACAAGTGCTCGATCATAGACGAAGTCACGGAAGCAACAATATCTGAGTACGCATAAGTTAAACAAGTTTGCCTTAAGAAGGCTAGCACAAACTGGGATACAGATCGAAGAGGAGCAGGCCTCCGCCTGGATCCTCCTAAGCTACTCCCTGGTCGCCGCCGGGCTGCACGTAGTAGTAGGCACCTCCCAGTAGTAGTCGCCATCGACGGTGGCGTCTGCCTGGGCTCCATCGTCTGCTGCAGCAATCGAGTAGAGGTAGGAGAAAAAGGGGAACAAGGCAACCGTGAGTACTCATCCAAAGTACTGCAAGCAAGGAGCTACACTACATATGCATGGATATATGTGTAAAGGGCCATATCAAGGACCGAATCGCGTAATGCCGTAATAAGAGGGGATAGCTAGTCTTAACCAAGACTACGCTTCGACACCTGCCTTGCAAATGTAGAGGAGAACAAACGAAGTCCTCCAAGTAACATCACATAGCAATAATCCTACCCGCGATCCCTCCTCATATCCTCGAGCGAGAGCGACCACCGTTGTATCCGCACTTGAAAGGGTGTGTTTTATCAAGTATCCGGTTCTAGTTGTCATAAGCTCAAGGTACAACTCCAAGTCGCCCTGTTATCAAGATCACGCTATTCAATAGATTAATCACCGCAGGGTGCACCAACTTACCCAAAGACGCTTGATCCCATTTGGCCGACACACTTTCCCGGTCATGCCCGCCGCTGAAGATCAACACGCCGCAGCCCCACCTAGGCACAACAGAGAGGCCAACACGCCGGTCTAAACCTAAGCGCACAGGGTCCGGGCCCATCGCCCGAAAGCACACTGCAAGACGCTATGACGCGCCGAAGGCATCTAGCCTAACAGCGCTCCAGTCCAATCCGGGCCGCGCCGCGCCCCGCCGACGCCTCGGCGTGCTTTGCCGATACCACGACGCCGGATACCCATAACTACTCCCCCAGAGATGGTTAGTGCGATAAGCTCAGAGCCAACTCAGATCAAATACCAAGACCTCGTTAAGCGTGTTAAGTAATCGCGAACGCCGAACAGGGCCAGCCCACCTCTCCTAGGCGGTCTCATCTCGCCTGCCGCTTCCGCCACAAAGATCCATCCAGAGGGCCGGGACAAAGGTCCTTCAGCCCCCAATCCGTGAATCACTGCGGGTGCTCCACCACCAATTCGACTTTAGTCTCCACATGTATCATGTATAAGTATATAGTATATACCGTGATCACCTCCCGAGTGATCACGGCCCGATAGTATAGCACGCGCAGCATGCACAAGAATGTAGGGCCACAGATGAAATGCTAGCATCCTATACTAAGCATATAGGATTGCGTAAAGGTAACAACAAGAGTAGCAAGGACAAAGCTATGCATCAGATAGGTATAATCGAAAAGCAAGAATATGCTACACTACTCTAATGTAAGCAGATAGAGAAGAGTAGGCGATATCCGTGATCAAGGGGGGGGCTTGCCTGGTTGCTCGATAAGGAGCGGTCGTCGGTGACGAGTCGCATTCGGTGGCACCAAATACGTCTCGGTTCACCGGGGAGAAGAGGGGGAAAGAAACAAGAATACGGAGCCAACAAGTATCACAAACAAAACGAGGCAATACGCGGTGCTAGGTGTGCCCCAACGTGGTATGAGGTGGTACCGGTTATGGAAACATCCGGAAAGTATTCCTGTTTCGTGGTTTTCGGCAGGAGCCGAGGGGAAAGTTGCAGGTTCGATGGGTTAGGGGGTGTGGCGGACTAACGGGATGCGATTCGATTCGCTCTCGCCGCTCGAGCAACTTTCATGTTGAAAATATTTTAACCGAGTTACGGATTAAAAGATATGATTTTTAAAGATTTTATTAATTTCGAATTTAATTAATTATTTATTAAATTCAAAAATGGATTTATGACGTCAAGATGAGGTCATGCCGACGCCAAGTCAGCGCTGACTGCTGACTAGGTCAACTCGACATGTGGGTCCAGGGGACCCACTGTCACCTCTAATTAGGTTAATTAGGATTTAGGTTAAATTAACTACGCTTAATTAAACTTAATTAGTTAATTAAATTAATTAACCCGTTTAATTAACTTAATTAATTACTTAATTAATTAATTAATAATTAATTTGTTAAACCGCTTTTATTTTTATTTTCTAAACACGCTCCGGGGGCCCATTGGTCGTTGTCACCGTGGTGAATTAGGAGGTTAGCTTAGGGCTAACCACCGTGGTTAGCGCCGGACCCACAGGAGTGGCCCTACTGGGCAAAATCGCGCACGCACGCCGCGATGAGGCCTGGAAGCCGGTGGTGGTCGAACGAGGCTCCGCCACTATTAGGACGGAGGAGCGCCTGCTTGAACCGGGGAGCAAGACCTGCAGTAACGGCGGCATCGCCCAGCAGGGTGGGCTACAATGGCGACGGCGCAGCCGTGGTCGGAGCTGGGCGGCACGGCGAGGTCCGCCGACGAGCGTGGCAAAGCGCGGGTCGATGCTGCGCGGGCAAGTGAACGGCGCCGCGACTCAGACGAGGGGAGAGGCCGATGGCCTCACCAGCGCTGAAGTGGAGCGGGCGGCGAGGCTCGGGGCGACCCGTGGGAGGAGATGAGGAGGCCACGGCGAGGTCGATCCGCACAGCGCGCGGTGGTGGGCAGCGCCACGAGGCGGGCGCTTAGCGCCGTGATGACGACGGGTCAGGGCGGCTCCGACGGGAGGGTCCTGGTGGCGCCGAGCGAAGAGGAGGCGTGCCGGCGCGGGTGGAGGTCGCTCGGGAGGATGGTGGAGCGAGGCGGCGGCGACGGCGCCCGGGCGACGGAGTGTGAGGCGGGCAGCCCGGCGACGGCGGGCGGGCGGCTGGCCCCGCGCCGGCCTGGGCAACGGGCTGGCGATCCGCTGACGAGGGCGAGGAGGAGATGAGGACGATCCGCGATGGGATCAAGCGGCGTTCGATCTCGATCCCTGCCGATGGGGGGGCAAGAAAGGGATCATGGGGGGGGGGGAGGCTACCGATCCCGATTGGATCGGGAGGGAAGAGGAGGCATCGGGGAGGAGGGGTGGGTGCCCTAGGTTTCGGCCGACAAGGGAGGGTAAGGAGTGGGGTGGGGCCTGGTCTGTGGGTGGGCCGAGGCCCTGGGGGGGAGGCCTTTTCGCTTTTATTTCTTTTGTTCCCTTTTTTGTTTATTATTCTTTTCGCTTTCGTTTTATTTTAGTTCCTCTTTATCTTAGTTTTATAAACTACAAAGGTAGTCCCTAATTTAGTGTTAGCAACTAGCTACTGCCACATAAGTTTGGGCAACAAAATAAATTAGTTTAGTATTTTATTTATTGTAAAAGGCATTCAACTAATTGTCTTTGCCACTGTTTAAAACATTTTAGAGTATTTTACACTTTTATAAAAGTGTGGTTTCTCCACCATACTTTCTTATGCATTATTTGGCTCACTCCGAACATTTTAGTTTTAAAGTTTGGAAACTTTCGTTGTTTGCCTATGTTTTCAATTTGAATTAGAACCGAGTTCAATCAACGTGAGTTTAATCACAAGAATCGAGGCGACGTGGCATCATTAGCAGGGATTATCTGTAGCTTAATTACCCTGGCGCCACAATTCTCCTCCGATTACAAGAAATCTCGCCCCGAGATTTAAGAGGGAGTAAGGGAAAGTCCTGGTTACGTAAATTCTAACGAATCTTCTCAAGAAGTTGATCCCTTTCGTTGATGTCTTCAATCTTTTATTCCGACGATCATGATAAACTGGTCATCATTTCTTCGAACTCCATCGCATTTTACGAAAAGATAAGGGCAGCTCACTACTTACATAATGCTTTTGAGGGAAACAATCTGGGGTTAACCCATGAATTAGTATAAGATTATCTATCGAGTTGGACATATGAAGTACCTCGAGAGTAAGGTACGAAGGTACCATAATAGGCTCCAAGCGGATAGATAGTTGCTCGAAGCCTGAACCAGAGTGAGAAAGGGGTTCAGAGTAGCGAGAGTAAGTATCGCGTCTGATACCAGGATTGATCACTAGGAAGGTGGCTCGCAAATTACATATGAAACAAAGCGCAAGGGATAACTCCAAAACAGGGATGTACAGGAGAGTCAGGTTTCGATCCCGAGGAGTCAGGTTATGGGCCCACCATGTGGTTTAAAAGTAGAAGGAGCGGTGACATCTTGCTCGGTCATGATGAAGAAGGCATGTCAACGGGTAGCCCGACAATTATGTCGGCAACAACGCGGTACATTAAGGGCTAGGGCGATGAGAACTATTTTCCTGCTCGCTGAAACGAGGCGACCAAGAGGCAAAGTTCTCGCCCATCGGTGGCTACCGGATGTCATCATCAATAGTAACGGGTTCTTACCGATGTGAGTTGTACCTCGAGGTGTTTACATAAGCAGAGAATATTGCTGCTTAGATCATATAGATCACAAGAAAGGTTCAAACAACCAATGGAAAGTAAAATATGATTATCATATTAAATGTAACAATGGAAAGGAAAATGTGTTTAAACACATATTTCAGGGTATATCCTTCCCAAGGATAAGCAGAGCATGATATCCATGACATGATATAATGTAGAAAACCCTTTAGGTAAGGGAGAGAAATTTCATGACATTACCCATACAACGGTGTTCGGATAATTGAGCAAGAAACATTTAGCATTGGGCTTCAATGTTCTTGTTGAAAATCGAGTATCACCGACATGCTTCGAGATAGCATTGACATGGCCTTCGTGAAGATCGACTTTGAATCACGAAGGATCCATCCGAATAACTTGTAGAATCAAGATACAATTCCTCATGGATGAATGGATAACCCGCTGAAAAGGAATCTATAATGATAGGTCCTCCAAAGGGGGTGCTAGGCATGACATCATGCTACCGGTCATCAAAGGATCAACATCATAACTCTTGAAAGTTGTCCCAACCATCATATCTGACCGAGATTCAGATCCGATTGGTGTCGGATACCTCAAACTTAGGATACCCGAGAAGAAAAGGTGCAACGAAATTGACGAGATGACATTGTAAGATCCCGGGAAATGAACTTTGAAGTGATTTCGCTAACAAGAGTCCATCATTAACCCAAGGAGAGGACAAGGAGGTGTCTCGTGACTCAACGGCAATTCACCGAGATTCCCAAAAGATGGACTTCCACAATTATGAACAAGGAGATAACATTTGTCGATCAAATGATATAAGGAAGTATGCTCGAGGAAAACATATACAAGTAAACATTGGTTGAAAGGTGCGCCCGATGGGTTGGGTTGCACGACCAATGTCGAATGGTGATTCAATAATCGATAGCCTAAGAATGAACCTTCACCATTAACTTCAAAAAAATAGGGTTGCTAGAAGGAAAGAATCCAAACAACACCGCCCACTGCTGGAATTAACACGGGACCAAGAAAGAATGGTGATGGTGAGAGTATTTCTATGTCAAGAATTCTCAAGAGGTGGAACAAATCTCGAACATTCTTGACATAAAGGATGGTAATACTCCAAGGTAAAGAAGAACAATTGTTGGGTAGCAAGGAACTCAAGGTATAACACCAAACATGAACAAGCTTGTGTTGGTGGGAAGGCAATAAAGTGGTCGATGATAATACAATTCATCAAGGCAAGGATGGTATTTCTCATCATGGATTCGATTGGTATCCTGGATGAGCTCAGAATGTTGATTATCACGACACCTTTGTCGCGAGAGTTCAGGAAGATGTAATCGATCGACGACGACAACAAGTCAAAGTAATGACGAAGTGAAAGGTTATTGGAACCAAGGGTACGACACAAACTCGAAACCAAGCTTGTCGTTCAAGGCGAAATGATATGACGATGAGGATCGACGTAAGGTTAGTTCATCATCGAAAATTGGTGCTCCGAGAATAAGGACCAGGTAGCACAGTTAGAATCGTCACGACAATGATCTATCCAACCAGGCTAGGAATGGCGGATCGGGTACAAACTCGTACTTATAGAAGCTATCAAGAGTTGTTGAACCGTAAAGCGGACTTGGTTCAGCTTATCGGTGTCTTTGAGTGTTTAATAACTCGAGCCCGTGAAAATTGGAATCAGTGGGAAGGTAGCACTTGATGAAGAACTCATAAGAAGTTATGCGGTTCCATGATAATCTCGAGATACCAGGGGTAATACTCGATGACATATCAAAGTAGAGGTTGGACGGGGTTATTGCTCTACGTAAGACAAGTGCTAAAACTTGCACGAGAAATGGTATTTAAAAGAGAACATGGTCGAACCACGATTGCAAAGGCAGATCCCCGATATAAGATGAACTTATACCAAAGGAATAATTAATTTAAGAGAAGCTTTAATGATAAGATCTACATCGTGTCCATGGGCATGAACACAAGTTAAAGGTCGACTCCCACTTCTCCAATGCATAACCTTTCATTCACTTTCACGCTCGATGAAGTTGCAAGGTTGAAAATTTTATCCGCGAAGCACCGTAAGAGTACGATTCGTGAAAACTTTCGGTTCATACGGTTTGGTGAAGGCATATGTTCAACCCATAGGGCTTCTTGGAATCATATACCGTAATCTTTAGAAATAATTAACTCAAGCTCAAGGCGAGCATGGTTGAGAAAGCAAAGGATACAATTTACCAAAGGCATTATGTATCCGAGGAAAGGCTCACAAGGTTATTGAATATAAAGGCGCTTGTCGATAAAATCCAACAAAGGATCCGTGGTCCACAAGGATCCGACGTGAGCATCAAGACTAACTAGAGGAAGAAGAATGCAAGGAGATCAAACTATAGAAACAATCGACTAACTCAATTGTCAAATGCAAAGGAATTATGATTCCCAAATAAAGGGGTCAAGCAATGCTCGATTAGGGATGCATAGCCTTAGGGTACAATCAATCTACACTTGGATTGGTCGAGAACCAATTCCAGTAAAAGAATGGCAGCTCAGCTAGAAAGGTAATTTATAAGGGTCAATGATGATTATGGTATTCAGAAACATATTGAGTCAACAGACTAAAATGATAATGACAAGGAATGTCAATATGGCTACGAGACTTATGGGATTAACCATAATGCAAGCAAGTTAAGAATTTCAAGAGCCAAAGGCTCCAGAGGATTTTTGGAAGATCGAATAGTATTTTGAAGACTTTTGTGAAACACATGAACAATCGATGAGCGGATACCGACAAGTGCGAGGATTTATTTGAAGGGGTATTCATGTGGCAAAGAACTGCTAGGCAGAGGCACAAAGTATTCTCGAACAATAGAGATAACTTCGGGTATCTTGTAATAACATGGTCAATGGGGATGATCGATGAATGGCAAGTGTAAGTAGTTTTCCATAATGGATTTATCGGTGGTCGAATAGCAAAAGTGATGGGCACAAAGTCTCGAGAGAACATCGAGAGTATCTTCGAATCTTCCGATTAGCGCACGATCATCTGAAGTGAGGGGCTCTCCGGAGAAAGTACTTAAGTAGAACCTAAAGTTAGTTTTGTTTTAGCAAATTCATTTAACCCAATAGAAGAGAGTTCAGAGTCCCGAGTAAAGGTCGAGGAGTAAAAGATCCTAGTACCACCCGATGGCGACGTGGGCCCGTAAGGCACACAGCCAAGTTAGTAAAAGTTTTGCAATGTCTAGACTCGACTTCGCCAAGGAGTGTGAAGGGGATTCCTACAGCAATCGGCTCGATACTAATCTCAGACACTTCGATTTAATCAGACACTAATCATGCACGCAAATGTGTACGATCAAGATCGTGGACTCACGGAAGATATCACAACACAACTCTACAAATAAAATAAGTCATACAAGCATCATAATACAAGCCAGGGCCTCGAGGGCTCAATACAAGTGCTCAATCATAGACGAAGTCAGCGGAAGCAACAATATCTGAGTACGTACATAAGTTAAACAAGTTTGCCTTAAGAAGGCTAGCACAAACGGGATACAGATCGAAGAGGAGCAGGCCTCCCGCTCGATCCTCCTAAGCTACTCCCGTAGTCGCCGCCGGCTGCACGTAGTAGTAGGCACCTCCGAGTAGTAGTCGCCATCGACGGTGGCTCGCCTCGGCTCCATCGTCTGCTGCAGCAATCGAGTAGAGGTAGGAGAAAAAGGGGAACAAGGCAACCGTGAGTACTCATCCAAATACTGCAAGCAAGGAGCTACACTACATATGCATGGATATATGTGTAAAGGGCCATATCAAGGACTGAACTGAATGCCGTAATAAGAGGGGATAGCTAGTCTTAACCAAGACTACGCTCGACACCTGCCTTGCAACATGTAGAGGAGAACAAACGGAAGTCCTCCAAGTAACATCACATAGCAATAATCCTACCCGGCGATCCCCTCCTCATATCCCCGAGCGAGAGCGACCACCGTTGTATCCGCACTTGAAAGGGTGTGTTTTATCAAGTATCCGGTTCTAGTTGTCATAAGCTCAAGGTACAACTCCAAGTCGCCCTGTTATCAAGATCACGGCTATTCAATAGATTAATCACCGCAGGGTGCACCAACTTACCAAAGACGCTTGATCCCATTTGGCCGACACACTTTCCGGTCATGCCCGCCGCTGAAGATCAACACGCCGCAGCCCCACCTAGGCACAACAGAGGCCAACACGCCGGTCTAAACCTAAGCGATAGGGTTCGGGCCCATCGCCTCGAAAGCACACTCGCACGCTATGACGCGCCGAAGCGCACTCTAGCCTAACAGCGCTCAATCCAATCCGGCGCCGCCGCCGTCGCCGACGCCTCAAGTGCTTTGCCGATACCATGACGCCGGATACCCATAACTACTCCCGCGAGATGGTTAGTGCGATAAGCTCAGAGCTAACTCAGATCAAATACCAAGACCTCGTTAAGCGCAGTTAAGTAATCGCGAACGCCGAACAGGCTGTGCCCACCTCTCTCCTAGGCGGTCTCAACTGCCTGCCGCTTCCGCCACAAAGATCCATCCAGAGGGCCGTCCGGACAAAGGTCCTTTCAGCCCCCAATCCGTGAATCACTCGCTGGTGCTCCACCACCAATTCGATTTTAGTCTCCACATGTATCATGTATAAGTATATAGTATATACCGTGATCACCTCCCGAGTGATCACGGCCCGATAGTATAGCACGCGCAGACGGACAAGAATGTAGGGCCACAGATGAAAATGCTAGCATCCTATACTAAGCATATAGGATTGCGTAAAGGTAACAACAAGAGTAACAAGGACAAAGCTATGCATCAGATAGGTATAATCGAAGCAAGAATATGCTACACTACTCTAATGTAAGCAGATAGAGAAGAGTAGGCTATATCCGTGATCAAGGGGGGGGCTTGCCTGGTTGCTCGTGACAAGGAGCGGTCGCCGGTGACGAGTCGCATCGGTGGCACCAAGCCGGTCTCGGTCACCGGGGAGAAGAGGGGGAAAGAAACAGAATACGGAGCCAACAAGTATCACAAACAAAACGAGGCAATACGCGGTGCTAGGTGTGCCCCAACGTGGTATGATGTGGTACCGTTATGGGAAACATCCGGAAAGTATTCCTGTTTCGTGGTTTTCAAGCAGAGGAGCCGAGGGGAAAGTTGCAGGTCTGACGGGTTAGGGGTGTGACGGACGAACGGATGCGATCCGGATTCGCTCTCGCTGCTCGAGCAACTTTCATGTTGAAAATATTTTAACCGAAGTTACGGATTAAAAGATATGATTTTTTAAAGATTTTATTAATTTCGAATTTAATTAATTATTTATTAAATTCGAAAAATGAATTTATGACGTCAAGATGAGGTCATGCCGACGCCAAGAATCAGCGCTGACTGCTGACTTGGTCAACCCGACATGTGGGTCCGTGGGGACCCACCACACCCTCTAATTAGGTTAATTAGGATTTAGGTTAAATTAACTACGGTTTAATTAAACTTAATTAGTTAATTAAATTAATTAACCCGGTTTAATTAACTTAATTAATTACTTAATTAATTAATTAATAATTAATTTGTTAAACCGCTTTATTTTTATTTTCTAAATACGCTCCGGGGGGGCCCATCGTCGCTGTCACTGTGGTGAATTAGGGAGGTTAGCTTAGGCTAACCACCGTGGTTAGCGCCGGGACCCACAGGGAGTGGCCCAGCCGGCAAAAATCGCGCACGCGCCGGCGATGAGGCCCGACGCGCTGGTGGTGGCCGGAACGAGGCCTCCGGCGACCATTAGGACGGAGGAGCGGCCCGTTTGAACCGGGGGAGCAGCACCCGTGCAACGGCGGCATCGCCCCGAGCAGGGGTGGGCTACAATGGCGACGGCGTGCAGCGGTGGTCGGAGCTGGCGGGCACGGCGAGGTCCGGCCAACGAGCAGGGCAGCGGGCGCGGGGTCGAGCTGCTGGCAAAGTGAACGGCGCCGCGATCAGATTAAGGGGGAGAGGCCGATGGCCTCACCAGCTGAAGAGGAGCGGGCGGC